>VZQC01001910.1:1198802-1269307 GCA_009823505.1 Rhizomys pruinosus
TCTTTTTTTTTTTTTTTTTTTTTTTTGAGACAGGGTCTCTTTGTAGCTCTGGCTGTCCTGGAACTCACTCTGTAGACCAGGCTGGCCTCGAACTCACAGAGATCCGCGTGCCTCTGCCTCCCAAGTGCTAGGATTACAGGCATGCGCCACCACGCCCGGCATTTATTTATTTCTGCAAGTGTATCAATGTACTGTCTGCATGCAAGTTTGTGCACCCGTGTCGTGCAATGCCGCGGAGGTCAGAAGAGGGTGTCGGAGTCCCCTGGAACTGGAGCTCTCCTGGAATTGGAGTTTTCAGACGGCTCTCGGCTGCCATGTGGGTGCTGGGGATCGAACCCGGGTCCTCTGTAAGAACGGTCGGCGCTCTTAACCGCTAGGCCATCTCTCCAGCCCCTGTCCCTTCTTTCTTACCTAGCCTGGCGGAAAAGAAAGTGGAGCAGCTAAGGAGAGGACTTTTCATTTCTTGTAGGAATCTGTTTTAGGCTACTCTGACTCAGTGCTGAGGCTCTTCTCTGTATACAACTAAAATGTTAGTTGTGAAAAATGTTGGAATTTTAAAAGGCCTAGTAAACCAATACATCTTGTACCTGCCTAAGTTCCGTGAACAAAGTCATCAAACTCATCATAAGCTGTGTTTACCTGATAAAACCCCATGTGGCTAGTTTTTAACATTTAGAGACACCAACTTCAGTAATAACAGAAATGGTTTTGATTTATGGAGCACAAGAATCATTAAAAATGTACCTATCAGCATTATTTGTGATAGGAAAATAAAGGTGAAATTATTCAAATGTGTATAAGCTGTAGAACAGATGAACAAATTGTAGACTCCTCATGTAATGCAGACTCATGTAGCACTTAGAGTGTCCACACCAAGTCTACCCATGGCAGGCTGAATAAATCTTTTAAGCATAATGTTGAGGGGTACAGCAAAAGATGTAATACATACTGCACTTCTAAGTCTCTAGTCTTCACAGATGGTGCTAGAACACTGTAGCATGGCCTTCCCAAGAGGAACTAGCCCCTTTCTTCATGGCAGGGGGCAAAGCACACAAGCTTCCATAGGCACAGGACAGAAAAGCCAAGCTCTTCCAAACTCTATACTCTCCCCTTCTTAGGGAACAGTTGTTGATGGAACTCACACTTACACTTTGGTACTTTGGGATCAAAGTGGTGGGGACTGCTCTGGGTGATGTAGAATGTTTAGCAAAGTCCTTGACCATTATCCACCTGATGCCATTTGTGCCCTCTTTAGGTTGTGAGCATAAATAATGTGTATTCAGACATAGTGAATGGAATTCTTTCAGGGGCAAAATGCTCCAGGATGCAATGGAACACAGTGTTTAGACTATCTGGGGCCGTAAAGTGTGCATGTGCTCAGCCATTCTACTTTGGTCTCAGGGATACCTTGTACTTCAAATACATACTTGTGTATATGGAAAGTATGCCAATTAGGAAGAATGTATGGCATAGTAAAATAACATTATTTGTGCTCAGATTTATAATTATATTTATATGATCATGTCTATTTAAGTTTTAAGCTTACATTAGGTTTAAATTGTAATTTGTATTTTGGAGAAGGAAAATATCAAATGTACTAGGAGTTATAATTCCAACATTAATTTAATTTTTGTTTCTGTCTTTTATTAATTACAAAAATCGTTGAAACTTGCTCTAATTTGCATTCTGAAACAGTGACAGGGATGACAAGAATTAGCACTATATCACATCAAAAATTAAAAATATAAGCACATACATATTGTCTCAGTTCTTTTACAATCCTCTGCATAATTTAAATTTTTAGTGTTCCTTAGCAGCCTTAAAAACTATTTATGTAGGCCAGGCATGGTGGTGCACACCTTTAATCCTAGCACTTGGGAGGCAGAAGCAGGCGGATCTTTGTGAGTTCAAGGCCAGCCTGGTCTACAGAGTAAGTCCAGGACAGCTGGGACTACAGGGAGACCCTGTCTTGAAAAGACCAAAAAAAAATAAATAAATAAAAATAACCTATTTATGTGATTATAGTCAGATATTCAACTAAGAAGTTTAAAAAATAAACTTTAATTTTAATAAATGATCTCTTTAATAAATTTAACTGAAAATAATTAAAATTAAACTCTACTACTGACAAAATCTTTTATTTTCAATAAGGCATTCTTAGGAAAGATTCTGTTGTTTAATCTTTATTTCTTATGTTCTAAAAAGATAAATATTTCAAAAGCTTTAGCTTCATGTTTTTGAAGGATTTGTTTTTAATATTTTCTCTCACAGGCAGAAATCGTTACTGCATAGACAAAAATTATGGTGGCACTCTTATTGTTTGGGACAGAATTTTTGGTAAGTAAAAGTAAAATTATCACCATAATTAGATTTGCCTCTTTAGGTATGGAAAGTCAAGTGTGATATCTAATTGCTTATCTTCTAGGGACATTTGAAGCAGAGAACGAACGTGTTACATATGGTCTAACACATCCAATCAATACCTTTGAACCATTCAAGGTGCAGGTAATGCAATTAGCCTTGTTCTTACTGAATTTATGTAACTTCACCTCTTACATTTAAGAAAAATAGTTGCTGAAAGGTGAGTTATGTTACATTACTATGAAAAAACACTTTTAAATATAAAACAATTTGGTAAGAACTCTAGTGCTCAAGTGAAAGCCTGAGTCAAGAAGGAAAAGCCCATTAAAAAAATCTTATTACAAGAATTTTCAAATATGTCTACCACCCCGAATGAAGAGGAATTGGCTCTTTAGTAATCACATTATTTCGCAGAATAGACCAAAACATCTTCAGGTATTCAAAAGGATCAGTAGTACTATATATAATTATGGCTCATTACACTGTATTAAAAATATTTGCTTCAAGGCTTCAGCCTCCAGTTATAATCAACATGTGGCCTCTATCCTTCTAGTCTGGAAGCTGAGTGTCAAGGAGTATTACAGATCAGTTAGGTCCACTCATTACCTCTCCTGCGAAGACTTGGTGGGGTGGAGCAGTTTTCTGTTTGACATGTGGTATTGGTTTTATACTGACTTCAGTGGTTGATATTAGAGAAATGAAGAATGTTACGAAGCTCTGATATGTCAGCAGCAGACCACCACAAAGGCGCCTGGTGTTTAGGACTCACAAAGGAGAAAAAGATAAGGAAGCTTAACAATCTGCAGTGAGCTCTGCGCACTGGACTGGCTGCAGCTAGGAAGAATCCTGTTTAAGGCTCACGTTGGGCTTGCATTGCAAACCTACTTCTTCAAGTTTTCACAGAAAGTTGAAACAACGAAATAATGTTTATCTATTCAACTTCTGTGATTTGAAATGGCCTGAAAACAGCATAACACAGAACAGGTCACTTCAATGTTACAAGAACCTTATACAGTTTAACTTCCACCCCACCCCTCGTGCCATTTTCTAGTGTTCCCACACTGGGAACGAAGGTTTCCAGGATTTAAATAATCCCAAGCTGGCTACAAACTTAACCAAAGACCCCAAGCCACTTAATTCAAATAAACCTACATACCATGCAGTGTCTTCACATGTCAGGTATGGCCAACTGAGTAACCATCACTTTCTCATCGAAAATTATTTCTACCTGCCAATGTATCAAAAGAAAAATTCTGATTTCTCTCTTTTCCTTTTTTTTTTTTTTTTTTTTTGCTATGACATTTCTTTTTCCAGAGATTTCCAGATTGTACTAAGAACATTCTACAAAATATAAAACAAACATTTTCAGGCACTTTCTTACAAATAGCTCTATAAAATTAACATCAATTTAAAAAATACACACCTGGTCTTGAGAGATGGCTCAGGAGTTAAGAGCGCTGACTGCTCTTGCAGAGGACCCAGGTTCAATCCCCAGCACCCACATGACGGCTGAGAACCGTCTTTATCTCCAGTTCCAGGGGAATCCAACACCCTCTTCTGACCTCCGTGGCTTTGCACCACACAGGTGCACAAACTTACATGCAGACAGTACATTCATACACATAAAAAAATAAATAAAATTTAGAAAATAAAAGATAAAAATAAAAAATACACACTTAAAGCCATTCTTCTTCATTTCAGGCAGTATGTGTCTTCTGAATGTGGAAATAAATTTAAAAAGAAATGTACACATTTGCCTCTCCTCTCTAGAAAAGAGCTTTCCCAATTTAATGTTGATGTGTATCCCTGTAAAATGCAGGATCTGTTCAGCAGGGCTAAGGGTTGTGATTCTAATAGTTCCTAGGTGGTGCCAATGTTACTGGTACATCCTGATACTTACTATAGCAAGACGTTGGGAATATATACAAGTTGACGATAAGAAGTTCATGTTGAGGAAGAATAAGAGAGTGAATACTGTCAGAGCTGTACACTCTCGGGTGAACAGACTTGAAGAGGCCCAGGAGCGAGGCAACAACATGTTGCTGAGCCACTGCTCATCTGCATTAGATAAATTCTCCAAGTGTCCACCTTTACAAAGATTTCTCCAGGGTGGTAATTGCTACAGTGAATCTGAGTTTTAGTCCCTACAGGCTCACTTTTAGCCAGAAATGTCAAATCAGCAAGTTATGATAATTAAGAGTTCTTAACTTAAAAAAAAAAACAGTTATTTTCAGTGGCATCCCTTTGAGTAGAGCTAATTTTATTACCTGTCATTTATGGTATTCAAAGCAACACAAGATGCTGCTTACTAGACACAGGGGTATGTTTGTTATTGCAGGTATTCGTGTATTTCTTGGGGGGGGTAATCAATGCTTCAGGGAATTGAAAACAAATGGGGATTTTAAGTACAACATTATAATATCCAAACTGATAGAAAATTGAAGTACATGTGCAAAATAAACTGGTTTACTACTTTGACACATAGTGAAACTGCTAAACATATTAATTTTCTGTATAACTATTAAAACATAGCCCCAAGCTGAATTTCCATGTAACATGTACCTTGTGCTCAGAACCTTAAATCCTATATTGATTATTTCACAATGATTCTTTTTTTCACAATGATTTGTAGACTATTTCAAGTAATTATAAAATTCATTTTTAAAAAACCTAGCAAATTAAATTCACCCAGAGACTGCTAATATACTAGCAAGTCCAAAAATTCAGAAAGCAAAAACTTCTATGTTCATTAAGTTCATTCTATATTTAAATTAAACTTCCTTTTAGAGTCTAGAACTGATGACTAAGCTCTAAGAATATTTTAAATCATGTGATATATTATGTCCCTTGTGTGGGATATACAGTGCATTTTCTTGTTAACATTTATTGAGCATTTACACGTGAGCACACTTTTAATATTCTAAGTCAATTCGAACTATTTAAAGAATGTGAATTCCTGCTATCAGGCTCATTGTGCACTTTTTCCTCTGTCATCAAAGTTTTCCTTTCTAGTGAGAGTGTAGGTTATTGAGTACTTGGAACTCTACAATCTGAAATGGAGTAAATAGTTTTGTTAATATGATGTTTGTGTATAACACAATACAGTTAGAGGTTTTGGGGGAAAATGGAACAGATATTCAATCTTTAAATGTCCCCATGTTTAACTGTAATATTTGTTTAATAAAAGTCTAGAAAATGTGTCAATAGATAAAAGTTTTGAGTTCACATGCTGCTGGTTCAGTTTATTTGAAAAAAGTCCTGTAACTTATTTATTCTACTTTGCTGATTTTGTAACCAACTTATTTTATATCAAAACTATAATTTCACTTAGCTTAAAAATACTGATAAGACCATAAAGAGAGAGACACAGAATATGTAGAATGAATTTCAATACTTAATGCGATTACACATTAGTATATTAACCTCATCATGCATGGTGTATATTGAGGAAAATATGTCAGTTACATTGAACAAAAGAATACATAATTAGTTTTATTTAACTTTCTGTTATGCTTGTCTTACTTTGAATAAACTATTTTTTAATTTTTCCTAGTTCCACCATTTGTATTGCATATGGGATACATTCTGGACTACACCTGGATTTTTCCATAAGTTTTCTGTCCTATTTAAAGGACCAGGTTGGGGCCCAGGCAAACCAAGACTGGGCTTGAGTGAAGAAATTCCAGAGGTAAGCAGAGTTTGTTCATGTGGTTGAAGACCTTGAAGCTTAGTTTCATATTGTTAAGTTGGCAGCCAGTCTGCATGAGGGCTATATTCATGCAAGTCTATAAAAAAATGTTCCCTGGTCAGGCGTGGTAGCACACACCTTTAATCCCAGCACTCAGGAGACAGAGGCAGGTGGATCTCTGTGAGTTCAAGGCCAGCCTGGTCTACAGAGCAAGCTCCAGACTAGCTGAGACTAAAGGGAGACCTTTTCTCAAAAATACACACACACAAAAAAAGTTCCCTTAATCAGATGGTAGTGGATAGCTTAATGAATAGATACCATCCTGGAGGTGGTTAAGTGGGCCTTCATTTCAGAGAACACAGTTTGAGAGGCAGAACAGTAGAAACTGATTATGAGAGTCACTGGAGCCCTCATTCAAAAGCCTTATGTGGGGCTTTACACAGAGGTGTAGCCCTCCTGTGCAGAATCCCAGAACATTGTACATGGAGGGAGCTGTAGGTGTGGTACATAAGGTCTGTTCTTGATTTCATTCATGAGTAGATAAGATCCCTGAGCAAAAGATATAAATTCATATGCCAAATCAGAGCTGAATTCATTTGATAGTTGAGTAGAAGTATTAAATGCAGAAATGACTTTAAAACCAATAAAAAGAAACACATTTGGGCTGGAGAGATAGCCTAGCGGTTAAGAGCACCGACTGCTCTTGCAGAGGACCCGGGTTCGATCCCCAGCACCCACATGGCGGCTAAGAACCGTCTGTAACTCCAATTCCAGGAGAACTCCAGTTCCAGGGGAATCTGAGACCCTCTTCTGACCTCCGCGGCGTTGCACGACACGGGTGCACAAACCTGCATGCAGACAGTACATTCATACACATACAAAAATAAATAAAAAATTTAAAAAATAAAAAAAAAGAAACACATTTAATATTAGAAACCATGAAAGTTTTCATTTCAATCTGAAAATTTTCTCTCCTAAAAGAAACTGGAACTTCTACTCAATTGTTCATGGTATGTGCTATGTTTCTTTATCAAATAAAGGCACAAATAAAAGTAAAGGGACAATAGGCAAAGATGACAATTAAAATATGACATTTTAAAAACAAAATTATCAGATAATATTTTAAATTATTTTTATCTGAATATTATTTCAGTATTTTTAAATACCTTAAGTTCCTCAGGTCTTATGTCCATAATTAATAATAATTAGTAAACTTGATATATGTGAAAATATTTTGTTTCTGCTCCAAATGCCTATGAAGCAAGTATTGTTTTTAATATATTAATCAAAGTATTTTTAAATTATGTGAGTTCTTAGGTCTGCTACATAAAAATAAAAGTATAATATAGCACTTTTGGAAATCTTGGTAGTTTAAAAAATTGCTCTAATAAAATACTACTTAATTTAGAGGTACAGTTGCCTTTTACTGCCAAGAATCACCTTCTTTCACTTTCTTGATATGTTGCTGGGCACATTTTCAGGTACTAAAGGTTTTAATTTATGCTTCTTGGCTGTTGTTATCATATGTACACATTGCTGAATCAATTATGACTCTGCTGTTTACTGCAGACAAAATCACCTCTATAGTGCAAAGTATTTCAGCATTGAGAAACAATTCTCCTATCTCTAGACATGTTTTTCTATCTGAAGAAGTGAATACCTGAGCTTTTTTGGAAGAAGAATGAAATTTCCTTTCACTGCTTTCCCTTCTGTTCACAACATGTGAATTTAGCATAAGAAATAAGTCTTGGAACATCATAAATGAACGGTTCCTTCTTGTCTACTTAGGTTACAGGGCAAGAAGTTCCCTTCTCATCATCAGCCTCCCAGCTACTGAAGATCTACACAGTCCTTCAGTTCGCTGTGATGCTAACATTTTATGAAGAGACCTTTGCAAACAGCAGTGTAAGTAACATCCGTTTTAAAGAAACTGTGAGAAAATTATCTGTCACTTTTGAAAAGTGGAAGTAAGCTCTTCTTTTGTGGCTGGGCTCTCTCTTTTTAATAATTGTTTTAATTTTGGAATCAGGACATAAACAAGTAAATTAAATATTTTAGACTATTAAATATAAATTAATTAATTATATCCAAAGTGCCACTGCATAGAATATCTATCAAATATTTTGCCATCAATCTAAATAATTAATGAGAAATTAGTTTCCATAAAACATTTCATAATAATTAACACAAAACACTTCAGAAGTCAGAATAAAGCATGTTTAGGAAAGCATATTTTTATTGATTTCAAGATATCTAATATGTATATAGAAAATAACTTGATAGAATAAGTTTAGAAAATTTTCATAATAGTTTACATTATTTCTTCTCCCTAAGTCATTCATAATAATCAATTATGGGTAAGGTGAAAGTAAGAGCAATAAGTAATTTAATTGAGACATGAAAAGTAGTAATCTTCCAAAAGGTGAATAAAAGTGGTAAGGTAAATGAATTAAGAGTAGATAAAATAAAAATAGGATCACAGAGTAAAAAATTCCCTGACTTGATTACTTGATAAACGGAAACCACACATTTCATGAAATAATCTCACTCAGCCAGGAAGTTTGAAGGTTGTGCAGTTACTCTGTATAAATATGGTTATACATTAATGAAGTTAAAAATGTCTCGATTCATGGCTTTCTTTGTTTTGTTACTATAAGAACTATGAAACTATTACCATATCGGAACTTGAAATTTTGGGTAAGCTGAATCTGTTTCCAGGCCACGATTAATTTATTTTTAGCTCTAGAATAGAGCATATCTTATTCCCTTTAGGGGGAGAGTTGTGGTTTGGGCTGGACACTAACAATAGCCTGAATAAATCCCAAATCAATAAGGCAAACTGAATAATTCCTTTTTATTTCTTTTTTTAATAGAATTTTCTATAAATATAATACCTTGCCAGGTGTGGTGGCACATGCCTTTAATCCTAGCACTTGGGAGGCAGAGGCAGGGGATCTTGACAGCCAGAGTTACAAGGAGACCGTGTCTCAAAAAAAAGAAAAAGAAAAAGAAAGTATAATACCTTATGTTACTCATCAACTTGCTATGTAATGTAGGAATGTAAAATAATATTACTGCATTACCTGCACACAACTCTACTATCAGAATGTGAATTCCTAAACATGCTTTGGAATTAACCTATAGCTTATTTTCAGATGTCATAATTTTGGTATATGTGGGACATGTACATATGCATAGTTTGGACTGATACAAATTGGAAGGAACAACAACAACAAAAGGCTGGGTCAGAGAACTGACTGAAACAATAAATAGTCCAAACAGTAAACGTCAGGATCGAAAAATTTAAAAAAGACTGAGAAAGATGCAAGACATGTATGGAAGAAGACATGAACTCGGCAGGGTGGGTGGTAAGGAAGGGGAATGGGTCCAAAATGGATTAAGTCATGTTGTGTGAAATGCACAAAACTTCAATAAAAATATTTTATAAAAAAAAGAAGAAGAAAATGAATGACAAACCAAAGATATATGAAGTTCAAAAAGTCCCAAATAAAAAGTGTGTGACTTAGCTAGTGGTGGTGGCCTACACTTTTAACCCCAGAACTCAGGGAGCAGAGATCAAAAAAAAAAAAAAAAAAAAGAAAATTGTAAAGTAGTCTCAGATTAGATCTTGAGTACTATAACTAACACAAAAATTCAATTCTGAATATTTTCTCGGTTAACATACCAACAATTAGAAAACAACTAAAAATGTAAATAGAAGAAGGAAATCATAAGAAAACATGAATATAATCATAGAGTCGAACTTTCAAATAAAGAATTAGAAATTAATATAATCAAAATTATGAGTAAATTTCTTAAAATAAATCAAGAAACCTTGAACACCTATGAAAAACATGTAAGTAGTATATATTAATATATAATGTGTGCAATAGCAGGCCTACCATGTTATTGACAGTAATTTCATTTAACTAGTACCAGGTTATGAATAAACTCATGGATGACCGGCACCTGGAATTCTGGTATTCTGCCTCAGGGCAGAATGCTCACTTTCTCTGAGGTCAGAAGAGGGCATCATATCCCCTGGGACTAGAGTTAAAGACAGTTGTTAACCACCATGTGGCTGCTAGGATTTGAACCTGGGTCCTCTGCAAGAGCAGTTCCTGCTTTTAACTACTCAGCCATCTCTCCAGCCCCACTATTTAAAATCTTTTTTTTTTATGTGTATGAATGTACTGTCTGCATGTAGGTTTGTGCACCCATGTCTTTCAGTGCCACAGAGGTCAGAAGAGGGTGTAGGATTCCCCTGAAACTGGAGTTAAAGACGGTTTTCAGCCGCCATGTGGGTGCTGGGGTCGAACCCGGGTCTTCTGCAAGAGCAGTCTGAGCTGCTCTTAACCACTAGGCCATCTCTCCAGCCCCTAAAATCTTAATTTTTTTGAGCTTCCCCTGTGTATTGCTGTTTTGTTATTCATTTTTGCATTCAAAGTTAGTAGCAAATACTCCCCCATTTAATGTCCTCAGCTTTGAATATGAGGTAAATTTGCATGTGTTCTCTGCTACATTTGTCTATATACAATTAAAAAAATACACAGAAACATGAAGACTTTCCGAGTTGCAGCAGAAGACAATGATTTAGACCCTAATTTACATTGCATAAAATGAAAATACAAACTTGATATAACATGTCAAAATATTTTGAAAATATACTGATTGAGTATTTTTTCTTGCATACTATTTAAATTTTGTTATATATTCTGTAATTAATGATGAAGGAAATTACATATTGTGCCAAGCTGATTTCTCATTAGGCCACCAAAAGACAAAATTTGAACTCAAGAACTTCCCTGCATGAGTAAATCTTTCAAAATGGCAGTGCCAAACACATCACACTTAGCGGTACATATGAAGAAGCAAAACTCTCATTCCTAGATTTCCACAGGAGAATAATTCCAGGATTCCTCCCTTACCCATAGACACTGACATCTATGCATGCTCAAGCCCATTAGATATGTAGCATAGTATTTTCTTACGTTAGCACATCAACTTTTATACTTTGACTCTAGATACTGAATTATGTTTTATCACTTAGGTAATAATGATGGGGAAAAATGTCCACATATTCAAAAGAAACATGGTGTTTTCCCTTATTAAATATGTTCAACCTGAGGCTGGTTGAATCTGCAGAATCCACAGACCTGGGAGGGCTCACTGTAGTTACTTAGGTTAAGCTATTAGAATCATCTCCTCAAGGAGCATAGTATTTATCTATCATTAGCTCTATTGTTTGTTTCACTCATTCAAAATATGATTCAACTATATGTGCAGTAGTAATAGTGTTTAGATATTTACATGAGGCCAAAATAAACTTAAAACTTCTCCATCGAAATATCCAATTGTATACTGAATTCAATTTTGGGCGGGAGGTATTTTTGAGACGGGGCCTCCCTTTAGTCCCAGCTGGCCTGGAGCTCACTCTGTACACCAGGCTGGCCTTCAACTCACAGAGATCCACCTGCCTCTGCCTCCCAAATGCTGGGATTAAAGGCGTGTGCCACCAGGCCCTGCAAACATTAACCAATTTCAAGTACACATTACAGTATTACAGTTGATTTAGTTTTACTATAAAAAAATCAATCAATAAATCATATTGATTCATAGAATCAAAACTTGTAATTTACATATGTTAGGTTATGAGGATATTCATTTTGCTTTGAAATATGAGCTTTTAATATTAAATTCAATGTGGTGAGGTTAGCATTGGAGGCCAGGCCAGGAGGCTTGGGTTCGAGCACCCATGCAAAACAATGCTCCTCTTCCATGATCGGCATGGGAAGAGTCTCCCACCCAACACAGCAGCAGCAGCAGAATGAGAGCAACCACTCCTTCTGCCCCCCCCATTGTGCTGAGGTGTGAGTGTTCCAGTAGGAAAAGAGATAGTAAGACCAAGGTGCAAGGAAGAAGAGATAGGAGACTTCCACAGCTCAAGTCCCAGCAAGCTAAGTTTCACAACCAGCTTAGAACTGGCCTGAGGAAAATGGAGTGAGTGTAAGGCTCAGTGGTGAACTGACCTGGTTATCATGGTCCAGTTTCTGGAAAACCTTCAGGACAGAAAGGAATAGTTAGCTAGACCTTCCAATGTATAACCCAAAGTGAAAACTGAAACTGGAAACCTAGACCAGCCAGCCCTCCATAAGCAAGGAGAAAACAAAGCACCTGAAGGAAACAAACAAAGCAAACCTCCAAAGCAATGAAGAAAAAGTTGTGATTCACATCAGAATATAAACAATAAGACAAACCCACATGCCAAAAAAACAATGAAAAAAGAAAATGGGAAAAACACAGAATTGATCCACAGCAAACTCTACCAGTCCTATAAAAGATTCCTACAGTGAGATTTCCCTAGAAACAACCCAAGACACAGATATTAGAAGAACAATCTTTGACATACTCAAAGAAATCAAGGAATATAAAGAACAAATCAAAGAAATCAAAGAATATAAAGAATAAATCAAAGAACTAAAGGGAGAGAATGACAAACTCGGGAAGGAAATGGAAACACTGAAGAGATAAGATGCCAGGCTGAACTGAAAAAGGATACAGACCAGAGAAGCAAGGAGCTACAAGAAGAGAATGACAAGTTCTGAAAGGAAATGAAAATACTAAAGAAATCACAGGATGAAATGAAAAATTAAATCCAACACTCAGTCAACAGGAAAGAATTAGAGAAAGCCTCAGGAACAGATTGGAGGAAGCAGAAAGTAGACGATCAACATTGGAAGACTAGAATGCTCAAGAAAAGAATATGAAAAAATTAAAAAAAAAAAAACAAGAGTGTAACAATCAGGAACTGTGGGACACTATGAAAAGACCAAACCTCCACATCATAGGGATAGAGGAAGGAGAAGAATCCCAAGACAACAGTACTAATCAAATCCTCAACAGAATAATAGAAGAAAATTTACCCAAACTGAAAAAAGACAAACCCATATAAATACAAGAAGCACATAGAACACCAAATAGACAAGATCAGAAAAGCAACTCCCTACGCTGTATCATAGTTAAAATTCTAGATGTCCAAAACAAAGACAAAATACTGAAAGTAATGAGAGAAAAGGAACAAATTACATATAAGGGGAAACCCATCAGAATTACAATGGATTTCTCAATGCAAACTGTGAAAGCCAGAAGAAGGTGGACCAAAGTATTCCCAGTACTAAATGACTATAGATGCCAACCCAGATTACTATCCCCAACAAAAATGTCGATCATAATTGAAGGAGAAAGAAAAATTTTCCATGATGTAAACAAGATAAAAGAATACATGTCCAAGAAACCAACCCTTCAGAAAATACTTGAAGCAATTTAAAGGACAGAAGAAAGGATGAACTATCACCAAACAGTGAGAGAGAGAAACTAATAAATGTATAAATACAAATATACAAATCTCTTCCAAGAATGCAAACAGAAAATAGGATGAAAAGAAGCAAAATATATCTCTGAATAATAACCTTAAATATTAATGGGCTTAATTCCCCAATCAAAAGAAATAGATTGTGAGAATGGATCAGAAAACAAAATCCATTTATATGGTGTCTACAGGAAACTCATCTCACCCTCAAGGATAGGCACCAACTTAAAGTGAAAGGATGGAAAAAAATATTCCGAGCAAATGGCACCAGAAAGCAAGCCCGAATTGCTATCTTACTATCAGACCAAAATAGACCTCAAAGTAAAACTAATCAGAAGAAACAAACAGTGCCATTGCATCCTTATCAAAGGAACAGTTAACCATGAAGAGCTCACAATCATAAATATATATGCACCAAGCCGGACGTGGTGCTGCACACCTTTAATCCTAGCACTTGGGAAGCAGAGGCAGGCAGATCTTTGTGAGTTCAAGGCCAGCCTGGTCTACAGAGCCAATTCCAGGACAGCTGGCGCTACAGAGAGACCCTGTCTGGAAAAGATATATGCACCAAACTCTGGTTCACCCAGCTTTATAAGCACAATCCTAATCTTAAGGGACAGATTAATCCCAACACACTAATAGTGGGCAACTTCAATACCACACTGAGCCCTTTGGATAGGTCAACTGGACAAAGAATAAACAGAGACACATCTGAAGTGAACAATACAATACACCAAATGGACCACACAGACCTCTACCGAATAGTCCACCCAAGCACCAGAGAATATACTTTCTACTCAGCACCCCATAGAACCTTCTCCCAAATCGACCACATACTGGGACACAGAGTAAACCTCAACAAATACAAAAGGATTGAAATAATTTCATGCATTCTATCAGATCACAGTGCAATAACTCAATATCAACATCAGGATAAGCCTTATTACCTATGAGAGTACATGGAGACAAAACAACATACTCCTGAACAATGAATGGGTCAAGGAAGAAATAAAGAAATAAATAAAACCATTCCTGGAACCAAATGAAAATGACAATACAACACAACAAAACCTTTGGGGTGCCTTGGAAAGAGTCATAAGAGGGAAATTTATAGCCCTGGGTGACTACATTAAAAAATAATAAAAATAAAAATGAAACAAACAGAAAACTGAAAGAGCCCAAATAAAGGATCTAACAGTGCAGCTAGAAAGATTTGAGAGACAGCAACAAATGAATCTTAAATCCAACAGACAGGAAGAAATAACAAAAATCAGATGAGAAATCGATGAAATAGAAACAAAGAAAACAATACAAAGAATCAATGAATCCAAAAGTTGGCTCTTTAATAGTAAACAAAAGAGTTAGACCTTGTATTAGTCACTTTTCTGTTGCTGCGATAAAGCACCATGACCAAGGAACTTATAAAAGGAAGAGTTTATTTGAGCTTATGATTGATGGTTCCAGGGAATTAGAGTCCATTGAGTCGGGAGGCATGGCAGCTGGAGCAGGAAGCCGAGGGTCACATCTCACAAAGAGCAGAGGAAGCAGAGAGAGAGCAACTGTAGACCACGAGGCTTATTAAACTGACCACGAGGCTTATTAAACTGACTAAGCCTGCCCCCAATAGCGTACTTCCTCTAGCACGGCCACACCTTCTAAGACCTCCAAACACAGTGCCACCAACTGGAGACAAATGTCTGAATACTTACAGCCTATGGGGGACACTTATTCAAACCACCACATTCCACTCCCTGGCCCCCAGAGGCTCCTGACCATATAAAATGCAAAATGCATTTAGTCCAACCTTAAAAGTCCCCATAGTCTTTACCAGTTTCAATGCCACTCTAAAGTCTACAGTCCAAATCTCTTCTGAGACTCAGGCCAATCTCCTAAACTGTAAGCTGTGGCCTTGCCCTGAGGGTACTGATTCTTTTGTTTACTTGTAAATCTCCAGGCCTCTCCTGGACTTATTGGAGGATTAGCTGGGTGTGGCCTTGCCCTGAGGGTACTGATTCTTTTTTGTTTACTTGTAAATCTCCAGGCCTCTCCTTAATCAATTTAGTCTCCTTATGAAAGGGAGCCTCTCCTTCACATGCCTTGGCCCCACCTTTAATCTTCCTAGTGTACTTTTCAGATCCAAACTCTACATTCTACATTTCCTGCCTTCCAGACATAATCTTCCTTGCCCCCATTGTGGAGAAAAAGTCCAATTTTGCCCTGGTAGTCTGAATCAATCACTCCTCCTACTACTGTTATTCTTTCCTTAGCCTGTTGGCTTAAAGGCAGTAGAAGCCCAAAGTGGCCAGGGGGAAGTCTTAGCTTCCAGTTCAATGGAACGTTTGCTGTATCTCCTGGCAAAGCACTCCCCCCATTGGAGCCAAAATATCTAGACCAGCAGAACGCAAGGTCGTGGGTATAGGAAGCAAAAATTTCCATTGCTGTGACAAAACACTCTGACTGACACCAACTTGGGGAGGAAAGGGTTTATTCAGCTGACATCTCTTGGGTCACAGTTCTCACTCAGAGAGCCCAAGGCAAGAACTCAGGGCAGGAACCTGGAAACAGAAGCTGAAGCACAAGCCATGGAGGAATGCTGTTCACTGGCTTGCTCCCCTGGCTCATGCCCAGCCCACCTTCTTATACAGTACACAACAACCTGCCTAGGGTGGCACCACTCATTGTGGGCTGGGCCCTCCCACATTGCTCAATGATCAGACAATACTCCACAGATGTGGCTACAGGCCAATCCAATGGAGCCAATTCCCCAATTGAGGCTCCCTCAACCCAAGTTGACACTAAAGCTATCCAGCACAGACCTCTAGCCCAGTTAACCAGAAGAAAGAAAGAACAACTCCAAAATCAATAGAATTTGTGATGAAGGGAGAAACATCACAACACGATCACATGGGAATACTTCAAAACGTGTACTTTCCTAACTTTGAAAACGTAAGAGAAATTGGTGAATATTTGAAATCCTGGGAATCAACAAAACTTAACCAAGAAGAGATTGATAGTTTAAACAGACCCATAACATTTGAGGAAATTAAAGATGTAATAAATAAACCTCCCAACTAAAAAAAGCCCAGGCTAAGATTGTTAGATAGCAGAATTCTATAAAACATTTAAAGAAGACTTAGAGCCATTTCTTCTCAAACTATTCAGAAGAATACAGAGGGAAATCTCTCAAATTCCTTCCATGAAGCCAGCAATACCAAAACCAAATACCAATACCAAAACCAGCAAAGATACAACCAAAAAAGAAAACTATAGACCCATCTGATTAATGAACACAGATGCAAAAATTCTCAGCAAAATACTTGTAAACCACATACAGACCCATATCAAAAAGATCATCCATCATGACCAAGTTGGATTCATACCAGAGATGCAGGGATGGTTTAACATACGTAAATCAATAAATATCATAAAATACATAAATGGACTGAAAAACAAAAAACAAACGATCATATCCATCAATACAGAAAAAGCTTTTGACAAAATCCAGCATCCCCTCATGCTTAAAGTCCTAGAAGGAGCCGGGCGTGGTGGTGCACGACTTTAATCCTACCACTTGGGAGGCAGAGGCAGGTGGATCTTTGTGAGTTCAAGGCCAGCCTGGTCTATGGAGTGAGTTCCAGGACAGCTGGGGCTACAGGGAGACCCTGTCTCGAAAAGACCAAAAAAAAAAAAAAAAGAAAAAAAAGTCCTAGAAGGAACTGGACTGGAGGGAGCATTCCTCAATCTAATCAAAGCCATATACAAGAAAACCACAGCCAACATCATCCTAAATGGAGAAAAGTTAGTAGCATTCCCCTTAAAGGAAGGGGCACGGCAAGGCTGCCAAGTATTGCCACTCCTCTTCAATATACGGCTTGAAACTCTTGCTAAGGCAATAAGACAAAAAAGGGAAATTAAAGGAGTACTAATTGGAAAAGAGGAAGTCAAGCTATTTCTTTTTGCAGACAATATGATAGTTTACCAAGGGATGCTAAAAACTCCACCAGAAAACTCCTAGAAACAACAAACACTCTCAGGAAAGTGGCGGGATATAAAATTAACTTACAAAAATCAGTAGCCTTTCTATACACCAACAACAAGCAACTGAAGAAGAATATAAGGAGACCTTCTCACTCACAATAGCATCAAAACAATAAAATACCTAGAAACAATCCTAACCAAAGACACCAAAGATCTCTACAACAAATATTTTAAACCCCTGAAGAAGAAGATTGAAGAAATCAGAAGATGGAAAGACCTCCCATGCTCATGGATTGGAAAAATTAATATAGTAAAAATGTCCATTCTACCCAAATTAATATATGGATTCAATGCAATCCCAATTAAAATTCCCAAGAAGTTTCTTCACAGACTTGGAAAAAAATCCTTAATTTCATATGGAAAAACAAAAGACCCCAAATAGCCAAAGAAACCCTGAGTGAAAATACACACATGACGGGTGCGAGTGATGGGTCAGTGTCACGAGAGAACCGTAAAGTAAGACTCTATCAAACATAATGGTGTGACAGGGTGATATCGTCAACGAAATTACCTGCTACTGTGCTGCGCGTAACACACCTCATAGACCAATAAAAAACAAAATTGAATGATAGCCGGGAACTGAAAGAATCGTGAGAAAAATAATAACAGGATAGGTCGATTCTGGTGCCATCCCTCATATTTGACAAAGGGCCAAGAAGACCCAATGGAGGAAAGACAGAATCTTCAACAAATGGTGTTGGCAACACCTACCTCTCGCCCTGTACAAAAATCAACTCCAAACGGATCAAAGACCTCAACATGAAACCTGAAACTCTGTGATAGAAGGAAACGTTGGCAGCAGCGTACAAGACATAGGCATAGGAGAAAACTTACTAGATCAGACAGCTGCTGCACGGGAAGTGAGGTCGAGAGTTGACAGGTGGGACCTCTTTAAATGCAAAAGCTTCTGTACAGTGGAAGAAACAATCAGTGAAATGAAGAGAAAACCCATAGAGTGGGAGGAAACCTTCACCAGTGATACATCTGACAGACAATTGACTTCCAGAATATATAAATTACTCAAAACACAAAGAAGTAAGAAAACAAATGAATCACTCAAAAGATGGAGTAAAGGGCTAAACAGAGACTTCACCAGTGAGGAAGATGGCTGAGAAACATCTTTAAAAATGTTCAGCATTGGGCTGGGCGTGGTGGCACATGCCTTTAATCCTAGCACTTGGGAGGCAGAGGCAGGCAGATCTCTGTGAGTTCAAGGCCAGCCTGGACTACAGAGTGAGTTCCAGGACAGCCAGAACTAAAGGGACACCCTGTCTCAAAAGACAAAAAAAAAAAAAAAAAAAAAGAAATGTTCAGCATCATAATATTAAGGAAATGTAAATAAAAACACCTAAGATATCTTCTCACCCATAAGACCAGCTAAGATCAAGAAAACAAATATACAAATGCTGGAGAGGTTGTAGGGAAGGGGAGCACTCATCCACTGCGGGTGGAATGTAAACCATACAACCACTAGGAAAGCAATGAGAAAACTCTGAAAAATCTCAAAATGAGCTTACCACCTGACTATAGCCATTACCACTTCCGGGTATATACCACACAAGACTCATCCGACCTCAGACATACATGCACAGCCATGTTTATTAATCATCTGTTTACAATAGCAAAGAACTAGAACTAATACCCCTCAACCAATGAGTGGACAGAGAAAATGTGTTCATCTACACAATGGGTTCTATGCAGTGGAATATAAGAAAATGTGACAACAGGAACTTTGCAGGAAATGGATGGAACTAGAAGATACTATGCTAAGTGAAGTAAACCAGTATCCCGCAAAGCAAAAAGAATTGGTGGATCATCTCATGTTGTGGATGCTAGCACCTAGCACTAGCGAGATGTAATGCAAACGGAATAACATCAGTGCTATATCCCCTTTCCCTGAAACAGCTATTCTTTTATTTTTTTTTTTTTTTTTTTTTTTTCTCGAGACAGAGTACTCCCGTGTATCCCAGCTGTCCCTGGATCGCTCTGTAGACCAGGCTGGCCTTGAACTCACAAAGATCGCCGGCATCTGCCTCCCAAGTGCTAGGATTAAAGGCAGTGCACCACCACGCCCATCTAGTAACTGTTCTTTTATGGTATAAATTCCTTAACAGGCTCTATAATAACACGCCACTCACTTATTGTGTGACCTGTCTAAGTCTTGGGTATAGAATGGGTGGAGGATTGTAGGCATTATTTAGAGTAATTATTAAATGTAAAGAGAGAAAAAGCATGTGAAATCCTGTGAGAATACAGATATCGAAGTGACAGCACAAGGGTTGTTGGATAAGCGATATGGAATGTTTAGTGGTATAGGGTGGGTTGTGTATGGTGGTGAGTGTCATACGTGCATTCTGTGTGCAAGCATGTAGCCGGAAGTCGTGTGGGGAATCAACAGGTAACAGTGTGTAATCGGTGGGACTACGAGGAATCCTACTGGCGGAGATAACCCTAAAGTTCCCCCAGAACAATCCCTGCTTGGAAAAAAAAACTTAAAAAGAGGGGCTGGAGAGGTGGCCTAGCGGCTAAGAACGCCGCAAGCGCGCGGCATCTTACTGGCGTGTACCGCTGAGGTTCCGGAGATCAAACACGCAGCATGCGCGCAGCAGTGGGCGGTCGCACGAGAGTAAGCGGGCGTCTGAAACTTCCCAATGCCAGAGACGCCAGTTCCAGGGGAATCCGAAACCCTCTTCTGACCTCCGCGGCATTGCGCGACACGGGCGCACAGACTTGCATGCAGACAGTACATTGATACACATACAGAAATAAATAAAATAAAATAAAATTAAAAAAAAACTTGAAAAAAAAAAGAAAAACATTAAAAAGAATAAGAAAATGATACAGGGCAGGAATGGCAGGGTGCATGAACTCAGGTGGGGTTGCGGGTATGGAAGGGGAGATGAGTCTAGATTGGAATGAGAAACCAATGTATGAAATGCACAAAACTTCAGTAAAACTGTAAAAAATATTAAATTCATCAAGAACTTAAAGTTTTCAGTGGCGTGAGAGCTTCCTGGGATTATGTATATTAAATAGGAAATGTGAATTAGAGCACAGTTTTCACAAGATTTTTCTACTATTATAAAAAACTATAGGAGAACCTCATGTCAATATATTGGTGAAGAGAATTGTCAGTGCTGAAACCCTTTCCCAGCTGAAATCAGAGTTGGAGACAGCTTCAGTCCTGACATAAATGAACTCTGAGGGGTGTGTTTGCTTATTTCCCACATATGTTTTGCTTTGCTTAAAACATGCTGTGTGACTAGGAAAAAAGGTTTCTTATTTTCAGAATTCTATAGTGCCTTTCTAGTCTTAGGGATGTCTAAAAGCATATGAAGACTTTAAAATCCAACAGCAATATTTTTTTCCTGATCCACTGTAGCCAATAATCACACAGAAGAGTTGTGGCTGACTTGTAACTGCAGAGCCTGCTGTGATCATACAGCCTTTGCAGTTTATCTACATACTAGAGGAGATAAATACTTACTTGTTTTATGTGTGCAAATTCTATATAAATAACTGTTGGAGTCATAAAAGTGACTTACTTGAGGACCACCACAAAGGTGCAAGAAGCACAGTGTGTTGTTACTGAAACTTGGGCAGCAGCTATTTATATTTATAGTGTTTAGTTCAGTGACGTACCCACAGACTTTTACACTGATTTTCTTTAGTAATTCTTGGGAAACCAATTTCTCAGATGAAAGAGTTTACTTCATAGGGTGACATGATGTATACACACCTGAACCAGAAATGTAGGCTAGCATGTTCTCCAAACCAAAAAGAAAGGGCAGTGATGTCTTTAATAGACACAAAGTTTGAATGTTTATTAAGGTCTTAGAGTATATAATAAAGTTAGTGCAGGTATTTTTAACATATATTACTTTGATGATTTATTTCAAGTTATCAAGGTAGCTGAGAGTATCCAATATGAATTTGGAACCATATTCGAGTATCCAGTATGAATTTGGAACCATATTTTTATGGTTTTAAATTTCTCCTGATGAAGTGCTCTATGAAACATTGAGTACTACAGTTTTATAACTAATGCTTTCATGTTGATATTTTAATAGGCCTACTGAAAAAAAATCAATATATTTAGTTTTACTGTGGTAATTGAGTGTTCCTAGTGCAAATTAGGTGGAGCTGAGACCCTAGGATCTCTCTCAAGTTAATATCAGGAGTGTGCTGCTGGTCTCCAGCCCAGTCCCTTGGGATTTCACTTAATTTCCTAAAGTCTTTTGGTAGTATTTAAGATCATATGAAAAAATAAACATGTGTCAAAATGTGCAAAATTATAACTTGTACTCTTGAAGTGAATGCAGTAGTGCGTGGTTTTAAGAGGCTATTAGCGAAGGCTATTTAATGTGTAGACTTCAGACATGTAGAGAAGTGAGCCTTATACATTCAAGTGAGAAATGTAATTTTGCCTACTATATTGAAATATGCTTGCAGAGTAGTTGATTGTACATTTAAAAATGGCATGTGTTACCTTAGTCTAGGGATGGGACAACCTTGGGGATTTCCTTAAGATCTATGACTTCTCCAGCCATGTGTATCTGACTTATGCTTACAGTAGCACACATGAGTTTCCTCCCATTGAGTAAGATTTGAGTCCAATTAATTAGCCATTGATTTCCCTCAAGATAAGAGTACTACTACTGCACTGATGTTGTATGCTGGCTCGGACATTTTCGTGGATATTTGTTTTTACAGCTGATGTTAGACCATTGATTACTGTTCTCCCTTAGAAACTTTCGTAGTTCTCTCCAAAGCTGTGAGAGCTAGTCTTGAGGAGAGTGGCTTCCAGGTCATTTCCAGCTTATTGCTCCAATCCCGATCTCCAAAGTATATTCTGTCTTCAGCAATAGGGTCTTACCTTCAGGTTCTGGGAGGCAAACAAGGATTGTGGCAATAGCCTGTGTAATTTTGAAAGTCTCTTGAACTACCTTGGCCAAGTACTCAAAGGAAGGTTTCTCCTGTCTGGCACTGTTTCTTTGCACTTAGACGAATGTAGAGATAATGTATGTGTAATTTTTCTTATACTTCCTTTGTAGAAACCAATTTTCTGTCTGTAATGTTTCTAAATTATTTCTTTGTTGATCTTTGTAAACAAAGTATTTACCTTTGTTATATTTATGCTGTTTTATTCTTTGAAGTATAAGAACATGCTACCTAGTCAGTTCTAAAAATTTAGCAAAATAAAAGATTATGATAGAGCTTGTTAACATATTTTTTCAGGGTCTCTCTATAGCCCCAGCTATTCTGAAGATCTCTATGTATAAGAAATAAAAGCTAAAGCACTGTACATTTAGAACTTCAAATGTAGAAATATTGATACATTACAGCCATTTACATGGAAATTGCTTTTATTTGTTTTGAGACAAGGTCTCTCTGTAATTCTAACTAGCCTGGAACTTGCTATGTAGACCAGGCTGGCTTCCATCTCACAGAGATCTGCCTGACTCTGCCTCCTAAGTGCTGAGATTAAAGGTATACAATACCACAACTTGGTTTTACTAAGCAAATTTAACTATAAAAATTGTGCATTCAATCTTTGAGACTGGTGAGCCTCAGTCTCACAGAGATCTAGCATTGAAGGTATGCATCATCACATTTTTAGCAGCTATTTTACTTTATTTATTTATTTTCATTTTATTTTATTTTATTTTTTGGTCTTTTTGAGACAGGGTCTCCCTGTAGCCCTAGCTGTCCTGGAATTCACTCTGTAGAACAGGCTGGCCTTGAACTCACAAAGATCCGCCGGCCTCTGCCTCCCAAGTGCTAGGATTAAAGGCATGTGCCACCACACCTGGCTTTAGCAGCTATTATAAACAGCTATGTCTCATCTTAAAGTTGGTAAGACTGACATCAAACCATAAATTGCATTACAATATCATATTGAGTTCTGCACCTGGGTTTATGATGGAACATTTGATGCATAGGGAAGCTTTAAGAATATATGTGCTAAACTGAGATTATCTGAGAAGTGGAGCTCTCGAACCCACAGGGTGATTAGGGTGTGGATTGACAGGTGCCAGCAAACCTAGGATGTTGTATTTACATTGAAAATTACAGGGATGTACATTTCAGACAGTACTTATTCCACTTCGTAAACGTTTTGGGGGAAACACACATTTTGAATCAAAACAAGGACTCCAGTTGCTCTTCTTAGTCAATTTTTGGAGAAACTTTAAAAAAAAAAAACACCACACTGTTGTAATGAATTCCAGATATTTCATTTCTGACTCCTTAGAATAAAATCATAGGAAGTATTGTCAAATAATCTTTGACAATGTATAAAATTTTTATATGAGAACATACTACTACTCAGGACAGGATATCAGGCTACAAAAATTTTTGTGAGGTTTCTGGGGTAGGGAAATAGTTATGTTGATAGTCAGAGACTTTTGGAAGAATGATGAAGAGGGTGACAACCTTTTCAGGAACAAAACTGCCTTTTTTGTTATAACTGTGGGGGAAGAAAGGACTTCCACGTTGTTTAAGCAACACTACATCATGCATGCAACACTGGCGTGGCCTCATAGTTAACCTCTTTCTCTCTCTGAGTTACTTTTTAAGCAATTTAAAGAAAAATTCGGTGACATGCTTTCCTGAGCATACTCTTGAGAAAAATCTGGACTGGGATCCCCACATTGGGAAATTGCAGATATGGTGTACTAAACAGTTGGGACCCCAAGGTAGAAAAACAATCTCTTGCACTGTAAAGCTTTTTATCATTATAGCCTTCCTCCTATGTTTTAAGATAATGAATAACAATACTTCAAAAGCCTAATTTAGGAGAATCTCATATTAACATTTTAGGACATAGATATTATATGTGAAACCTAGACCAGCAATAGATTTTATAAAATCAAAGTGAACCCATGAAAATAAAAATTCTTTTATGAAAAACTAATAAACTTCATGTTACTTAATATATGCTTTTTATAGCATTTTAATTGAATTTTTATGTGTTTCATACATAATTTTTCAGTTAGTCTTCATTGCCTTTATACCTGCTTCTCCCTTGGCACCCTCCTGCAGGACACCCCCCCCACACACACCGATTTCACACCTTCTGTCATTTGGCTAGGGTCCATTGCACCAAATTACTCTCCCTGCTCACTCCTCAGTACCAGCTCTTCCCTTGAGCTCTAGCCAGTCTATCCAGATTCTCTTTCCTAAAGAAGGCCAGAGCTTCCTCATTCAACTGTCATCTGCTGTCAAGATTTCCTCAAATTTGGGCTCTACTACCCATTTCTGCAGTTCTGTGCTGGTTTTTTTTCCAGATGAGTTTGTATGGGTTTTGTGCATACTGATACCAATGCTGTAGGTTCATATTAAAAGGGTCCTAGGAGCTTGTAGGATTCATTTCTGTTTGCTCTTGCAACAATTCCCTTAGACTTAGACTCTTAGAAACTTTCTCCACCCTCTTCTGCACTGTTACTTGAGCCCTGGGTGGATGAAACTGAATGTAGGCAGTCTGTCCATAGAACCACACTCCTTAGACTCCTAATCTTCATGTTTTGACCATTCAGGCCCCTTTGAGTTCCTAGTCTCCATTGTATGGAGGAGCTCCCTTAATGAGAGTTAAGAAGTAGTTAATGCTTTCTTGGGTCCTTGTTCTATGATGCTTGGGGCTTATGTGTAGAGGCTGCATTGTAGATGTGTTGCCTAGGCATGAGCAATTCACAGGCCATGTCTGTATCTGTCTAGTTGTGAGTCTCTGTACTATTCTCATCTGGTGAAAAAGAAGCTTCTTTTCTAAGTTGTGTCTGAGACATTTCTCTATAATAACAGGATACTTCTTAGTGGTCAAAGCAGATAAGTCTGATTTTTTTCTTTTCTACCTTAGTATAATTGGCCTTTGGTCCTGCCCATGGGGAATAAGTGTAAGTTGGTATGAATTCAAGATCAGGGGTTTTATTTTTTTGTTGTTGTTGAGATTCTTAAACATATCTACCATACCACCCAACACATGCTAAACAAATATTCATGGAATGAATGTGTATGAATAAAAGAAGATCAAATGTTTATATGTCTTAATTAGTCTAAGATGTGATACAGACAGACTTAAGAGTTCCATGGGATAATGAAGTCTGTAAACACAGAATATGTATACTGTATTGATTTCCTTCTTTCCACATTCTTAAGTTTCCTAGAATTCAAACACTTTTAGAACATTTGTATCCTTTTATGGGTTACACAAATGACTAATAAGGTACATAATATGTTTAGCACTTAACATTTAAATAATTTAATACTCTAATTTTAAATTACTGATGAAATAGTTTCATTGGGTTTGTATTACAATTTAAGTACTTAAAAATAGTAGTATTGGGTCTGGAAAAATTGCTCAGTGTTAAGAGCACTGGGTGTTCTTGCAGAAGACCTGGGTTTGATTCCCAGAACCACATAGAGGCTAAGAGGCTAACAACCTTCTATAACTCCAGGTCCAGGGGCTCCTGTGCTGTCTTCTGACTCCACAGGCATTGTGCAACATGAGTGCACTTACATACATGAGGCAATAGACTCATATACATAAAATAAAAATAATCTTAAAAATATTAGTATATACATTTTAATATAGGAGACTAGTGTGATGGCTCCTCATTTAATAGCACTGGCTGCTCTTGCAGAAGACCTGGGTTTGTTTCTCAGCACCCACATGATGACTAACAACTGTGTGTAACTCCAGGTCCAGGGTATCTAATGTCTGCTGACTTCCACTAGCATTGTATGACACTGGTGCACTTTCATACATGCAGGCAATATACTCAGTTATACTCAGACACATAAAGTAAACATAATAAACAACATTTTTATAAATTTAATGCAATAGCAAAATATTGATTAATTCAATTTTAAGTGATTTTATTATTAGCATTAAACATAAATGTTTACACAGTAAACATTTTGTTTGCTTATTGTTCAATAAACATATGCTGATACGGTGTGTCAAGATTCTAGGCACTCCATGAAGAACCATGGATAGAGTGGCAAAAGCTTACATAGAGCTCACATGAGAGTGAAAGGAGACAGGCAAGGAACAGAGGATGCACAAACACACAAAGATGAAAGCACATGGAAGCCGCAAGACATAAGAAGGATAATTAAAGAGAACATGAAAGCAACTGTGCTGTTATAATGTGAATCTCTTAACTCTCTCTAAAATTAACTTACCACTTATTTTCAGGCTTCGTAATTGCAGTATATGGGTAGAGGGTATGTATTCATATTTTAAAGTAATATAAAATTAAAGGGAAAATGTGAATTCCTAAACATATTTTGGAATTAGCGTGCAGTTTATTTTCAGATGTCATAATTTTGGTATACATGTGATATATATATATATATATATATGCATATTTTGGAGCAATGTGAATGGGAGGGAACAATGCCAAAATGACTCAGTCAAAGAACTGACTGAAACAGTTAACTCCTGCCCAAACAATAAACCTCTGCAGAGAAAAACTTTAAAAAGACTGAGAAAAAGATGGAAGACATGTGTGGCAGAATGCATGAACTGGGGCGGGGCAGGGCGGGGCAGGGGCATGGGAAGGGGAGTGCGTCTACATTGGACTAAGAAATGATGTATGAAATACACAAAACATCAATAAAATATTTTATAAAAAAGAAGATGATTATAACTTCATGAAGTACTACCTTACATATATTATATTAAGGCATGCATTTGCATAAAGACCTGAAGGAAATGAGCTTTAAGGATCATCAGAAATGTCATTTTAAGCATCCTTGAGTAGAAGAAATGCTTCTCAAGAGAACCAGAATTTCTGATATGGTTTACAAATAAAAAGCAGAGACCAGGATGTGGGGGTACACATCTTTAATCCTAAAATTCTGGAAGACTTAGCAAGGGATCAAGACTTCAAGACAAGCCTGGGCTATATGGGAGCTCCAAGAGTTCCCAAATTAGACAATGGAGTTGGACTGTGTCTCAGTCAATAGAAAAATGCTGGAACCATAGAATAGGAGAAATCAAGCTGGTACTTACCTAGAAACACGGTCTCTACTGCTGAACTTTCACAGCACTGGAAGATTCTGTGCAGGCTGTTTGGGAGATAACTAAGCAACAATTTTATATAGCTGTGAACCCTGTCAGTTGTAATAACAACTGGCTTGGCAACATATGCCCAGTGGTGTAATAGTGGCATGAGTGTGGACATAACCAATCAATGTCTGATTGGTTTTAAATCCTGTGCCACACAATGAATAGTGCCTGGTACCATTAACTTGGGTAAAAAACAGTGGCTAGCTAGGTCATAGACCATAGGAGAAAACCTAATACTATTATTTTGCTAAATAGACTACTCCTAAATTGTCTGTATACCCATAGGTGAGTGCATATCTTACCCTCATCAGAGAAGCTTCTTTTTGTAGAGGTGGCATTAATACAAGGAACCTGGGGGTGGAGAGATGGCTCAGTGTATAAGAACACCAGTTGCTCTGGAACAGGGTGTGGATTCAGGTTCCAACACCCATATGGTGTTCAACAATTGTCTATAACTCCAGTTCCAGAGTATCTGATGCCTCTTCTGACTGCTGTAGGCATCACATGAAACAGATGCACTCATATACACATATACACACAGACAATATACTTGTGCACATAAAATAATAAAATAAAATTAAAATTAAATTAAATAAATACAAGGAACCACAACTGGTAAACATGTAGTTATATCACATGCCTACCCTCAAAAGCTAAGAGATCATCATGTAGGAGAAGGGTGAAAGATTGTGAGACAATCTTTGTGGACACAAAGGAAGTATTTCCACAAAGTGGACACAGGAAAGAAGTATTTGCTAGACATGACAGGGCTGTTGCATACATGAACTCACAGCAGCTGTGACTGCACGCACCAGAAGTGACCAAGAGCAAGCCAGCTATGTTTCCAGGCCAGCTGGGACTAAAAGGGAGACCCTGTCTCAAAAAGACCAAGAAAAAAAAAAGAATTTTAACTTAAATACACATTTCATTTTCATACCAATATTTAATAGTAATGTTTAGTAATTATATTTTCCATGGTGTTCATATTACACTTTGACACTTTTTATAATCCCAACAAGCATGCATAGTGTTGTAATATCTGATGTACATATACATATACATACATACATACACATATGTGCATACATATCCTCTGAGTTTCAAAGGATTATGTAATTTTTCCATCAGCACACAGAAAATAGTGACTCTAAAGTTGAAACTTGGCTTGCCAGACCCAAACCAGAATATTGGTAGTAACATTTCAGCAACAGATTTAAAGGAGTTGGGGCAGGAATAAGGTGCTGCTACAGAGCCCTGGTTTAGAGCTAAACAAAGTTTACTTCAGAGTGCCTGGAGCTCTCTGTGTAGACCAGTCTGGCCTCGAACTCACAGAGATCCCCCTGCCTCTGCCTCCCAAGTGCTGGGATTAATGGCATGCACCACCACGCCTGGGTAAAATTCTTAATGAAATATACATTTTCTTGTTATCATAATTCAAAATATAGCTTTCAGTATGAATATATAGGTTCCATATAGTGTGAGAGTGAGTTTATGTGTGCAGTTTCACTCACATTTGAGTTTGTACTAATGAACGTTTTGCCTCTTTTACATATTTGGCTGCATAAAGAAAGCTTTGGATTTCAAATCATAAATAATTGTTCATATTGAAAATACATCCTAGAATGTGATATATTTTGATGTAAATTATGTCCCCATGTATGGGGATTAACATGCTTCAAAGAATCATTAAAGTCAAAATTTTACAGGAATTTAAATTTTAGTTTTAATTTAAAAGTAACACTCTAGGTAAAACTTCATGATGAAATTATTTCCTTCTCTAAGTGTCCAATAAGGTTACTGAATGGCAATAGCAAAATCAAAATATTCTCTATATCGTATCTATTTGAAGAGTCTGTGACAAAGGGTTTAATGGGAAATGCATTTGGTCTATTTCCTTGGAAGTGTTAACTGCGGATATTCCTCCTAATATCCTCCCGAAGGCTCCATTGATCTCTCTTTGTTTGACAGGCTCTGTCTCAGATAACGCTCCTTCTGAGGCTCTCCTTCATCATTCTGACTTTGACTTCCATTGGGTTTCTTCTGGATCAAAGGCAAGAAGCCAAGCTCTTTCATTACTTTTTTTTCATCAGTTTAAGAATTTTTCATGCATAAGATGGGCGTCGTGGCACATGCCTTAAGTCCCAGGACTTGGGAGGCAGGGGCAGGAATATCTCTGTGAAATTGAGGCCAGCTTGGTTTACTTAGAGAGGTCAAGACCAGACCAGCTACAGGGAGATCTTGTCTCACAAAACAAAAACCAAACAGACAAAAAAGTTTTTTTTTTTTTCCAGGCTGCAATAAAATCTCACTGTAGTATGGAACTTTATGGTATAGCTAGTTCTGAGCCTCCTGTTGACATTTCATAGTATTTAACTAGATCATTTCTACCTTAAGCCATTTTTTCTTGATTGAAGCAGAAGATGTTGGACTACTGAGAAAAGTCTCACATACCTTAAACTCTAGCAATTTAATTGTTTAATATTGCATTGTTATACTCTATGTAGCTCATCAATACTTTAAGAAAATAGCTGATAAAGGACATAATTTATTTTAAAAGATATATTTTGTTTCTTAGTTTAAGGCCATGTTGAAAGTACTTCAGAAAGAGATGTAGTTCAAATATGTTAAAATACTATTTATTTCTTGGGCATCAATAGTAAATGCTATTGCTATGTTAATTACAGCATAAGCACATGAAGAATTTATTTAAAGCTAATGAATATTAATGTCATGTTATTTCAGACCCAAGGCAGCTACTGTGGAAACTCTCCGCTGCTTGATGTTCCTAACCCTGCACAGGCTAGGTCACTTAAAGCCTCTGATCCCTTCTTTCTCATCTGTATTTGAGGTAAGACATTTGCTTTCTGTAGCTGTCATTTAATCCATGTATTCAATGCTATTTTCTCTCTATAAATTTGTGACTAGTACTTACATGAATTTCTTACCTGTGCTTATTTCATGAGCTGCTATTTATATAACTTCCAGATAGATAATACTGCTGGACAACACTTTCCCTCCCTAAATTTCTGTTGACACCATTAAATCATAGAAATGTTGGGCGATTATGGTGTAGAGCATTTTGAAGAAAATTGGGCTGCATAGTAGGTCCTCAAGAAGTGACTGGTAGAAGTGGATTTACAAGAAATTCTTGACAAGGGTACTGCAATTTGACATTTATTATAACATTTTATAATGTGTCTTGTAACATTTTAACATATAACATTTACAATAAATGTTTAAGATGCTGGTCAATTACCTACAAAAATAATAATTAAATGTAACTAAAATAATTGAAGTTGGGGCTGGAGAGATGGCTCAGCAATTAAAACCACTGAGGACTCTTGCAGAGTGTAGGAAGCTTTTCTTTTTATGCCGAACAGGGGCCTCACGCCCTGCTAAGGGGGAGGGGGACACAGCATCTGCCCGCAGTTGCTGTGGGGAGCTGGCTTCTTGGCACAGAGACCAGCTGGCTACTTCCCATAGTCCAGTCTAAGTGAGAATTCCAACTTAGGCTCTTAGCCTGGACCCACGAGACACATGTTCCACTCTTGGCTGCGACTTTTCACCTGCTCAGAGCTGGGACAGGAATTTCACACACAACACCAGCTACCCAGGTTGGTGATCCACAAAGGAATCTCTTTCCAACCACACTGGCCACCTGAATGAAATGCAGGCCTACCTTAGCTTGTACGCGTGCAATAATTAATAAAAATAAAGGCCGGAAATTCTGTGATGATGCTACTATGGAATTCAAATTTACTCGTTGCCACAGCTTGCTTTTATAAACCAAATGACGTCAGTTCCCAGGACCAATCATAACCCCCAAACTCTGTGCCACTGCACACCTTGCTCCACCCAGCATAGTGCACCTAGGCCGTGCTGCTTGCTCCTCCTTGGGGCGGAGCCAGACTCTTAGCCATGTGGTGCCCTGAGGTATGCTAACTGGGAAGCTAGCCCGCAATTCAAGCTGGATTTCCCTACAGCAGAGGACCAGAGTTCAACTCCCGACAGCGACATGACAGCTAACAAGTGTCCTTAAATCCAGTTCTAAGGGAATCTGACACTCTCTTCTGACCTGTGTGACCATTGCATGACACAGATGCACTACTTACATATATGCAGGCAGAACACTCATACATGTAACAGCAACAACAACAATAATAATAATAATAACAAAGTAAATGAGATTTTTTTATAAAAATGTGACAAAATTTTTGATCATTAATATTCATTTTCTGCTGGACGTGGTGGCACGCACCTTTAATCCCGGCACTTGGGAGGCAGAGGCAGGCGGATCTCTGTGAGTTCAAGGCCAGCTTGGTCTACATAGTGGGCTCCAGGCCAGCTGAGACTAAAGGGAAACCCTGTCTCAAAAATACAAAAAAAAGATTTATTTTCCAAATGTTATGTAAAACTTGGGGATAGATAGGTACATAGATATTACTAAATAAATATATATATATATAAATTTAATAATTCCTAAACATTCTTACTCTTATTGTTTGTGTTTTATTAAAGTATTTTTCTTTAAGAAAGGGTCTCCCTGTAGCCCCTCCCACTTTGGAACTCATTATGTCAACCAGACTGGCTTCAACCTCACAGATATCCATCTGTCTTTTTCCACATTAGAGTCTTTTTAAAAATTAGTTATATTATTAAGCTTTGTTCCTGAACAATATGCCAGTATTACTAGGCTGAAAGTGAAAGATGTCAGTTTATTTAAACATGAAACCTATCAGTTAACATTCTTTTGTTATCAAAGGACAGACTAACAGAAAAAATTCATTTTGCAATGATTAGAAATTTCACAAATTTCTTTGGAAGAAATTTGATACTATATATCAAAATTGTAAGTACATGTATCTTTTTGACTAAGTATCTCACTTCCACGAATTCATCCTATTGAAATAAAGTCTTCAAACGTGTGAATTGGTGTATATACAATGGTACTCATTCCAGCATTACTTGTATTAGCATAAAACAGTTTGGAGAACACTGTTTCTTTGTGCCATCTATCATTTCTGGCTCTTACAGTCTTTCAGACTCTTCATCCACAAAGATCCCAGATCTGTAGGGAGAGGGGTGTGATCTAGAGGCATCATTTAGAGCTGAGCACACCTTGGTTCCTTATTCTCTGCACATAGAACATTTGGAATACCCACAGTGGTTAAGAAACTAGTAAGGAGTCAAGTGGGAGAAGAAGGGAAAGAGAATACAGTTCATCTGAGAGGGAAAGGTGAGTAATGGAACAAAAAGGATTAGACGGGGAGGGGGATGGGAGGAATAATAACACTAATGACCTTTTGAAAAAGCCATAAGGAAACCTACTACTGTGGAAGCTTTTAATAATATATATATAAGTAAAAAGAGTTTGAATGGGCTTCCCCTATAAGTGATATAGTACCCCAACCAGGGGTACTTTTATTTGTTATCTTAACAAATAAAAGGATCACTGCCAGGAATGGATTCTCTTTTTCAGCTATTCATGATCAGTGGTGCCATGCAGACCCTGACTCCCAAGACATTGGAAGTGATTGTTATTGCTCTTGGTTACCCTCCAGAACTGGATGGTAAAACAGTGTTGCTGATGACAATGCATGGTTGATTCACAGGATGTGGGGAAATCAAGCTGGTACTGAACTAGAAGATTCACCTCTACTATCTAGCTTTCACAATGCTAGAAGGTGCTATGCATGCTAATAGAGGAGAAAAGTAATTACCAGTATTATCCAGCTGTGAACCCTGAGAGCTACAAGGCCTGGGCTGGCAATGGATGTCCACTAGTGTGATAGTGCCATGAATGTTATGGGAGTAAACACTCACTCTTTGCTTGGAATTAGGGCCTACACTAGGAAATGAAACCCATACCTGGCACCATTGTAAAAGAACCTGTGGCTAGATAGGTCATAGGCCATAGGGGACATCCTACTACTAATATTCTTCTAGATGTGCATAGTGTTAGAACTACTCCAAATGACTTACTGCAATACCCATAGATACATGCATTTCTCAGCCCTCATCAGAGAGGTTTCTTCTTGCAATTGAAAGCAAGTAACATAAATGAACATTTTCAATGAAACTCAGAAAAATATGTCTGAAGAAAATTTAAACAAGATAGCATTTTTACACTTCAAATAAAGGGATATATTCCAATTATAGACCTGTAAGGAAAAAAATTCTACTTAATGAATTTACTGTTGTGATGATGGTGGTAGCTAATCTTACATTCTCCAGAAGGAAATAGAGAGTGTGAGTTCTTTACATGGACATGGTTTTATGCATATGAGGATATATGCTTACAAAAACACATTACATTTGGGGGTGATGAGGACATGTTGGAGGCAATGCACTGTGTTCATCTATTGAGTCTGATGAATTATAGTGATGATATGTTATTATTTTATGTATTTTATTAATGTGCTAAACAGCTATAGTTGTCAACTTGACACACCTGGACTAGCCTGTGGACATGTCTGTGGGACATTTTCTTGATTGTTGCATGATGTCGGAGGAACCGGACCACTGTGGTCAGTGCCACTCCTGGGCAGGCTATCTTGTATTACATAAGAAAACTGGCTTGCGCTGGCCAGGAAAGCAAGCCAATAAGCAGCTCTCCTCCTTGGTCTGTGCTCCAGGTTCTTGCCCTGAATTCCTGCCATGATCTCTCTTGAAGATAGACCATGCGTGCAAGCCAAATAAACCCTTTCCACCCCAATTGGTTTGTTCCCTGTTTTTAATCACAGAAATTGAAAGCAAACTAGACTGGTTAGAATGTTAATGTACATGGTTAAAATGGGAGCTTTTATGACACATTGCTTCAATTCGATCAATTCTATTTCAACTATGAAAACTTCTTTGGTGTGGATTATTGGGCAGTTATTTGGCCAGGTAAATATTTGGCTGCTCTGTCTTGCTTTCTGTCACTGTGATAATACACTGATTAAAACCTACTTGAGCAGGAAAAGGTTTATTTAATCTGATGACCCTGGATCACAATCCATCACTGAGGGAAATCAGGGCAGGAACTGAAGCAGAGACCATGGAGAGACGCTGCTTAATGGTTTGTTCAGCTGGCCTGTGCTCAGCCTGCTTTCTTAAACAACCCAGGATTGGCCCTGCTCACAGTGAGCTGGACACTCCTACATCACTCAACAAAGAAGAAAATGCCCCCAGTTGTGCTCACAGGCCAATTTGATAGTGGAAATTCTTCAGTTTAGGTTTTCTTCTCAACTAACTCAAAGACTTTAATGAGATATACAGATATAATAAAACAATGTTTGAACAATGTGAGGTGTTATAATGAAATGTCTTATTTTATTAAAAAATGATTTAAAAATTTTTTTACAATGCTTTTATTGATGTTTTGTGTATTTCAGGCATCATTTCTCAGTTCAGTTTAGACATATTCCCTTTTCCTTTCCCCCCACCCAACCCAGATCATGCACTCTGCCATAACTGCCCTGCACCTTTCTCTCAGTCCTTTTTTTTATGTTTAAGAACTCATATTTTCCTCCTTTAATTTTATATTACTCTAAAATATAAACACAAACCAGAGTCTGAAAGTAAGTGGTGGATCCATTCTAGAGCCTGTTAAGAGATTCACATCATAACAACATAGTTGCTTTCAGATAAACATAAATATAACAATAATGTTGTTCAGCTTGCCTTTCATCTGGAGATTTGGTCTTAGCACCCACAAATGGGGGAGACCATTCGCAGCTTGATTTTTCTGGGACTGCATTACTTCACTTAGCATAATGGCTTCAAGTTCCATCCATTTACCTGCAAAGTTCATCATGATGTAATCTTTCTTTACCACTTCATTGTGTAGATGTACCACATTTTTGTCATCCACTTGTCTGTTAAGGGGCATTTGGGTTGGTTTCAGCTCTTTGATATTGTGAAGAGAGCTGCAATAAACATGGATGTGCATGTATCTTTGCAGTAGGATAAGTCTTATGGATATATACCCAGGAGTGGTATGATGGGGTCAGGGTATAGGCTCATTTTGAGTCTTTTAAGTGTTTTCCATTCTGCTTTCCATAATGGTTGTAAAAGTTTACATTTCCACCAGCAGTGGATGAGTGTTCCCTTTTCCCTTCAATCTCTCTAGCATTTGGTGTCTTTTTTGTTCTTGATTTTAGCCAGTCATATCAGAGTGAGATGATATCTGAGAGTGGTTTTAATTTGCATTTTGATCCAAACTTGAGCTCATACAATTTCAGCCACCTCATATTTGACAAAGGGCTAAAAAAACCTCAATGGAGGAAGGATAGCATCTTCAGCAAATGGTGCTAGCAAAACTGGATCACCATTTGTAGAAGAACAAAATTAAACCCTTACCTCTCACCCTGTACAAAAATCAACTCCAAGTGGATCAAAGATCTCAACGTGAAACCAGAAACCCTGAAGGTGATAGAAGAAAAAGTTGGCAACAACCTATAGCCTATAGACATAGGCGTATGAAAAGGCATTCTAAATCAGACAGCAGCTACACAGGAAGTAAGGCCAGCAGTAGACAAATGGTCCTCATCAAACTCAAAAGCTTCTGTACAGCGAAAGAAACAATCAAGGAAGTGAAGAGAAAACCCACAGAGTGGGAGGAAATCTTCACCAGTGATTCATCTGACAGAGCATTAATGTCAAGAATGTATAGACTGCTCAAAAAACAAAGAAGAAAACAATGACCAGAGTTCAAATAAGTAGATGCAGAGCAACACTTCTGTCTGTGCAGTATCTTTTTTTTCTATATCATTTTAAGGGTCAACATTTTAAAAATTATATCCAACTAACAGATAATATATTGTCTGTTGCAAATTTCTGTTTTCTTCACATTTTTATCTCTTGGAAGTTTATATAAGTCTTTGCCACATGTCGTGTTATAATTTTCTAAAGCTCTTCTTTGGCCTACACAATGAAGATAGAAACTTAATGAATGACTTCAGTGACTTTATCTAGTATGAGTTAAGGCTAACTGACTAGGAGTGATTATTCTACCAGGACACAAGTTTCTCATCACTTTTCTTTGAAGCTATCACTAGAATTATTGTCAGTGAACAGTTAATCTTCTTTCTCTTATAAATCCAAGCTGTATATATTGGCAACATGACTCTTTATTTAGAACTCTTACTTAAGGTATTCTGTTCTGTTTTATTCTATTAGTCAAACTCTAAATTCTAAAGATTTACATGTTTCTAGCTATACTTTCTTTCTCTTTCTTTCTCTCTGTCTCCCTCTATCTCCTCCCTCCCTTATTTATTTTACATTTGGATTTTTAAACTGATTTTGCTAGTGCTAGGTCTTGGCCAGTTACCCAAAGTATAATTAAAATTAGACCTGTGATCTATATCTGGGGGATTTATCCCTTTTAACTTATATTCATAAGATTATTGAGTGAGATGGGAGGCTCATGCTAGACATAGACATAATGTAGCATACACCAGTACACAACTGTCCATCTGCTGTGTGCCATGGCTAACTGGAGGCTTTGTACATTTCCTTTTGGGTAGTGTTATAAAATGTTTTAAACAGTAGGTTATGTGCATTTCTTTAAAACTTTGTAGAAAAATAGTCTCTGCATTCTTTCATTTCTCACTCAAATTTACACATTTTGTTAGCAGAATCATGTGGATCTCTGTGAGTTTGAGGCCATTCTGCTCAACATAGTGAGTTCCAGCCCAGCCAGGGCTACATAGTGAGATCCTGTCTCAAAAAATACATAACTAAATTTAAAAAAAAAATAAGAAGAAAGCACTTGTCTGATTTGTTTGCATATATTTTGGTAGTTATGTGAATTTTGTTTCATGTAACTTTTTATTTTATTAGAGATAATTTTAGAGATAGTTTATGATGTAACCTATTATTAGGTTTCATTGGCTTAGAAGTCACAGAAACATATACTAATCCAAGCTCTGCCATTTTATTTATTTATTATTTATTTATTTATTTATTTATTTATTTTTATGTGTGTGTTTTGCTTGCATGTATGTCCACCAATGTCATGGAATGCCCATGTCAGCCAGAAAAGGATGTTGAGTGCCCTGGTGCTGGGAACAAACCTGGGTCCTTTGCAAATGTAGCCAGTGCCCTTTACTGCTGAGCCATCTCTCCAGCCCCCACAGCTCTGCCATTGGCTATGTGGCTTTAAGAAGTTGTCTAGGGGCTGGAGAGATGGCCTAGTGGTTAAGAGTGCCGACTGCTCTTACAGAGGACCCAGGTTCAATCCCCAGCACCCACATGGTGGCCAAGAACCATCTGTAACTCCATTTCCAGGAGAACTCCAGTTCCAGAGGAATCCGACACCCTCTTCTGCCCTCCATGGCATTGCACGACACAGGTGCACAAACCTGCATGCAGACAGTACATTCATACACATACAGAAATAAATATTTTTTTTAAAAAAACCCGCAAAAAGAAGTTGTCTAAATAACTATTCCTTGGTTTTTGTAACTTAGTTTCCTTGAGGAGAAAGCAAATTTAAAACTTAAGTAGCTATTTTGAGATCTAAAATAACAAGTAGATACTATCTGTAAAATATATCACAGTATCTGATATTTAAGTTGTAAATTCTATTAACAATATCTCCTAGTCAGTATTATACATATAAATACACAATGCACATCCCTATAATTTAAATAGTATTTTGAGAACCAGGGCATTCAATGAAAATACTAATCTGAGACTATCTTCTGTGAGTGTCTAATGATGAGTTCTAACTTCAAATCAAAATATGATATCATTTTGAACATAGAAATATAGAATCTGACTTTCATTTAGCTTAAATTATGAAAATAGAAGTTGTGGTGGTTTGAATGAGTGTCCCCCATAGGCTCTAGGTATTCAGACGTTTGTCTCCAGTTGGTGGCACTGTTTTCGGAGGTCTTGGGGTGTGTGGCCGTGCTGGAGGAAATGTGTCACTGGGGGCAGGCTTAGTGAGTTTTAACAAGCCTCATGGTCTACAGTCGCCCTCTCTCTGCTTCCTGTGTTCATTGCGAGATGTGACCCTCGGTTTGCCGCTCCAGTCTCCAGCTGCCACGCCTCCCGCCACAATGGACTCTAATTCCCTGGAACCGCCAATCGTAAGCTCTTCCTTTTATAAGTTCCTTGGTAATGGTGTTTTATCACAGTAACAGAAAAGTGACTAATACAGAAGTATACATTTCTTATAAGGGAAATGAACACTTTTCTGCTGATATTCAGAGTGGGGAGAATTTGAGAAAGCAGAGAAGGGGAAGAACACAGGGAAAGACGTTCAGAAGCTGGGGTGACCATGGGTCACTGAGGTAGTGACATGAACCCGATGACAGCCACTCAAATTGTGCATCTCGATGAGAGTTAAATTCATATCCATGTAGGATTTAACCAGCTTGACTAGTGCCTTCAGTGGCAAATGGAAGAGTTTATAAATTAACCCCATCAAATTTACCACAAGTACAACATAAGGATTACCTTTATGGAGCCTAGATTTTAATCAATGTTATTTATTTATTTTTGCTACAAGTAAAATTAGTGTGAATTTAATGGCTTTAACAATACAGGTTTTACTTAACAGTTTCCGAGTCAGGAAGTCAGATAGTCGCATGCAGTTTGATAGCATGCGCATGGTAGGATGACTTTTCTTTCAGCTAAACGTCTTGGAGTCTCCCTTTTGATGGCTTTTGATTGAAGCTTGGCCTCAGGACCAGAAGGGCTCCTGCAGTTCTTTCCCAAGTAGATTTCCTCATCATGGCTGCTCATTTCTTCAAGCCAGCAAGTAGAAATTTTTGCGGTAAGGAGAGATTAGCTATTTTAACCAAACAAGTTTGATTCATAATAATCTTCCATTTTATTGCATCAAAATATACTGATAGGATCTTAACAATTACTGTATACCTTCACATTAGCTCTTTTCTGTGGGCTAAAGGAAAGTCACTGAGAAGTGGGAACCTCAATTAAAGCATTTTCTAAATTAGATTGGCCTGTGGCCAGATCTCTGAGTCACTTTTTAAATTGCTAATTGATGTGTGAAGGGTCAACCCATTTGGGGTGTTGCCTCCTGGGCAGACAATCCTGAGTTGTATAAGAAAGCAGGCTGTGGTGCTGGGGAGTGGCTAAGAGCGCTGACTGCTCTTACAGAGAGCCAGGGCTTAGTTCCCAGCACCAATATGACAGCTAACAACCAGCTGTAAGTCCAGTTCCAGGGGACCCAGTGCCCTCTCCTGGCCTCTACAGGTATTGCACAAGTAGGTATGCAATATGCTGACAAAACACACACACACACACACACACACACACACACACACACATTTTAAAAGGAAAAGGAAGTATGCTGAACACATTCTAGAAGAGCAAGCTAGGGCCACAGCTTTATGGCCCTCCACAGTCTGCTTTAGTTCTTGCCTCCAGGTTCCTGCTGCAAATTCTTGCCCTGACTTCCCTTGAAGACTGTGACCTGGAGATGTCAGATGAAATAAACCCCTTCCTCCAAAATTGCTTTTGGTCAGGGTGCTTATCACAGCAACAGGAAACATAACTAGAACAATTAGGTAATGGTAAGTATTCTGGGGAAAAATAGTCATGGGTACAGGAGGAAAACTTAGGAGAACAAAACAAAAACCAAAAACTACCCAGGAAAGACTAGTAGAAATTTTGTGCACTATGAGGACAAAGTTAAGGCAGATCCTTAATAAAGACGAAACGAAAGGAGAATTGAGAATAAACATACTCACTCTGCTCCAGATGAACTAGAGAGAGCAAAGAGGAAAGTGAGTGGAAAGTCATCAGAGAAATAATGGAGTTGAGACCATTTTATGTTAACGTGAGAACCTTGGCTTGAATTCAAGAGAAATGAGCAGCCACTGAAGAAAATGAGCAGAGATGGCATATGAACCGACATGTCCTAAAGAAGATCACTTGTATTACTGCAAATGAAAGCAGACTTGTAGGGAGAGAGGAGCAAGAAAGGTTACAAGGACCAGTCAGCAAGCAAGGGAGAGAACTTGGTGTCAACAGGTGACACTATAGACATCTGGAGAAGTGGTCAGATTCTAAGGGGTAATCCCCAAATAGATAAAATTAGTTATGCTAATAGGTCAGAGGTAGAGTGTAAGAAAAGAAGATTGGGGATGAGTCCAAGGACTTTGCCAGACTGAAGACCTGAAGTCATGGAGTCACCATGAAATGGGAAAGGGGGCTCTAGGAAAAAGAGCTGGAAGGTGAGCTAGAAGACCTCAGAACTCAAGTTTATTTGGAAGGATTGTGTTTATTGCTTCTATAGTCACCATTTGACAGGATGCTTCATCCTTTTGCTTTCCCCACAGAAATAAATTACTCAGGTCAGAGAAAGCAGATGGTAAGATATGCTTCACTAGTGCTTAAATGATGTGATTTAATGTCTTCATTTCTATGTTGTGATGAAATTTCTCTAATGAAGATATGTGACTTTTATATGACTTTTAATCTAACATCTTCACATTTTTTTTTCTAAGTTTGTATGTTTTGGATGGCTTTTTAATCCTTTTATTTTAGGTGTATAAGCTTATTTGATACATGTGTAACTGCACCCATGTCATGCAATGCCTGTGGAGTCAGAAGAAGGCATCTGATTCCCCTGGAACTGGAGTTATAAATGATTGTCAGCTGACATGTGGAACCTGGGTTCTCTGAAAGAGCAGCTATTGATCTTAACCACTGAGCCATCTCTCTACCCTTTTGGGATTTTTTAAAATAAAGTCTCAGAGGAAATATATAAAATATATCATCAGAACAGAGTTGTCCCATGTTCAGTGAAAGACATAGGCCCAATGTTGAGAGGGAACCTCCTTCCTTGTGTTCCCAAATGTCCTTCATTATGGGTCCATCTACCCAGAGCACCAAGAGTCTCACCCCTGCAAGACACTGTCTTTTCCTCTCCCAGCTACTATCAATGGCCAAAAATTCTTTAAATTGGGTTGGGATTTCGTAGCAGCCTCCCCATGACTAGGCTAGGATTTTGTCTGGACTGAGTTTGCATAGGAGTTTTGCATGCTTTTGTTTTTGCTGTGATTTCCTATGAGTAACTGACCAGCTGTCTGGAGAAGTCTGCTTCTTCATGGTCATCCATTCCATCTGGTTCTTAAAATCTTTCTGCTTCCTCTTCCTCAATGATCCCTGAACCTTGTGAAGCAGAGGTTTGACACAGGTGTCCAATTCAAGGAAAAGCAATCTATGGCCTCTTGTTCGAAGCACATTGGCCAATTGTGGGTTTCTGTGTTAATCACCATCTGTTGCATAAGGAAACTTCTCTGTTGTGAGTCGAAAGAAGCATTCATTATATGTTTAGAGGTTACATTGAAGATCTGTCACTTCAGGTTAAGCACTTCACAGACACTTATTCTCTCTATCTGACCAGTTCCATAACTCTGTGATAATCTCCATCTGAAGAAAAAAGAAAGCTTCTTTGATAAAGGGTCAGTGGTACACTTGTCTGTGAATATGAGGATGTGTATTTCAAATAATGTAAGAGATTACTTTGGTCTAGGGATGTGGCAAAATAGGTTTTTCCAATACATTTCTCCAACCATGTTTATGTGCCTGTTTACAGTACCACACATGATTCTCTCCCATTGAGTGGGCCTTAATTCAATTAGACAGTTGCTGATTAGATGAAAGATAAAAAGTTCCATTACTGCACCAATAGAGATAGTTTGCTGGGCTAGGCACTCTTGTGATTATTAGGCTCTACAGCTGGATAGGACCGTTGATTGGTTTTTCTCTCTTGGAAGCTCACCTAGTATCTTCTGATTCTATAAGAGCTGGTCTGCATGGAGGAGGCTTCTTGGTCAGGTCTAGCTCAATTGCTCCTGTCTGAAATGTGGCCTATCTTCAGCAATAGGGTCTTACCTTCAAATCTGGGAAGCAATCAAGGGCTGTGGCAATAACGTGTTAATTTTTTGAGTCTCTTGGACTACCCTGACCAACAACTTGAAGGAATGGAGGTTTCTCTGGCCTGGCACTGCGTCTTTGTTATATAACCTTCAGCTTTACACACAACACACACACACACACACACACACACACACACCTATATTTATTGTATGTGTATTTTTCAGTGGGACTTTGAACTAATACATTTCCATCTGGTTTTTCATACATCTAAATATTATTTATCTCTCCTCTTACTCCCCCTGATTAGCCCTTCCTACTCACTCCCCAGTTAAAGTAATCCCCCTTTTCCATTCCCCCCCTTAATAACACCTGTCTCTTACTATCCCACTCTTTCAAGCTCCTTCTTCACCTTTATTCCCATGGTTCCTTTCCATTTTCCTGGATTCTGCAATTACATCAGACTATATAATACCATCCAGGGATTTGGCACTAAGTTCCACAAATGAGGGAGAGCATATGTCACTAGTTTTTCTGAGTCTCTATTACACTAACTATAGCAGTCTCTAGTTGCATCCACTTACTTAAAAATTTATTTCATTTTTCTTTCCTGCTGAATAGAACTCTATTATGTAAATGTACCACATTTTTATTAGCCATTCATCAGTTATTTTGAGGAAGATTTAGGTTCTTTCTATGTCTTAGCTATTGTGAAAAGAGAAGCAACACGCATGGCTGTGGAAGTGTCTCTGTTGTAGATGAATCTATTGAATATCTGCCAAAGAGTTGTATGACTAGATAACATGATAGGTTTATTTTTGCTTTTTACAGCTTTCTACATACTGATTTCCAGAGTTCTGTCTGAAACCATAAGGCATAACATTATTAATACACATTACATTTACCCTCTAGGAAGCAACCTACTTGTCTTCTAATTCAAATTCTGACTTTCTTATCAATTATTCTTTTACATAATACAGTTTTGGCTGGGAAGTTCAGTTCTTCTTATAAAATATTAACTACAATTTGCAGATTATTCCTCCGACATCACATGTACAGGAAAGGCAATCAAAACTCACAGCAGCAACAACAGGACTGCTCAATATTTATTTATTCAATAAATATTAAATTTGCACTGACAGCTCTGCTATGTGGCTGCTATTCAGAAAAAAAAAGCAACTGAGGTAACATACGGATGCAATTTTAACCCTAAATAGAATTCTGAATTAAATATTTATTGGTTTCAAAATGTAAGGAATGCATCCTCAGATGTCGCTTGTTATCCAAAATATTTGGTGAAAATACACTATAAGAATGGTAAGCCGTTAGCTGTTTCATGTTTACTTCTTTCCCATTTTTGGCTCTTCCTTTGATAGATTGATTTATAGTAAAATTGAGCAGCTTCTAGGTAATACATAACCCAAACTTTGGTATCAAAGAATGGTTTACTTCCATCAAGGTCTTATACAAGTTGGTCTACTGCTTCCACTGGGGTACTTCTAGACCACATCAAACATCGAGGGTCAGCTGAGCAGAAGGGGCACAGGAGGGGCCCGTTGCAAACATATTATTTCCCTCCTCGTGCCTTTTCACTGTCCATGGGTTCTTTACATGGTGGGTGCATCTGCAAGACTTCATGAAACCTAGGCTGCTTCAGAATTCACCCTCTGGCCACATTCTGTTGATGAATACAGATTACTACAGAAGCCACACTGCCATGGCGGGAGGAACCTGGTTTCTGTTGTTTGGAAAGGCCATGAAGTCAACCACAAAAGGCAACACATGAAAATATGGACATTAGACACCTACCAACCACCCAGCTTCTTGTCCCAAATAATGGTTAACTTGTAGCCATAGCCACTGAAGTTGAACATTTGTTTACAGCCATCTTCAATGATGTCATATTGACACCTGGCCACATTACAAATGTAAGGACTGAATGTAAGGACAACATAGCACCCAAAGTTTTTTCATGATACAAATTCTGGCTTTCAATACAAAATTCTATTTCAGTGTGAAATTTAACCATATTCAACCATACTTATGAATATTCAGAGTGTACCTCAGTTTCAACTAGTTTATTTTGGTATTATCCAGATTTTGAAATTACAGAGATTGTAGTGATAAGTTGCAGTGATAAAGGCTAACATTTGATATATTGTATTATTTTAATTAACATTTTCCTTTACATATATTCATAATTAGATGTTATGAAATATTTGATAAATATTAAGTTATTTTTAAAAGATAGGAATAAAATTAAAATCTTGGCATGGTGGTACATGCATTTAATCACAGCATTCAGGAGGCAGAGGCAGAGGCAGGTAGATCTCTGTGAGTTCAAGACAAGTCTGATCTACATAGTGAGTTCCAGGCCAGCTGGGGCTACAGGGAGACCCTCTCTCAAAAAGACCAAAAAAAAAAAATAATAATAATAATAATAAAATTACAATATTGTAATGCCGGTGAATTCATAGTAACACCATATGCTATATTCCCTGTGCAATCCCTATTCAATATTTCCCTATATACAATTATTTTAATCTTTGGGATTATCTTTTCATAATTTATTTTGTTATTTTTTTATTTTTTAACAGTTTTGTTGAAATTCTGTGCGTTTCATACATCAGTTCTCAGTCCAATCCAGCTCATCTCCCTTTCTATGCCCCCCACCCCACCTGAGTTCATGCATGCTGCCATTCCTGCCCTGTATCTTTTTTCTGATTATTTTCAAAGGATTTCAAAGCAGAATAGGCTTTTGAACTAATACATTTATTTCCCTCTTGTGTTTCATACCATCTAAATGTTACTTATCTCTCCTCTTTCTCCCCGTGTAGCCCTCCCTCTCCACGCCCCCCGTGTAGCCCTCCCTCTCCACGCCCAGTTAAAGCACCCTTCTTTTCCCTCATTTCCTATTTTCCCCTTCTCTTGAGCTCCTTCTTTCTCTTTATCCCCATGGATGCTTTCCATTTTCCTGGGCTCCTTCCATTATATAAAGATATATACCCACATCCAAGCATTTGAAACTAAGATCTACCAATGAAGGGGAACAAATAGTGCTTGTTTTCTGTGTCTGTTTCTTCACTTAGTATCGCAGTTTCTAGTTCCATCCATCTTCTTGGCAATTACATTCTTTCATCTTTCTTACTGGGGAGTAGAACTCCATATAATTTTTTTCCTGTACTCTTACAATTACCAACAAGAAATACATAGCTTCATTGTTTTACTGTTTAATTACATTTTATTTGTTTTGTGTTTATGTTGTATGTGTGTTGGCACACACATCAGAGAACAACTTGTTGGAGTCAACACTCCTCTACCTAAGGCCTGTAGGCTTCAGGGCAAGCACGTTTACCTACTGAGGCTGAGCCGTGTTGGTAGCCCTCACTGTTTTAAATTTGAGAAGACAATGAAGAATAATCATTTTGTACATGTTTCCTATCCTATATGTTCTAGTGCAAAATTATTTTGTTTTGAAAATGTACGAATCTGTTTTATTTAGATATAGTTTGTTCATTTAAATCACCAATGATATGTTCCTTTGTGAGTATATCACCCTTGACATTTTTAGATAAAGTCCAATTGTTTTCCATGGGGCCTGTAAAATTTAACTCTATTACAGTACAAATTTGTCCATAAAAATGTGGAAGTTCAGATTTCTTAACCATTGTTCATTGGGAATATTAGTATATCATTTTATATATAACTGCCATTTTTGTTTACTACTGAGGTGGTCATTATTGCAGTTTTTGGCTGTTTATATTTCCTTTCTTATTTTATGGGCTTATGACCTTTTTTCATGTATTTTGACCTTCTGTTCAGTTGTTTCTCTTTTTGGGTTTTCAGCAGTACTTTATGTGTTATTACTATGACTCTTTTCTCACTTATCTTTATTAAATGTATCTTTCTGGAGCTGAGAAGATGGCCTAGTGTTTGCTGTGCAGCCATGAGCACCCGAGTTCACATCCCAGCACCCATGTGGCTCACAACTACAACTTCAGTGCCTGAGAAGCAGAGACATGGAGAGCCCTAGCATTAACTATCCAACCAGTCTAGCCAAGTCAGTGAGCTCCAACTTATGTGAAGACATTCAGTCTTAAAAAAAATTAATGTAGAGGAAGTCAACTGATAACAACTTCTGGCCTCTACATACACTCCCACACATATACACATGTACCCCCCACAGACATGAAAATGTACATAATGAACACAACTAAATACTTAATAAAAGTAATACTATATATCATCATTAGATCCTTGATGTAAAGATATAATCTTGCTTAAGGGTAATTATACCGTGCTATTAACACATAATTACTGTAACCAATATGAGAGCTAAACATGTCAGGTAAATCATTCACTGTATGATTCTGTGTCTTCTGTGCATAGTGTTTAGTATGCTGTAATGGTAGACACACTACTGATGCACAGAGTTGTGCAGCCAAGCTGTAGGTAAAACTCAGCCACTTGATTTGACTTATATGTGCTTTCTTTTTATTTAATTTATTTCTATTTCCTGTGATGGAAAAATAATCACTTTTTCTCTAATTAACAAGGAATCTATAGGTAAATAAAATGAAAGTGTATTAGTACTTCTCTACTTTGTGAAGAGAAGAAACTAGCTTTGACACAGTAGACTGTAGATGATCCCATGAAATTTCTTGAAACTGACTGGCCTTTGTGTGGAAACGTAAAACACTTCAGTCGTATGCAAAGATATGTTCAAGTCAATAGCTTTCTGTGTATCATCTTGCTAAAACGGTTGTAAAGGAAAAGACAGGGCCTGTGGAGGTAAGCCGTGCCCTTTTTCCTTGTACTTGGGAAGCTGAAGTAGGGGGAACGCCAAGCTGAAGTAGGGGGAACACCACTGGTCTGAGACAGGGCTGGGCTATATAGTAAATGCCACTATTCTGGCTTACAGAATAATAGTGAACCTAATCCAAACAACAACCAAAGCCACAAAATGGCAATACTTACTCTATTCTTGCTCCCTCCACCATTTTTGGAAAAGTATTAGCAGGACAATCCAGCAAGTGAATTTGCTTTTTCACATTATGTTAGGATCGATTTTACTATGTAGAATTTTCCACATTTTAATATTATATGTATTTCGAGCCACATAATTTTCTATTTCTGATAAAAAAAAAAAAACTGAGATCACCAGATTATAGGTGTTTGAGGAGGAATTTTGCATCCGAATATTCTGTCTCATATTCAAAAAGCAGTTTAAGTGGGTTTATTTTTCTTTTGGTTTAGTTTTGGATTGTTTCATTTCATGGCTTTTTTTTTTCCTCCCCAGTTTTACTTTTGTTTGAAAACAGGAAATGGTCCTCTGCCAAGGGCTAGACCAAGCAAAAGGGCAAGCATGTTGGATTTAGTTTAACAGTACAAACCTTGGAATTTTGAGTGAGTTCTCAAATGGATACAATCCTCACTAATTATACTGTTTGGATAAAAATAGAGATTTAGGCATGCCTGAAGACTAGCTTTGTGACTTTCCAGCCTGGGACTTTCATCTCTGCGTTTTTTGAGCTACACTATTACCTGACTGGTTTGTGGGTGTAATCTATCAGTGACCACAAGGTGAATTACCATCTGTAGTTTAGAGTAAACAGCATTTACTCCATAAAAATTATTTCCATATCAATCCTGGTTTTCTGCTTGGCATTAAAAAAAAAAAAAAAAGAAGAAAGAAACCTGTTCTCCCACATACCTTTCCCCGAATATACCTTCACAATCACCTGTCCTTGGTTTTCATAACAAAGAGCCTCACCTTGTGCTTCCTCTCCTGAGTGTGCCTGACTGTGCTATGATTTATGACCTGTGCCTCCGACACTCTCTGTACACTAACAAGATGGCCCCCAAATGAAAGCAAGCAGAGGCTTGTGATAGAAAATCTTGTCAACACACAAGAAATTAAACACATGTTCTATTTTTTTTTAAACTTTCCTTTTATTTCCATTTCAATACTCATTGCACTAGGTGAAGATTCTTGCTGGACAGGGTTTCATCCCCAGACCAGGCTCTGAAGGCTATCCTAACTCCTAGCAGAAAGCTCAGGACATGTGGCAGAGCATCAGCGTGATTTCTACAAGGACATGACAGAGACTAGTTTTGTGCTTGCTGTGGCCTGTAAACTGGTTGCACTAGCGTCAACCACGAAGCCAGAATGCTTCGTTCCAGATGCTCTGGGCAATTGACCGTAAAATTGCGACGCATTTCTGGCCAAGCCCAAGATTTTAAAAGTACCCCCCCTTCTCCTCCCCTCAACACTCGAACCCCCAATTCCCTCTGAAAAGCTGCTCATTATTCTTCCTTTGCCCCCTGATCTAAGTAAAAGAAACACTTCTGGAATCAATTAGCAATGTCTGCCCTTGATGAGGTTCGCACGTGAGTTTAGAGTTGTGCGGCTGCGTACTGACAGTCACCAGCTGCATTTTCAGGTGGTAAAATCTGAGAAGGAATTTTCCAGGGTTTATTTACCATCATAAAATTTTTTTAATAGCCAAGACATGTTGAGAGACAATCTTGTGTGCCTTTGAAAATGAAGTTAAATTAGGATTGTATGTTTATTTCATTCATAATGAGGAAAGTGAAGATCTTTGCATGATTCTTCTGTTTCCACAAGGTTTTCTCCAGTGGTTAACCGTAGCAGAGCAGGGGTATCCTTGCTGTGGGTTACTGTTGGGGGGAACTGATAATTATTATTTCTTCAGTCATATTAATTGCTTGACAAGTGAAGATAGTCAAGGAAATCAGAATCCATTTAGCGGAGTACTTTTTTATTTGTATATGTTAATTTGCATGCTATTTAGGCTTTAACATGCCCTGTCACTCAGTTAATATGCTGCTACATACCAGTGAGTATTCCACATGCTCTACAGTGTTTAGAACTACTCACCTTTATATTTTTATATTTATTGTATATTTTTATCTATTTCTCCCTAGCTATATATGCACATAACAAATTTAACATAAAAATATTTTTTCCTTTTCAAGTCATATATTGTAAGCCTTTATGGCCTTTCCTTTCCTCTGACTCATGACATAATTACTGGAAATCTCATCTTATTATTCCTGAGGTCTGAAGAAGGAGACAGTTATTTGGAGTGTACATTTTATCACTACATTTGCCATTTACACCTTCAAGGAATGCTGTCAATCCCCCTTGCTAGAAAATCACCATTCAGTGTGGACTTTTAGTTCTTAGAAAGGCCTCTTTTGTAGTCAAATTTGAAATTTTAAGCACCTGCTTTTTTACCCCTTGAATATTGCAATTTCTTCCCACATAGTGGTAGAAATGTCAAGTATTTTTTTTTCTTTGTGCTATCTATATATTTTAAAATAAGAGAGATAAGTTTAAATTTCCTTTCTTATGAAAACTCTATGTATAGATATTTCCCCATGCCTGGTTTCTAAATAAGTGTATGGTAAGTTTAAAAATTTCAGTGAAATCTACTGCATTATCAAGTACATCTCTGCTACAGAACAATTTCATTTAGTTAATTTAGAATACCTAATATCTGATACATGCAACATTTAAAGATAAAGTTGACCAAAAGGGCACATTCTGCTCATTAACTTTTTGGAGAAAATAACACATACCAACTATAAGAACAAAGTTGCCTTCTCTGAAAAAAAATATACTCCAGTTATCCTTCTCAAGCTGCTCTGTGTTCTCAGTGCCACTGATGAGCAGCATCCGTAATTAATGGAAAAAAAATCTACCGCAACATTTAACCACGTTCTGGAACTCATTTGATCATACTTCTACAAAAATGAAATCTCAACTAATTTGTCCATTTCTTTTCCCTGAGATGGGACATTCTGTGTGTGACTTTTCCTAAATCTACTCAGATATAAGATAGAAATCTCAGTGATTGGTATTAAGCCTATTGACAGGTCTCTCTTGGAGAATAGAAACCTGTTATCCGATTTTTAATTCTGAGGGGTCTTCCTGAAGGTGAGGCCACAAATCTCTCTCATGATCATTTGGACGTGCAATTCAGAGAAAGCAGCTCCTGGGTATTATCTCTTGAAACTCTCAGTGCCACTCATAAATTTGTTCTTCACGGGGGCTGGAGAGATGGCCTAGCAGTTAAGAGCGCTGACTGCTCTTACAGAGGACCCGGGTTCGATCCCCAGCACCCACATAGCGGCCGAGAACTGTCTGAAATTCCAATTCCAGGAGAACTCCAGTTCCAGGGGAGTCCAACACCCTCTTCTGACCTCCGCAGCATTGCACGACACGGGTGCACAAACTTGTATGCAGACAGTACATTCATACACATACAGAAATAAATAAAATTAAAAAAAAAGAAAAATAAATTTGTTCTTCAAGTAGTACCTTCTCTATACACTTATAGAATCAAAGGGAATGGGTAAATCCAGATTAAGTGTTAATATAGTTTTTCCACATATTCACTGTATTTCATATACAGTGAATTTCCCACCCAAATGTAATAATGGCAAATATTTGGGAGCGGCTGGGGTTATAGGTCTCTTCTAAATTGTCTTTGTTTATGACAATCTTGGCTTAGCAATGGCTAAATTTCTATGAGATGAAGAAAAACTGGACTCAGAATCCAGATGCATGGATGTTTGGAATTAATACTAAGAGCACAGTTCCTTGGTTCTCAGCTTCATCCACAAACTCATGAGCATGAGGCCACATTATGAATTACTTCAGTGTTTAAGGTTTTATATTAAATATATGGTTATAAATGAAATGGTTACCGTTGGTTTACATTTATACAATTATCTCATGAAGAATAATAGTATTCCAAAGACTCTTAAGACACTTAAGATAGAACTTGAGTGTGAAAAGTTTAATTAAAGCCCATACAATAACATAAAAGAGACAACTGTGGCAACAGTGATTCTGTGTCTTCTGAGAATTTAACTGTGCTTCAGTATAGTCACCATTATACCCTTTGACCTAGACAGCCAATCCAAATAACTGAATAGTCAACCCAGATAAAGAAAAATAGTTTTCTGTCTATAAATCCACCTTCCAGGAAGCTCCTTTACAAGTAAAGATGGAGCTTACTGGGGTCCCAGGTCAGGGGGAACGGATCTGGATTACTGGAAAGGAGCATGGAACAAATGTGTAATTGGGAGAACACTGGATATTGAAGCACAGAGGCCAATTTCTTTCATTTAAATGACAAGAAGGCTCTCTAAGAATCCTTTGCCAAGAAATGATGATAAATCTGCAGAGAACATTCAGTAAGATTAAGTTGCTGTCCCTGTGCCCATAGTAACAGCAGCCAGAGAGATACTCTTCTTGCCTATAAAGTGGTACTTACAAATTATTGACGTGTATCTCACAGAAAGAAATCTCAGTGTGAGACACATTAGTGGTTTCTAATAAACATGTGGAAGTTTTAAATCAGAATGCATTAGGCAGGTAATTTAGAAGAATTTTGAGATTTGCTCTTCCATATTTTATTAGTGATACTGTGTGGAAATCACAGTGCTACACTCATTGATTTTTAGCTTGTTAAATATTTTTCAGATCATTTCCTGAATGCTAGTGATAATTTTGTATATGACTTCCATTTACTGTTACCCCACCCTACTCTAGTTAAAACAGATTTTCTTCAGCCTCGAGGTATATATTTGCCTCAGGTTCTTCTACTGTCCTGAAGAAGTTCAGGTATTTATATCTGGTAATTCTGCTTGTCATTTCCTCAGGCCAGATTCTCAGTAACTGCCCCCCCCCCAGAAATGTTATTCTCCCTATTACTTTTGAACTATAAACACCAAAGTTGTTGTTGCTTCTGTCAGTTAATGCAGTTTTACTTGCTTGTCTCTACCTAGGAATGATTTCAGTCTCCTGTGTTTGAACTTAGTTCTTTGTACAGTTATGCTGGCAAGAGTTTTCTGAGTGGAAGCATAGAATGAGTTCAGAGATCTTTTGAAAGTAGAGTTGGGTCATTACTATACATTCACTTGGGAGAATACAAACTACTAAAGACTTCATTTGAATTGTAAGTCCCAGGACCTTCTGTGTGCTCTTGACCCCAGATGAAACTCTATTATAAAGTACAGCAAAATATCAGGATTTCCCTGGAAGAAGAGAAGTCACAAAAGAAGTAGTTACCTCAGAACAATGTTTTGAGAACAAGAGTCATGACTGTACTTTCCTTTCCAAACATAAAGGCATAACGTAATCACTTTTGACAAGAATAGGTATGACCCAGCACCTGTGTTATGGGAACGATGATGACAAACTGTTTAACTTAGCTGCCTGCCCCACAGAAGACTGAAATCAACTCTAGAGTCATAAGCTAAATCCAATCCTCAAGTAGCTTTTATTTTATCAGGACAGAATTGTCTGTTTCAATTTAAAATATTAATGCATTAATACTGTTACACATGGGGGTTTTAAGAACTTGGATGATTTTTTTTTTCTTGAAGTGTTTAAAGATTTTTTTTTTTTCAAAAGCAATACTCTTGCTAATCTTTTCTACGACAGTCAAAGGGAGTTATCACATCTTCATTTTGTTGTGTGGGATAGGAAGAGAGATGTGCACTGGACAGAGACTAGAGTACAAAAAAACATCAGAATAGAATGAATGTTTTGAACACAGGTATGAGAAGGATGCAAGTGGAACTGGAACGTTGAAGTGATTTCTGAGATATCTTTCCTTGCTCTCTATCTCTACTGTTTGAATATTGACTATCTCTAAATTCATAGTTATTTAATGAATGTTGTAAGACTACAAAAATATTTTAATTCATAACAAAATGCTGTTTCAATATGTGATATAGGTAAAGAATATTAAGAATAATACACAATATTATATACTAGACTATTTGGAAAAATTCAAAGGTGTATCCAGACTGAGCTTGCATTCTCTCAATGCAAAAATGATTAGGGAGAGGAATGGTTCAAGTGGAGGAGTCATTTACTGCCCAAGGCTTTTACTTTCTCAGGCCATACAACTTTAAGATGGACAGGCAAATAGTGGAGATTACACATCCCTGTGCATTTAACCCCTGGGCACAACAGATTTTCGATAAATAGTTTAAACAACTTGAGGGTGAAAATAAAGGGGAAATAACTACTTTGATATCTCTTATCGTATGAGCTGTTGAAGATTGGCATCTCCACTTTGCACAAATGCCTGGATCTCAGAGTACTTTTCACAAGAAAGCACATTTAAATATGAAAAATCATTAGTAAAACACTCAATATAAACATGTGAATCTATTTTTTAAAGATAAGAACACATAGTTCAGTTCAGACAACTTGGTTTTATAGTTACAGTCAACATTAAAATAAAATTTTCCCAAAGGCGTATATTGTATATGTCAACTCAGTTTTTGGATTTTTAACCTTGAATTACTTTTACATTAGCATCTTGTCAAATATTGAAATGCTGGATTGTTCTGGGCATAAGTTTTTTTAACGTGATGTGATTTACACAACATTCTGATGGAGGAAGACTAACTCACGTCCTGTTTACATTTGAATCTTAAGATCAGCACACTTGAAACACTGTAATGTTTAAATGTTGGAAATAGGTGTTAGGAAAAAATGAGTATACAAAGCCTAAGTTATTTACTAAATAAAGTATTTGGGACCTAGACCAAATAATACCGTTAACTCTTTCCCAATGGAATTTGAGTGATTACATCTGGCTTGCCAAAAGTGGTTTGGTTTATCTTACTGCAGAGTCCATGCAATGCTTATATTACATTGTTTACATTGCTGATTGAAAACTAATATACAGTATATCCAGTTTGAGATGTCTGTTTCCAGCTTGAAAAGCATAGCTTGTATATGGCAATGAATCTTCCTATTTAGTATCAAAATGTACCTGAATTTAAGACATTTTAAAAATATACCTACCAAGAAAGAACATTTTTCTTCTCATTAACACAATATGTTTAAATGACCATTTCCTTATGTTAAAAATGAATTGTTATACTAGAAAATTCTATCAGAATTAATATACTGTTCCTGAAGCATATCTTATGTGTGTTTAATTTGCTTGGATTGTGTAGAGCATTCATCACTCATTTGCCCAAGAAATATCTATGGGGTATCAGTTTTGCAAGGAAATTATTATCATAGTTGTTAAGAAAAGAAAGTCACTCATACAGATTTGATTTAGGTCCTGGCTTTGATATTTACCAGATGTGTGAATATCAGTAACTTTAAAGCTTTCTGGGGAAAATAATAGCCACTCCTTATAATTGTCGCGAGACTTAGGTAGAATATAGTTTGTGAAGAGTGTAGGGTACATAGCAAATGTTTAATAATTTTTATATGCTTTATGTAAATGTTGAACAGTGCATATTAGGGAAATCCTTTTAAAGTTGTTAGCTGTTGTTCACGATGATGCTAACAACCATAACACTGGCACTAGAGATCAATGATAATACAAAGAGTGAGGAAAAACCAAATTAGACAAGGTACCACTCTTTAGGTTTCCAGTAGTCATTAACTTTTGATAAATGCTATGTTGAAGCGATATACAGCAGGCTGTGAAAAGACCATAGAAAGGAAACATAAATAAGCCATCCAAGTGTGTGAGAACATTTCCAAGGGGTGATTTTTTTGCAACATGAGCATGAGTTAATGTTGCTTTCTTCACAGCTAAAGAGCATGAGAGAAAACATCCAAGCCAAGCAGCTTAGACAATGGCTGAGGAAATACTGATCACTCTGGGGAGCTGAGGATAGCGCTTTACAGCTGCAGTGCTAAAGGAGAGTAGAAGGAATGTAAGGGATAACATTGGAAGACAAAAAATTAACATGAGAAAATTGTGTGTGAAGGAGAAACACATATACAAGCAGTTTGGAACTTGCTCCACAGGATACCATTGCTAAGTGTTAAGAAACAATGATCCACAAGCAGTACTTAATGGACTCAGTGCATTTGCATGTGTGTGTGTGTGTGTGTGTGTGTGTGTGTGTGTGTGTGTAAATAATAAAGAATATGACAAATAGGGAGAAGGGAAGTATGGGAGGAGTGGGAGGGGCACTGAGAATCACGCAGTTCATCATGGAACTGCATTATTACAATAGTCATGTATGAAATTCTCAAAAGTAACAAAAATAGATTTTTAAAATGAATAGGAGATGTTTTATTGGATTTACGTTTTAGTATAATCAAAATAGCTTTGTAAAGAAGGAATTGATGGAAAAAAGAAAGAGGGAGGGGAACATATCAGAAAATTGATAGAGTAATTCTCACAAAATATCACAGTATCTTGAAGGATGACAATCAGTCTAAGAATTATAGAAGCTCAGGTTCAGAAAATTCTGAAAAAATTATGATAATTTCTCGCATTTTTAGCATTCATTCTTTGTATCTCAAGAAGACACAATCTCACTAAGGAGACAAAGATAGTAGAATTATAAGTGTAAAGTAAAAAAAAAAATCAATTAAGATGTTGACTACATTTTAAGTTTGGAGATATATTCAAACCATGCAAATTTATATATGAATATTCAGGTTGACCAACTTTGTTTATTAAGCTTTTCTTTTCTTTTTTTCTTTCTTGAGACAGGGTCTCCCTGTATTCCCTGTTGGCCCAGAATTCACTATGTAGAGCAAGCTGACTTTGATCTCACAAAAATCTACTTGCCTCTGTCTCCAGATTACTGGGATTAGAGTTGTGGGCCACCATGCCTGATTTAAGTTTTTCTTTTTTACTTTTTTGGTCTTTTTGAGACAGAGTCGCCCCGTGGCTCCAGCTATCTTGGAACTCACTATGTAGAACAGGCTGGCCTTGAACTCACAGAGATCCCAATGCCTTTGCCTCCCAAGTGCTAGCATTAAAGGTGTGTGCCACCATGCCCAGTTTAAAGCTTTTCTTTTAACAACCAAAAAAAAAAAAAATCTGCATCTGGGCATGGTGGTGCATGCCTTTGGTAATGCCAGTACTTGGGAGGCAAAAAAAAAAGTTTCTTTTTCCTTCCTTCCTCCCTCCCTCCCTCTCCTGCCTTCCTACCGTCTCCCTCCGTCCTTCCTCCCCACCCTCCCCTCCGTCTCTTCCTCCCTTGCTCCCTCACTCAATCTTCCTCTTCTGCCTGTCTCTGTCTCTGTCTCTGTCTCTCTCTCTCTCTCTTTCTCATCATACCATCAGGAGTATTTCTAGTTACTCTATTTCTTTATTTTCTCTCTCTCTCTCCTCCTCTCCCTTTTATTTATTTATTTTTTATTATTATTTTTTCATATTGTGCTGGGACTCTCGCCCAGAGCCTTGTGTTTTCTCATTAGGCAAGCACACTCTACCATGAATCTACCTTCCAGTCCACAAAGTTTCTATTTTGAAGTTTTCATAACTTTAAAAGGACAATAATAGCTATGTCTTCAATGAGTTTTGTGCATCATTAAAGGGAAAAAAAGTGTTTTTTGAAGCTCATTTTCCTTGTGTACATGAATGAATGCAAATTGCAACTATTAAGCTAAGCTTGAGACCTACCAGAATGACAGGCCTTACCTATTATTTCAGTAGTAGGTAATAAATGGATCTCTCCCTTTTCATGGTTCAGAATTATTTTTGAAAGGCAGGCGTTAAGCCCAAATACGTCTTTTGCAGAGGTGGTGTGGTTAACATGACAGCAAAACTAAAGCTGAAACTGTGAATACCATGTCATTTCAATAACGTAGAGAGGTGAAGTGAAGCAAGGAGGCTGCTAACGTGTTTGGCATGTAGCTCAGAGTTTCTGTTACTTTTGGAACCTGAGCTTTTGACTTCTATTTCTTCATTTGATGGTAATAAGTTCTGAATGACTAAGATATCATAATTCCCAGAAAGGAAGCTGTATCTACTAAAAGTTCTTTTAACACTTTCCCTAGCCTTTTCCCTTTGAAATCCTTAAATGTCAAGATTGGGGCTGCCTAACTTACATTGTCTATAACTTAGAAGTATAGAACAAGTAAATATAAAGAAAATATTGAATAGTTGGTATAATATATATATTTGGTATATTTCTTACAATAACTAAATTAAAAATGAAACAAAGGTAAACTGGCAAGGCAACTCTCATTAACATGAAGACAGTTGTCTGCTAAGATTGTTAAGAAAAAGGCAGGAACATATTCTGTTATTAAAGGTTGCAATGGTTATTTCTAATTATCTAATTGCCTGGGTTGAGTGGCATGTAGCAGACTGGTAAAGCAAGCCTCTGGTACATCTATGAGGCTGTTTCTAGGGAAAAAGGACTAAGAGAAGACCTTCCCAAAATGTGAATTATGTTTTAAAACTCAATTTCCTTGTGTACATGAATGAATGCGAATTAAGCTAAGCCTCTGAAAGACTTACCAGAGTGACAGGTCTTACCTATGATTTCAATAGTAGGTAATAAATGGACCTCTCTCTCCTTTTCCATGGTTCAGAATGATTTTGAAGGACAGGAGCTTAACCAAAATACATCTTTTGCTGTGGTGTGTCCCCAGACCAGTGAAATAATGGAGAAAGCCAGTGCGGTCCTTAGAGTTCCCCTCTCTCTGCTTCTCCCTGCCTAGATGTGAGCTGCTCAGCTGTGCAATGCTGTCTTCCCCATGACATGCAGAAGCTTAGGAAACTCTAAGCTGAAATAAATTCTTCTTCCCTTAAGTTGTTTCTGTGGATGGTCAAGAAAGAAGAAGAAGAAAAAAAAAAAAACGAATTCAGATGTATGTTCATGTCTGTTGATAAAAATAGAATGAATCATTTTCTATTTGAGTGGAAAGGCATGCATTAACATATATGTGGTGCCTTCTCTGGTTCTAATTCAGTGTTAGAAAATATTAAAATCTGAAAATCTTAAAATACAGTATTATGCAGTGCACAAAATAGAAAAAGGAAAGCATTCATAAAAGGACAGGACACTAACATTCATTCATTCTCTTTTCATATCACTATTGCAAGCAGAGGAAGATTTGGTTATTAATGGTAAATTTTTTTTTAATTAAAAAAAAAAAAAAAAAAAAAAAAAAAAAAAAAAAAAAAAAAACTATATATATATATATAATATTTAATATATATATCTATATAAGTATACATATATATAATTCAGAGTCATTTTTTGTCTGTATTCAACTACGAGAATAAAAACAACTATTTTGATTAATACAAATGACAATTTCTTTTCTAAATACTGACAAAATAAGAGTGTTTAGTTTATCTTTTTATAAAAGGTAATCAGACAGCAAATTCATATCTCTTGATCACACAAAAAAATTCATTCTGACCAATTTATGTTGCGGAACATAAATAAACCTTTGAGAAAATGATGAATGAAACTGTCGTCCACTCAACTGGCAAACTGGCAAACCTGGTTTTGCCTGATGGCGGGATAAAGGGATGGTTGAGAGGCTGGGAAAAGTCCAAAGAAGCCATCAGCACTAGAGCTGACAACACATAAATTCCCTTAGGTGGATAGGAATTTGGAAGGCATGACGGAGCTACAGCTTTGAACCTTCCCTACTTCCTTTAATGGGTGGTCTTCAGGGCAGTGCACTTAGCAGGTTCTGCTCCACTTGGCCACTCCTCAGTTCCTGGGGACCTTTTTTCTTTCCAACACTAACCCTCCAGCTGTTTTGTGCCTTACTCCTCTTTTTCTAAGTCTGTGTTATCTACTCTTAACTCACTAGAAACAAAGTTCCCAGTCCTTTGAGTTTAATACCTTCTAAATGCTGTTGTCAGCACATTTTACAGACCTTGTTCTGTTATCTTCATTGAAATCCAGGCACATTCATTGAACTGCCTGCTCAGTGCATATGGACATGAAAGTCTAGAAATGGCCAGAATCTAATTGGAGACAGACATTTGTGAGACATCCATGAAGACTGATCAGCTGGGACAGACAGGAAGAACTTCTTTTTTATCTAACATCAATTATGTAAATGAAATAATGTCACCACTAACTCATATTACTTTTTAAATTCTTTCCTAATGATAGCATTTAATTATTTCATATTTTTAAACACTTCTGCCTGAGAACTACTACTTGGTATTTGTTAGTTATATAAACAACACAGGAGCCAAATTACAAATAAAGAAATAGATAGTAATTTGGTACAATTATCAGTTCTTCAATTCCTTTTCAAACATTAGGGATTCTATTTTCTAAAGCAGACTCTAATCAATACTAGAGGTCTAACTAATCTAAGTACTACAAGCACATAATTAGGTGAAAAATTAATTCTGAGATGCACATTTTGAATGAAGAATTCAGAAATTGCCAATGAGATCTAGATTTTTTTTAAATTACCAGTCATTCATTCAGCTGTTCATTCATTTACAACTCAAGAAATAATAAGACATTCCCTTTTGTCTGAGAATTTCAAGAGATTTTATGCATTAACCATGTTCCTAAAATAGTGATAATCCAGTAGAATAGGTTATATAGGCACCAACAATAACAGCCAAATTATAAAAACAGCTGAAGGCAGCAGCGGGTGTGGAGAAGAGAGTAATTTCAGTCCATTCTCTACATGCTAAATTTCAAATCATCAAAGGTTGTAGAGCTGTTTGTTTTACATGTGCAACTGTCAGTCTGTGCACATACCTCAGGTTGCTGCTTGTTCTTACACTTCAGACCTCTTCTGGTCTTTGCCTTTATTTACTATGGAAGGTAGAAACTTGAAAACAATTTACTTCTCAGAAACCCTAGGACAGAAGGTCACCACTGTCCAATGAATAAGACATTGCAGTGTGTGTCCCTGGATAGGACACACAGTTCACAATGTCTTATAGGAAGCCTCACCCACCCAGAGCTCAGGGACCATTTTGAAAGAGAGGGAAGATTTTAAGAGCCAGGATTGGGTCATGAACATAGAGAGGCAGAGGCTTTCAGACCACTGGAAGCGTGCACATGGGAACTTGTGGCAAGGGTGGCATTGAGCTCAGGACCCATGCCAACCCAATCAGACAAGGACCCAGAGTGGATCAAGGGAAATGGGGAATGGTTAGAGACAAATTACTACTGGATGAGAGACAGTAGACCATCCCTAAAATCTCTAGATGGACTGATTAGATTTAAGTGGAAGAATTTACTTCTGGGTACAAATACTTGACTAGATAGAACTTAACATATGTGGTGGAATTCATAAGGCCCAGTGGTTGAGAGAGGGACATGGATCGGGGAGTCTAAATATGATTAAGAACTGTTGTATAAAATGTACAAATCCTCAATAAAATTTTTGGTAGTTATGAGCATGCTCTATAACAAGTAACATGCATTAGTGATAAAATGCAGAATAAACAGCATTTGCTAATAATACATTTTAAAAATTTATAAATAATTGTTTTTTATCTGTTGAACTGCAGAAGTAGCTAAAAAATTGAACACATCTAAAGAAGTGACCTAATGTCTTAACAGTCATTGGAGTTTTATCTTAAATACAGTCATTCCTGTGTATGTTGGAGATAGTGTCTTTCTAGTGTCTTGGCATTTAAGGGTGTGCTGCAGAGAAACTCTTATGCAGGGACACTCACAGCCTATGCCGGCAGCACCCTGGAGTCCTGCCCACCTCCTCTGCCACTTTCAGGTTTCCCGGTACCTAAGGCAATGCAAGTACAGAGTTCTCCAATCTTTGTTAAAACTAGAGAATTTTAATGGGCTTGTTTGCAAGATAATAGCAAGCAAACACACACTCACTTAAGCCATGCACACAGCTGGGTTCCAGGTCCAGCATGGGTGCCCAGAGTTCCTGGAGCATCCCCTGTGCCCTCTGCCGTCGTGTTGATCAAAGGGAGGCCTATTTCCTGTGGTGGGCCTCTTTTATGGCTCCATCCCTACTCAAAGTCCCAGAGATCCAAAATCTGCACCAAAATCTCACTAGGCTTTGACTGAGGCTCCTCCCCCAAGTATGCAGTCTGCCAGGTGGTTTCAAAGATGAAACAACCTATCCTACAGGGTGACATTATAAATCAATATATTTATCATTAAGAATCAGTAATCTCAAATACTAATTATTTTGATTGATAATGGTTTAGAAGACAGCTTTAAAAAAAATCTGTGTTAACTCAGCTTGATTGAATTAATGGGTGTTTAATCATGGAACTTTTGAGATTTTACTTAACAGATTTGCCTTAAGAATAAAGAGTGATGCACATTTAGAGAGAGAAGCTCTTTCTAAATTTCTACAACATTATAGACAAGAATGAAAGGAAGGCATTTTCACTAGTCCCTATCTTTTTCACTGAATTTTTGTGCATTTCATATACGTTTGATAGCATTCATTTCTCTTGGTGAAGAGGAAGCCTACAGAGAAGCCACTACATTTGCTATGATTTGAATTTGAAATGTCCTTCAATGGCTCCTGTGTCCAATGCTTGGTTCCAACTGGTGGTACTATTGAGAGATGGTTCAATGTTTAAGAGACAAGGCCTAATGGGAGGAAGCCATATCACTGGGGAAATGTACAAAGGTGGCTTCTGTGAAATGAGCTTCCTTCTCCTCTGTGCACTCCTTGCCTCGATGCCCTGCTTTCTCATGATGCTAGGCAGAATGTTCTGAAATCATGAGTCAAAATAAATCTTTCTTCCCTTGAATTTGATAAATTCAGGTATTTTCTCACAGAGATGCAAAGCTAACACAACAGCAATTAGATAACCATTTAACCCTTAGGATCTACAAGACTGAAACTTCCTAGGTAATTAGAATGATTAGCCAGCTGTGATATGTATATATCTATAGAGCTGAAACCATAGCTCACCCTTCTACCAATCCCTGCTCTTCCAAACTGTGACATAGAAGAGTCTATTTTTCAGTTGAATATATAAAAGGTGCTATGAAGCTTTTATTTGGATGAGGGAAGTATGTAAATTGAGGGGAAAGTAGAAACACTTCAGGATTAGTCCCTTTTCCAGAGGTGGTAAGAATGACTGATGGTTGCCGGAGCTCAAACAGTCAGACAAGTGGGATGCCAGTTCTGGAAGCAAAGGCAAGTCATTTACAAACCTTCACCCCCACTGTGCCACCATTGCCTACAGACACATTTGTAGGATTTGTATCCTTATTATTTAAGCTATTTTCAACTTTCTTCAAATTTTGGGAAGGGTAAAGTTTATGTCTCTTGGTTCCTAAGCAAAATCTATTCTCAGGAAAAAGAAGTACCGCTATCAATATCCATGGAAGGCATTTGATGGGCATCTCCATCAAATGCTGACCTTCAACTGGGTAATCTCAGGTGTCTGGTCCTTTCTGTTAGGTTATAAAAAGGGCCACCCTTTTTATAACCTAACACTTTCTATCTACAGAATCGCAAAACAGAGGTTGAGTTTAAAATATCTTGTTTTACAATAATCTGATTGACTAAAATGAAATTATACTTTTCTTATCTTTAGTTAAAATTAAATTCACATAATCTTAAATATTTATCTTTCATAGAAACATGTAGAAATTCACTTTTTCTTTCTTTCTTTTTTCTGTTTTGTTTTTTGAGACAGGGTCTTGCTGTAGTCCTAGCTGGCCTGAAACTCACTCTGTAGACCAGGCTAGCCTTGAACTCACAGAGATCCGCCTCCCTCTGCCTCCCAAGTGCTGGGATTAAAGGCATGTGCCACAACACCTGGCCACTTTTTCTCTTTAAAGTGATGAAAATGCCTGAGAACTTGAGGAAGCATTCACAAAGCATTATGAATATATGAACTGCAACTGAATTGTGTACTGAAAATGATTAATTTTATCACACATGAATTTCACCTTAGTAATAAAGAATATGGAATTATGAACTTGCCTAAAATTATAAAGCGTGCCTAAAATTAAGGAAACTTTCTTCAAATGCATTTAGAAAACAGTCTTCTCCAATTGAAGTTCTGGCATATCCACTTCAACCATCCCCAGTCTCTGCTTAATTACAACCCCAGATCCTCTATTATGTCTGCCTTAGAGCCTTGAATGGCAGCCTTCAACTAATTGCTGGGCTAAGAATCCACTGGAGAGAAACTTCCTCTTGCACTTCCAAGTTGAAAAGGTGGTGCCCAGGTGGCTTGATTTATCTGCTCATGGTCAAAAGGGTTAGCAGTCTGGTAGATGTGAGAAACAGCTGCTACAGCTCAGCTGCCTCGCTGCGCTCAAGGACAGGTGAGCTGAGTCTGCTAAAGAGATTTTGCGCCTTTATTACCGCTGCTGCTGTGGCTGCTGCTGCTTCTCCTTGCAAACCTGTTGCTAGGAAGCATTGAGCCTGTGAGCAGGAGGGTTGCTATTGGTTCTCCCCTGCCCCCCAGCAGAATTACAAGGAGCTCCTCTCTGGGGAGACGCTGCATATGTGTTGCAGGTAGTAGAGGCTTTAATCAGTCTTTCCACCCATCTCTTTTTCCAAAATCCTTGGCTCTGCTGGAAATATCTCAGACAAGGTCTAGGAGAGAGAGTAGCTGAATAACTGGTGGACTTCATCAAAGGGCTCCTGTGCTGTTAGTACTAAACTACCTGACACACCCTTGTTTTAGGTGCAATCCTCTCTTCTGGCGAGTGCTCCTCCCTGCTGTTTCCCTTTCTCCTTTCAGTAACTGAGATTATAAATTACATAAATTATGAGATATACTCTATTATTGAAATGCCATTTTTGGCTTGAGGACTTCTTTTTCTTGTATACTTCCACCATTATTATTTGGCTATAATATGCTTTGAAAGTAAAAGAACTTAAAGTGATCACACTTGATGCAAATTTCAGGAGGCTTGTTGTTAAACTACTTCCTTCAGAAGCTCCATCGCTTTATCTAACAGATGGGCTGTGATAGTTTGATGCCCTGATAAAAGGACACAGTAGTTTTCTTTCAAGAAAAGTTGTTGCCATATGACACTATGATATACATGGCTACATATGTCTGGCTACCCCTAGGGAGGGCGCTGGAATGTTTGACAATCCCACACATGTTTTTAGATGTTGAAGTTCATGAACTGTAAAGGACCAGGTGTCAAAATGGTTTTGTTTATATGGTTTGGGAAAATTACTCTGTAGTCTAAGATGTAAATAAAATCTAGACTTAATTTGTTGAAATATATATATGATCTGATAAACAATTACTTAATAAATGCTTTTTAAATCATGTAAATGTTAAGCTCTAAGACTTAAAAGCAATGTGTAAGTTGGAAATTTCAGTTTAATTTCTCTGAGTTACTCAAAGTGGGTTCCAAAACACAGAGAGCAGCAAAAATACAAATATTTGATGTGTATAACAGCCCAAGTCCTAGAGTCCAAAGCATGCCGTTGATATAGTCAATGTCATGTATTTAAATGAAAACAAAATTATCCCCAAATAATTAACTAAGAATAGAAAATTTTATGACTTTTTTTATTCACCAGCAATCTTTCTACATGGATCAGTAAGATCAGTTTGAAGAGTCCAAGTTGAAGAATAACAAGTGGGTATGTTGAAAGTTAATAGTGTATATTTTTTTCCATATTGAGTCAATCAATTTTATAGGAAAGAACAGTGTCCGCCAAATTTAAAGAAAACAGATAAACCTTAAAATAGCATGGCTGCCTTGATTTAGTTGGCACTGAGATTTTCTAAATAAAGAAAAGAACCAAGTGGACATTTGTGGTGAGAACACAGTGCCTCCATCCCTTCGCTGGATGGGATAAATTTCTTTTGCTGTCATAATTTGTGCCTTGAATTGAATGTGTGAATCTGTTCAAGGTCGGTCTGTAGAATTTGTGAGTGTGCAGTGCACATGCTACATGAATGCAAGGGAATATTTAAATAAGTAGAAAGAGTGGAAGTGGTTGATTTAGCTTCCCACAGCAGAAAGCAACTTTTAAGATTACTGTATATTTTTCAAAGGCCCCTTTACTCCGATGTATTTCATTTACTATGGGATGTTTTCTCATTTGAGGACATATTATAAAAGCACATTAATTTCTCTAGAGATTAGTAAAGTAATTTGAAAGTGTTTATATTTTGTGCAGTGTAAGCTACTTAAAATAATTTGAAGATAATTATTAGGTTTTGTTAGGAAATGGAATATTGTGAATTTCTCATAGAACCACAAATGCAGGTAATACATAGTGTGGGTTGCTACTGCATGTGTAAGTTACATATATGCAAGCAAAGATATTTACTTTGCTCTAATAAATCTTAATAGTAACTGGTATGCAGAGAACATTTCAAAGGTAGTGTTGCTGGCCAGACACAAGGCGTTTGGCAAAGACCTTGCCTAGTATATATTTTCAGGACTGTCTGCACAAAGATGCTGGCACGTTTACCATGATTTCTATTCCAGGTGATGGATTTCTATCCAAGTAAGTGAGTGACTAAATATTTTCCGGTGGAATCTAGGCACTGTAAAATCACTGAAGCCAAATAAAAAATGTTGTCGACCTTTCTAAAAAAGTAATTATAATAGCTTTGCCTACCACTATGACAGAAGAAATATTTCCACTTAGATCACCAAATAATGAAATGGGTTGAAACTAATTAGGAAAAAGAAGGAGGAAAAGAAAGGTGCTGCCAATGCTTTATTATCAGTATGAATGAATGTCTCATTGAGTTTTTATGCATTTCCAAAAAAACTTCGTAATCATGAACAATAGCTGAGGGCTTGGATTCCACAAGAAGCTCTATCAAAGAGTTGAAATCCAATCTGAACCCACAAGAAACCTATACCATCATCACCTCCACTGATTGATTCAGCCAAGAACCAGTTCAGAAATGGAACACTTTGCATTAGTTTATTTGTGTTAATATATGCAATTAGAGATGAATATTCTTCCCTAGTGATAGGAAGGTGAGTCTCCCTTTGTGGCAGGTTGTTTAAATTTACAACATAAAGCTAGCATTTCCAGCCCAAATAAAATCCAAACTGACATTTAATTGTGGTGCATGACATTTCAGAGTCAAATACAGCCAGGAAAAGCTCTTAGACAGCTATTATTATTCATGAATCTGAACAAATTGGGGAATCTGTGAATTTATAGCCAGGTTTTGCACTGCTATTGTTTAAAATGTAGCACACATGGAAAACACACCATGGTGTGTTGTAACTCAGCTTTAATGATGGAACACTTGGTTTCAGTCAATCGTTGGAGGGCTGCAAGTGACATTGCTTTTGAGCTTCAGACGTTGCATGTAACTTAGCAATTATATTATGGCTTTCAATAATGGCTGTTGGCGGGATATCCCTGGGTGAAGTCATAGCAATTTTGAAAGAGAAAGCTAATAAAAATACACCTGCCTTGTAGTGGAAAGTGAGCCTTTAATATCTCTGCTTTGAAGTCAGGCGAAGCCTTTGGTATTAACTAACAGATATTATGATGGAGGAATAATCCATTGCCCCAGGGAAAAGCAGGGCATTGAAGTTGCAACAGGCTGTTAAGTTTCTAATCACCCACACTTCAGTCACTTTGATAATCATAAAAGAACAGAATGAAGTGTCGAATTTTTAATGCCCCAAAGATAAGACTATTCGATAACACATCATTGCAATTATAAATAAATATCACATTAAAGAATAAAGATATTCTTTAAAAGTAAATGACTCAGTAAGGCTGTAAATAATAATTCTTGATCTTATTGTCACTGTTAAAAATTTCAGAATGACTTAAAATTGTGCATTCTGTTATGTCATTTCTAAATGATGTTTCTAGTTTCAAATACTCTATATGGATTCTTCTGGGGTTTTTTTTCCCTCTTTTGGTTTGAAACTCATTTGTTAATAGTTCTTTACATATAAAAAGAAGGAAGGAAAGCATAGGCACTACTGCCAGTTCCTTTTATATCATTTGGCGCATTCATGTTCTTTGAAAACCTCTTTTTGGTTTGTGGATATTTTGGTCATTCCCATGGTAAATTGTTTCCTGAACACTTATTTTGCTTACTTGTATTCAGTGGTAACTGCTTATTAACATACAAAGTCTATTCTGAATATTGATATATGGAGATCACTAGAGGAAATCATTTTAGGAATAAACACAACAGAAATATGGAAAGCTGCATAGGAAAAATTAATACTTATTACAAATATTTTCACCACTTTTCAGCTGCCATGTGGGTGCTGGGAATCGAACCCGGGTCCTCTGCAAGAGCGGTTGGCCCTCTTAACCACTAGGCCATCTCTCAGCCCCCAGATATTTTTTCGCAGTCATGTTGAAAGTCACAAATAGGGATATCCAAGTTATTATAAAATAATTTTAATTATTTTAATAATGTGTGATTTATACTTTATCAAGCACATTAAATAAAATTATGGCTTTCTTTTATCATTTTCTTATAGGTGTTTGAATCCATGGCAGAGACTTTCTTTTGGTTTTTATTCCAGTAGTGCATCTCTTTAGAGAGTATCAAATGATCCAGAGAGTATGTACATTAGCACTTGTCAGGGTTGTATTTAATACCAACATGCCAAACACACTGAAACTTATTACTAAGTTCAAAGGGGCCGTGAGGACTCTAAATCCCTTGATAACATGCTAACGAGTCATCATGGAGGTGTTTGATTGTTGAAAGGATGTCACATTTTATTTTGCTTCTCATTTAGGAAATGGACTTTGATGGTTCTCAGGTTAGAAAAGAATTTTTCGAATTCGTTTAGTACATCAGTTAAGTGTACTTTCATTAGTGAACAGTGAACAAGAAGGCAGTTTAGTAGGGAGAAGCTGAGTTGCTTTCTGTGCAGAATCCGTGTGCGTAATTTGCATTTAAGTTTGAAAGAGGGGTGTTGTTGAGTTTGGACACCTGCTGGGACTAGTGTCCATTTCATGCTACAAAGTGGAGCTCTGAAATAGATATCAGAAAGCTTGTTAAGTTTTGTCAGCTGTATCATCACATTAGTGCAGGATATTATGGTAAAGTAGAACTGAGTTCAATTTTCTGGTTATATGTTCAGACTGTAAGCTTTCATTTCTAGTGTTTATGAAGAGTTTCTATTGCCAGAGAGATTTCACATTAGGAAGGAAATGTTTTTAAAGCACACTACAAAGAGGAACTTAGCTACATAAATTTCATAAGTCTGGGAATCTTCATAATGTAACATATTGATATGTACTTTGTAATGTCTGCCAGAGGATGGGGAATGTACATTTTAAAATATTATCATGTACTCATAAAGCGAAATGAATTTTCACTTTGGTAATACATACTGGTAAACCTTGATGCATAATTATTTTGAGTATCAATAGGTATCATTTAAAAACCTACTATCACCCATGCTAAGGGATGTCCTGCTTGTTTAACTCATCTCTTTCCTCATTAGTTACCATATTAAGTATCATTATTCAACATTAATATATTTCCATATTAATTATCTTTCAAAGATGATACCAGTATAGACATATGTTCCTCCCAGAATGGAAGACTGTATTATAAGTACAAACAGACTATTTCTATAGACATCCAAATAGTACAAATGTCAGAGCTTAAAAGAAAACTTTTAACATAAAATGCTTAAATATTTCTAGTAACTCAGATCTAGACATGACAGTATATATGATTTTTAAAAATACAGACCTACATGCAGACAGTACATTCGTATACATACAGAAATAAATAAATACTGTCTTTTGTACATATAGATTGTATTATTAATCATTAGTTCTATTTTTTCCATTAAAATTAGGAGTAAAATAGGAGATAAGTCACAGTTAGAAATAGGGTTTGACAGGGCTTGGAGAGATGGTTCGGTAGTAAAGAGCACTGACTGCTCTTCCAGAGGACCTGGGTTCGATTCCCAGCACCCACATGGCAGCTAAGAACCATCTTTAAGCTGGGCATGCTGGTGCACGCCTTTAATTCTAGCACTCAGGAGGCAGAGGCAGAGGCAGGTGGATCTCTGTGAGTTCAAGGCCATCCTGGTCTACAGAGTGAGTTTCAGGCCAGCAGGGAGTATAAGGAGACCCTGTCTCAAAACAAAACAAAACAAAACAAAACAAAACAAAACACAATGATGCTGTTGGAGTTTGGCTATGAAGTGCCTCTCACAAATGGTTCTGTATGGAAGTGTTGGTTCTAGCTAGTTAACAAAGAGAAGTGACCAAATCATGAAGGCATATCATCAACGTGCTAATCCACTGGCAAGTTCATATTGAATGAGCTATTAGGAGTCAGGGCCTTGCTGATCAATTAGGTCACTGGGGGCATGTGCCTTCTCTGGCCCATTTTTGTCTTTTGGCTGCGTGTCTATCACGAAGTGAGTTGCTGTGTTCTGCTACATGCTGTATTTCATCATGGTCTGGCTCATTTCAGTCCCAAAGCCAGTTATCATGACCTGAGACCACGAGCGGAAATGACTCCTTCCCTTATGCTGTCACCGCAGGTGCTTGCCATAGCAACAAGCTAAGTTAGCTGATGGAGTGCCCTAAACTATAAATTATTTGCTTTTCCTTTGCTAAATGGCAAGTCACACTAGCACAAAATTTGTGTATTGCTGCTTATTCAGTCCTCTGAGGCATGTTGGATGGAGCTCCCTTTCCCTCCCAGAATTTTTAAAGATGGGTTTGAATTCCTAAGCTATGAGTCCTTAATCCATGTTCTTGACTATACCTATATTCCTTTCCAGAAAATGAAGAAAATGTCACTGGAGTAAAAAAATATTAAAAATGATAATGAATGAGCACATGGAATATGTCAATAATATGTAATATGCCAGTGACACCTACCATGTTAACAGTAAGGTTTTACTATATAAAAACTGTTCCAGATAGTCTCTAGGTCATTCTTCTCTGATCATAAAGGAGTGTTTGCATTTCCTTTCTGCTATTTCATTTCTAAGAATGAATGTTTCCCATCAAGAAATGCATATCATTTACCTGATACAATGGCTTGAGGAACTTTCTTAATGGAGGGATTGCTGTCACTTTTCTTTCCAGATTTAAAAATTTTTACTAACCTGGTTTCACCAACAGTTCAAATCCTTATAACCTACATAAAAATCTAGGTATGGCCATTTTTGAGGAGCACAGATAGATGGATCCTGAGAGTTCTCTGCCTAGGCCAGACTAGCTGAAACACCAAATATCCTGTTCACAGGCAGGCTGGGTCTCAAGGCAATAAGACAGAGTGAGAGTGCCTGCTGTCTTGACCCCTAGGTCCCACATTGACATGAAAACCTGCATGTTCATGGACGAGCATCACACACATATACCACAGACAGCGCAGCCCCCCCACTACAGACAACACAGCACACGCACACACACACACACACCACAGACAACACAGCACACACACACACACACACACACACAC
>VZQC01001910.1:1274720-1287429 GCA_009823505.1 Rhizomys pruinosus
AAAGAAAGAAAGAAAGAAAGAAAGAAAGAAAGAAAGAAAGAAAGGGAAAGAAAGGGAAAGAAAGAAAAAGAAAATGCCATTCCTATCTAATTTTGAAGCACTTAGATTGCATATACTTTATTTATCCACTTACAAAGAATGACAGTAGGATTTTCTTCATGCCCAGTATCTGCACCCCCCACCCCCGCTTTCCTTCTACTCTCCCATATCAAAGAATTAGAAAATGAAACAAAATAGGAAGAATATAGTGTATAAACAAAATCTTGAACAGTCAGAATTAATTTATCTCTTACTATTGGAGTATTTTCATAGAAGAAATTATCTGTATCTGTTTGCTGAAGTTATTCAGTAAACAAAAGTTTCTTGTTCTTAATCTATACAGTGGAAAACAAGACCTTCCTGTGCTTAAATGTTTGATTATTGTCTCTTTTGTTGGGAGTTGAAAAGAATTCTGATTACTCCATTATTTAAGTATGATTCTTTAAATTCTAGGCATACCTAGTTCTAGCCTGTGTAGGTATATGTTTTCATGTTTGATGCATAGCATACTAAGTACCTGGATGGGTTTGATGTGTGCATGTGCACTCATGTGTGTAAGTGCAGATATGTGTGTGTCATGGCATGCATTTGGAGATCAGAGAACAATGTCAGGTGTCAGTTCTCATCTTCTGCCATTTGAGACTGGTTTCTTAGTTCTGCACTGCAGCATATACTAAGCTAGCTGGACCCTGATGTTTCAACCATTTCATATCTGCCTGGCCTCTCAGTGGAGGAGCATGGGATTACAGGCATGTTTGCCACCACACCTGGCTTTATGTAGATTCTGGAGGTTGAAGTCGGGTCTTCACACTTCTCTGGTAAGGGCTTGGCCCACTGAACAATCTCCCTAGCCCTACTTTTATTATTTACTCACAGAAAACATCCTGAACAAATCTGTTTTTACATATTTTACACAAGTAAAAAAAAAAAACCTATACAAATCACATACATTCATTTTTATTATTCACAAAAGCAACTGAAGAAAGGAATAGTTTATTCTTTTCACAGTTTTGCCAGGGAAGTCACTCTATTTAAAGGCCCCCCAAAGCTGGTTTTGTCTCCCCAGTCTATTCCAGTTAATAAATTTAATGAGAATGAAATAGTTTGTGAACATTACTCTCATTTGTTTTTAAATTTTTATTTATTATTTTATGTGTATGAGTGTGTAGTGGGATGGTTCTTAGCCACCATGTGGGTGCTGGGAATCGAACCCGGGTCCTTTGCAAGAGCAGTCAGTGCTTTTAACCACTGAGCTATCTCTCCAGCCCCCTAATCTCATTTTTAGATATCTGGTCTCTTCCATTCTCATTTGTTTCTGCAGTAATTTTACCCTAGCAAACAGGAATGTGACTAAAATATTTTAATTATCTCATCTCCATTTCTTGGTAGCTTTTTAAAATTTCTTTTTAAAATTATCATTATTAATATATTATTGCTATTAAACTTTTTCATACATCATCTGTCACTCCAATTTAGAGTCATTTCCAGTTCCATGCTCCCCACCCCGCCCCAGTTCAGGGATTCTGCGATATGTGGATACATGTCTTACATCTTTTTCTGAGTCTTTCCAAAGTTTTTTCAAAGCAGGGGATTGTTTTGGGGAGAACTTCACTCTTTCAGTCGACTTTTGTCCGAGTTTCTTTGTTGTTGTTCCCTCTAACTTGTATTGCATATATATATATATAATAGATTATTTTTAATATAGATTACAATATATAATGTATATATGTGTGTGTGTCACCTATACTAAAATTATGTCATCTGAAAACAAGCTGTATGTTATCTCCAAATCATATTACAGGATTCACATTTTTTTCTTTTGAGTTTATATTACTCTAAAATATGTATACATACCCTCCACCCATATACCAAATTCCAAAGTCTGAAAATAAATAGTAGGTTAATCTTAGAACCTTTTAAGGGATTCACATTATAAGAATACAGTTGCTTCCAGATAAGGAATATAACATTAACATTGCTCAGTTTGCCTTACAACTAGGTACTTGGAGTTAGCATCCATAGATGAGGGATACCATTAGTCGTTTGTTTTTCTGGGACTGCGTTACTTCACTTAACATAATATCTTCTAGTTCCCTCCATTTACCTGCAAGTTGCATGATGTCATCTTTCTTTATCACTGCATAGAACTCCATTGTGTAGATGTACCACATTTTCTCTATCCACTCATTGATTGAGGGGCACTTGGGTTGGTTCCAGCTCTTTGCTACTGTGAAGAGAGCTGCAATAAACATGGCTGTGCATGTATCTGTATGGTAGGATGAGTCTTGTGGGTATATACCCAGGACTGGTATGTCTGGGTCAGTAGGCTCATTTTGAGTCTTTATTTATTTTTTTTTTTGGTCTTTTTGAGACAGGGTCTCCCTGGAGCCCCAGCTGTCCTGTAATTCACTCTGTAGACCAGGCTGGCCTTGAACTCACAAAGATCCGCCTGCCTCTGCCTCCCAAGTGCTAGGATTAAAGGCGTGCGCCACACGCCCGGCTCATTTTGAGTCTTTTAAGTATTCTCCCCACTGCTTTTCATAGTGGTTGTACAAGATTACATTCCCACCAACAGTGAATGAGTGTTTCTCTTTCCCCACAGCCTCTCCAGAATTTGGTGTCTTTTGTTTTCTTGATCTTTGCTAGTCTTATCCAGGTGAAATGATATCTTAGGGTGGTTTTAATTTATTAATTATTAGTAATGTTGAACATTTTTTAAAGATTTTTCTCAGCCATCTCTATTTCTTCACTTGTGAAGTCTCCATTCAGCTCTTTACTCCATCTTTTGAGTGACTCATTTGCTTTCTTAGTTCTTTGGGTTATTATTATTTTTTTTTTTGAGTAGTTTATGTATTTTGGAAGATAATGCTCTGTAATATGTATCAGCAGTGCAGGTTTACCCCCGACTCTGTTGGTTTTCTCTTCACTTCCCTGATTGTTTCTTTAGCTGTACAGACGCTTTTTAGTTTAATGAGGTCCCACTTATCAATTGTTGACCTTGTTTCCTGCACAGCTGCTGTCTGATTTAGAAAGTCTTCTCCCACACCTATGTCTTATAAATTGCTGCCAAGTTTTTCTTCCACCACCTTCAGAGTTTTGGGTTTCACGCTGAAGTTTTTATCCATTTGGAGTTGATTTTTGTGCAGGGAGAGAAGTAAGGGTTTAATTTTATTCTTCTACAAGTGGTGATCCTGTTTTGCCAACACCATTTGCTGAAGATGCTCTCTTTCCTCCATTGTGTCTTCTTGGGCCCCTTTGTCAATAATTCATTTCCAAAATTGTCACCACACAAAGGAAAGTCTATGGTGAAACATCAACATGTAATTTGCAAGTATAGAAATAATAGGAAGATGAGTCTAACAGAGGAAAAAGAAGAAGGAAAAGTTTTAATTTAGTGAAAATTTTTCATTAATCCATTTTAGAATGAAAAGGATCATCAAAGGCAACAGAAGATACAGTTTGAAGGAAGTATCAGTGATTATCATTTTAAGCATGAGCAAATAATATGAATCCTGGGAAAAATAATCAAATTTATAATTTAAGAATACATTATGGAATTCCATATGGGCAGCTTTAAGAAGCAACCTACTTATATGTTTTTTGAAAGTAACAATCTCTTCTTCCTTTGGCAGCTCTCAACTGCCACTAGTCCCTCCCATAGGGGTGGTCCTTAGGGTCCCATAAGCCACACATGCTGGAGTTTTGATTGGATTGATCTTGTGCAGTAAACACAAGGCAACATTAATTACACTAATTAAACTCAAATCTATTACTAACAATGAGGAAAAAAGAACACGTAACTCCTGGAGTGAGAGGTAGGCGGGAAAGGTAGAAGGAGATAGTGATGTATCATTGTGGTCAATGTACATAGTGTAAATATATGAAAATTTCAAACAATTAAAAATATATAAAGATTGGGCTGGAGAGATAGCCTAGCGGTTAAGAGCACCGACGCTCTTGCAGAGGACCCGGGTTCGATCCCCGGCACCCACATGGCGGCTAAGAACCGTCTGTAACTCCAATTCCAGGAGAACTCCAGTTCCAGGGGAATCTGAGACCCTCTTCTGACCTCCGCGGCATTGCACGACACGGGTGCACAGACCTGCATGCAGACAATAAATATTACAAATACAAATAAATACTAAACTAAATAAATTATATATATATAATATATCTATACTATATATATATATATATATATATATAAAGATTAAAAGGCACCTTCCACCAGACCTGGTGGTGCATACCTTTTGTCTTAGCACCTAGGAGACAAAGACAGGAATATCTCATTGAGTTCCAGGCCAACCAAGGCTACATAGTGAGACTCTGTGACATTATTATGCCAACACTACAGTTGCTCCTCAATAAAAACACCAGACTCTTCAGTTAATTTTTAAAGCTGGGCTCATACTCAGAGGAAAGTGGTCCCCCAGATATATCTTGGAACAGTCAGTGCTCTAAAACTCTGTTGCTGGGGCTGTGTCTGAAATTCTGTCTGGAACTGTGTCCTTGAGTCAGGCCTCACTCATAATTTTTATTCAACCTGGTTTCTCCAGCTTGAATTGGGGAAGAACAAGCCAATTCCACCCTTAACTTACTAGATAATCTTGCCTTTTCATCTCTAGTTCTAGAATATCTCATGCACCCAAGGTCAACCTTCCTTCCCAATCTTCTCTGTGTTCACTGAAGATGGACACGTCTGTCAGGCCTTTATTTACTATGTGAATTCTCAAGCATTCACTAATTATCTTTTTGGGTGACTATCAAATAGAGGCTGCCAAAGTTAATCAAAAATCATTGGTCCAGATTCTGTCCATTTTATAAAAGTCATTCCTACAAAAATCCTATCTCAAAAAATTAAAAATAAATAAAATAGCCCCTTCAAGCAAAACAAAATAAAAAAAATCTTTCTTAAATTTTTATTGAATTTTTGTGTATTTCATGCATAACAACTCAATCAGTCTTAATGACCTTTATACCCACTTCTCAATTGGCACCCTCCCGTAGCCCCCCTCCACTGGAATTCATACACTCTGTCATTTGTGCTTAGGCCAAGTATGCCAAATTAGTGACCCCAGCCATTCCTCAGTGCAAGTTCAACACTGAGATCTGAAAACTGTTTTAGCCAAGATAGAATAATATAATTCTAGCCTATATATTAAACTATGTTTTTATTAAAACAGACCATGGTTAAAATGTAATTGAGTTGTTCATAAATGGACCCTTCAGATAATGCTAATCAGATCCTTTTTTACTGTCTAAAGAGTAAGTAGTTTAGATCATCGTTTTCCTTTATTTCATAATATTTAAGTTCTATGAACTCAGTAATCATCTTTGGAAGCTATCTTTTGAACTAATTTGCATCAAGTATATTAGCATGTTCAACCATATTTCAAGGTCACTAACACATTGTTTTTGAACTGGTCCACTTTAAAATAGTACCACTTTTAGGACACTACACTTCAAACTCTCTCTTCTTCGGAAAGAGAAGTGATCAACTTGCTTTTAGGATGTAAGTAGTCTCTGCTGGATAACTTTAGTGTCAACTTGACACACCTGGGTTGAGGGAGCCTCAACTGAGGAATTTCATCCATTGGAGTGGCCTGTGGCCAGGTCTGTAAATATTGTCTTCATTAAGTGATGTAGAAGTGCCCAGCCCACCATAGGTGGTGACACCCCTGGGCACATTGTTATGTACAGTATAAGAAAGCAGGATGAGATGGGCCAGAGATGCAAGCCAGTGAGAAGTATTCCTCCAAGGCCTGCCTCCAGGTTCCTGCCCCGAGTTTCTATGTTGGGCTCCCTCAGTGATGAACTGTGACCCAAGAGACGTGAGCCAAATAAACCCTTTCCTCCCCAAGTTGGAATTGGTCAGATTGTTTTTGTCACAGCAATGGAGAAGCAAAGTAGAACATAGTCATTTCAGGCATCATTATTTATGTATACGTAATAAAGAGCAAAAAACTTTCCTAACTCCTTTTAGTGTAAATTATTGAATGCTTCTAACCATTGAATACTGCTATTATTTTCAAGGTGACAATTTCTCTTATACTGCTGTCTATACTGGATACTTACATTCAATCACATCTGTATTTAGAAAAGAATGAATGAATGAAAGTCTTCTGGGATATTTTATTTTACTTTTAGTAGCTAAATATGTGTTCCTGTTCACTCCAATGAACCTCATAAGGGGATTTAACAGGTGTTTAAAATGGTAAGAAATTTTAAAGCAACCAATAGGTTAGGAGTCTTCTCTTATTACAAGCTAATACTGAACCCAATAATGTGAGTGAAATTTGAACCTCTTTACCTATCCCCACTGTTGATTTAATAAAGAAAGCTGGATTAGTCTATTATGATTTACTCCAGCCTGCATTTATTTTTATGTTCCAACACTAAATATAAGCATCTGGTTTCATCCAGGCATCTGTTGATGGTCAGACTATAGTTAAATAAGCTTTTACCCTATCTGGGGATTATGGACTTGACTACTTTTCTGGGTCATAAATTCATACCCTATATGTCAGATAGCCTGTATAATATGTACAGTTTCTACCAAAAACAACCTTACGCTAAGGGTTGAAGTTTCAAGTTGCTATTGATCCTTGTATTGCTGTAATATTAGGCTGATTTATGTGAAATAATGAGAGAATTTACCAGGATGAATCTAGTTTCCACTTTAAGACTGTTACTCTCCAAGAAGACTTACTTGAAAAACTGTGGGAGGCAGAGATGTAAAAAGGGAGTCTTAAAATAGTTATACTTTAATCACAACTACACCTGTGTTAACACATGATGAATTTCTTATTGATTTTGTCATCAATAGGGAGTAAAAATTGAAAATTCTGATTTAAATACATTATTATTTTTATTTTATGTGTATGAGTCTATTACCTATATGTATGTAAGTGAACTTGTGTCATGAGATACATGTGCACTTCGGAAGAGGGCATCAGATTCCTTTAGACAAAGATTTCAAAAGAGAAATTATAAATATGTTCAATGAATTCAAAGAGGATATTCATTAATTGTGGTGTGAAGATCACAAAAATACTATCTGTTGAATGGAATAAAGAGAAGAATTCATGTCAAAGAATGTAATTTAATAAAGAGATAGAATTACAGAAGAAAAGCCAACCTCAAATAAAATTTGAAAGGAGAAACTCAGACAATGAAATAAAAAACTCAGCAGAAAGCCTCACCACCAGAGTGGATCAAGTGGAGGGGAGACTATTAAGGCTTGAAAACAAGGTAGGGAAATTGCATCACTCAATAAAAAAAAAAATAAAACTGAAAACCCAGTGTATTAGTCACCTTTCTCTTGCTGTGATAGAACAATCATGATTAAGGGAACTTATAAAAGGAAGAGTTTATTTGAGCTTATAGTTGATGGTTCCACGGAAATTAGAGTCCATCATGGCAGGGAAGCCTGGTTGCAGGCAATGCCTGAGCAGGGGCAGAAAGCAGAGATTCAGATCCTTAAGGGGGTACAGGAAGCAGAGAGGGACTGGAATGTAGCAAGGCGTTTTGAACTCTCTAAGCCCACCTCCCAGTGTCATGCTTCCTCCAGCATGGCCACACCTTTTAAGGCCTCCCAAAAGAGCTGCACCAACTAGGGACAAAACGTCCAGATATTTGGAGCCTCTGGGAGACATTTTCATTCAAACCACCACATTCTGCTTCCTGGCCTCCATAGATCAAACTTTCTGATTGGATTTAAATCATTTTCAACAAGATAGAAGCTACACCTGGTACCCTTTCAGCCCAGAGAACCTGGGTCTAGAGAGGTCATAGACACTAGGGGAGAACCTGCTATTAATTTTTGGTTAAATGGATATAGTATTAAACTGACTCCTGTTTATTTATTATTATGCCCATAGATCAGGGCCTTTCTCCACCCTCATCAAATAAGCTTCTTTCTAGATTAGGATCATGCAGATGTTCACAACTGGTCAGTGTGCAGAAAATCTCCCCAAAGCCTAAAGATCCTTGATAAAGTGGGACCAGAAAGACTGTAGAAACCAGTGGAGGTGGATGACGACAAGGAATCATTGTTTTCCAGGAGTGAAAGAGCAGTTGCTCATATGAACTCACAGCAGTAGTGAAAGCATATCCAAACTGCTGGAGCTCAAGCCAGACAGAATCCCTCCTGGGCGGGGCCAGGTGGGTACAAAGTGCCACCCCTATCTAAGGATTTATTGAGAATTGATAGCTCCGGGGAGGAGTCAGTTTTCTTTAAGGGAGTGACGCCTTGTAGGTCAACCATGCTCCAGGGATAAGGGGATAGACCCTGCCAGGGATTATTTGGGCAACACAAATTGGATGCAATGGGCTTTTGAAAAAGAGGACACAATATTGAGTAGGTAGGGATGTAGATCTGGGAGGGGAGAGGAGAGGGGGCTGAATGTCATCAAAATATACCTCATAAAAATCTCTACAAATTGACAAAAGATTGCTTTTTTAAAAAATGTAATGCTTCTTGGTACATCAATTAGAAATTATTCTCCTACATAACTGAAATTTCTTTTTTTTATTTTTATTTTTAAGACAGGGTCTCCCTTTCAGTACCAGCTGTCCTGGAGCTCAGTCTATAGAACAGGCTGGCCTTGAACTCACAGAGATACGCCTGCCTCTGCCTCCCAGTGCTGGGATTAAAGGCATGCACCACCACGCCCCGGAGATAACTGAAATTTCTGACATCACAGAGTTTAAGTGCTTGATGTCTGAGCTGCTTAATCTTTTTGAAGTTAGCATACAATTAAGAAAATGATAAGGGGCTAGAGAGATGGCTCAGTGGTTAAGAGCATTGGCTGTTCTTTCAGAAGACCCAGGTTCAAATCTCAGGATCCACATGGCAGCTAACAATAGCCTGTAACTCTAGATCCAGGGGATCCAGTGCCCTATTCTGTCCTCTGTGGCCACTGCATGACAGATATGCACTTACATACATGTGGGCATAATATTCATACACATAAAATTAAATTAACTTAAATTTTTTTTAATTTTAAAAATAAAATGATAAAAAATGAATGTAATGAACTTTCACTCCATGTATATAGTGGAAGACAAAGTTCACTATAGTCTTCCTTATGAAGGAGATTCTTCTGATGTCAATAACAGGTATAGTTATATAACTGTAATAAGTTACTCATTTATAGTACTATGCATACCTACATCTGTTATATGTCTAGGTCATATTTTATTTTTTCATTTTTCTGACTTTCTAAATAGCTCAGAGTTAAGTATGTAGCCAATATTCCCCTATATTTTCTTTTCCTGATTATTTCAATTATACTTCAATTGTGCTATACATTACTTAGTTTCTGTGGTTACACAGAAAATCATCATGAATTTATTAGCTTTAAACAACACATGTTTGCTATTTTCTGTATGTCTGAAGTCAAGCTCAGCTTAGCAGATTTTTCATTCTTGAGGTTTCCTAATGGCATAACCCAAGTTTGCTTTAATTTCATTGAGATTAGATTGCTGGCTAAATCTCTTTCCCTGTGGCTGTAGGACTGAGGTTCCCATGCCCTTGCTGGGTGTCATCTGTTATCTCCTGAAGACCCCTCTTCAAACTTTGTGTTGTTCTTTATGTCTGAGAACAAGCAACAGCATTATAACCTTTCTCATTCTTGTAGCTCTGTGATTTTCCTTCTCCTCCACCTTCTCCTCCTCTTCTGCCTTGCCATTTTCAGGAACTTGATTAGTTTTATTGAGTCTACCTGGAAAATTCACAATAATCTTACCTTAATGCTCATAACCTTATATATGTTGTACCTTCTATCTATTTAAGGTAATATTCTCTCCAATTCTAGGGGTTAAAATGTAGATGTTTTGGAGACGTGGGTATTACCCTACCTCTAGTACTAATGGATCTATTATTTTGTAAACTTTTGTGAACTTGTTTTTGATGTGAAATAAAAAAAATTTAGAAATAAGCTGGGCATGATAGTGCATGCCTTTAATACTAGCAGTCAAGAGGCAGAAACAGACCAGTCTCTATGAGATCAAGGCCAGCCTGGTCTGGATAGAAAATTCCAGGTTAGCTAAAGATACATAAAGAACATGCTTCAAAATAAAAAAATCAGACAAATAAAAGAAGCACCATCCACAACATAAGTTTTACAAATAGGCTAAGCAAATATCACAGGCTATTTACTGATGAAGGAAGAATCTCAGACAAATCTAGATATAAACAGACTCCACTTATAAGTTTTGAAGCTGAAGTTTTATTTGAACCATAGAAAACTATTTTCATTTAAAATTTTTAGTTTTAGATCTATAAAATGCACATTTGCAACCATTGAGGAACCATATATACCAGTGAGTTTCTTGATTATTTTCCTGTTATTGACCAAAGCATGTGTGACTGTGAATGATGTTATATTAGTGTGATATTATTCTGTCTGGACATATCCCCTTTCTGTTTGAGTTTATGAAGTGGTTCTTTACAGAATCAAATTTATTGTTTTCTTAAATCCTTTGTGTATTCAAAATGCAGACACATCTGTTAATAAAAATTGTCCATTCTTGTCAGGAACAACTACGGTTAACATTTGGGCCTTTAATAAATAGACAAAAGTAAACTGGGGTCAACCTAAGTCCCTATTTGTTTTAGGATCTCTGATTCCTTATGTTAATTGGATGTGGGTTAGGTATCATATGTAACAAATTTTAATTGTGGCTACCTAACTAGACCAGGGATAGTGACTGTGTCTAGATTATGCAACAGAAAGTCAGAGATCAGTGGATTTTTATTAATATAGAAATTAAGTGAGAAATAGATCTATCACTGTGAAAGAAAGCAAATCTAAGAAGGATTTTTTAATACTTAAAATGGGCTTTTATTTTTTAGCTCACAAGACATTGAGGATAGTAATTTATAATGTGCATGTTCACATAAAGTTAAATTCACATAGTCACAACTTCTTTGTTTTCTCTTTCCATCTCTGATCAGATATCTCGGATCACTTTTTCTTTTTCTTTTTCTTTTTCTTTTTTTTTTTTTTCTTGTCTTTTCAAGACATCGCCTCCCTGTAGTCCCAGCTGTCCTGGAACTCACTCTGTAGACCAGGCTGGCCTTGAACTCACAAAGATCCACCTGCCTCTGCCTCCCGAGTGCTAGGATTAAAGGTGTGCGCCATCACGCCCAGCCTTGAAAGTCTTTTTTAAAGTTACATTTATTAAGGCCAGCTGGGGCTACAGCGAGACCCTGTCCCAAAGAGACCAATTTTTTTTTCTTTTTTTCTTATTTATTTATACATATATTTTTTATCAGATCTAGACCCGTGTCCCCCCATCCCCCCACCCCTCCAGAGCTCATGCATTCGTTTTTTTATTAATTTTATTTATTTCTGTATGTGTATGAATGCACTGTCTGCATGCAAGTTTGTGCACCCGTGTCATGCAACGCCGCGGAGTTCAGAAGAGGGTCTTGGATTCCCCTGGAACTGGAGTTCTCCTGGAATTGGAGCTTCAGACGGTTCTCAGCCGCCATGTGGGTGCTGGGGATTGAAACCGGGTCCTCTGCAAGAGCGGTCGGGGCTCTTAACCATTAGGCCATCTCTCCAGCCCCCAGAATGTGGGTTTTTATAAGAACCATTTTTTGTGTGTGTGGCTGTTCTTATCCTCAGAGTGATAAAGCTCTGAGGTCCAGAGTTCAAGGGAACCCTAGGGACCAGGAGGCTACCCATGCCACCAAGGTTAGTCTGCCTAAGCTTTGGAAAGTCCTTGCTGTGATTGTCTGGGGGAGGGTATTTTTTTTTTTTTTGAGAAAGAGTCTCCCTTTAGTCCCAGCTGGCCTGGACCTTGCTCTGTAGACCAGGCTGGCCTTGAATTCACAGAGATCTGCCTGCCTTTGCCTCCCGAGTGCTGGGATTAAAGGCATGCACCACCATGCCCGGCCCCTTGCTGTGATTTTTGTATTACTCAGTTCAGCACCCAAAATCAGAGATTCCCCCACAGGTGTTAGAGACCAAAGCCTAAGCCCTTTGATAACAAACACTGGCTCTTGTGGGAACTATCACATACCTGTCCCTTGTGGACAGTTGACAATGAACTGGAGAATTAATTTCTTGACTATTTACCTGTTGTCTACTTCCATCTGGTAAACATTGATGACACTCTTCTCCTAAAATTCCACATTCAGTGGCTGGAGAGATTGCTCCCTGTTTGAGAACACTGCTCTTGAAGAAGACCGAGGGCCAAGTTCCACACCCACATGGCCACTAACAACTCCAGTTCCAGGGGACCTAACATCTTCTTCTGACCTCCTCAGGCATTGCATGACATGAGTGCATGCATATATGTTCAGGCAATACATGCATACACATTAAATAAAATTAAAAAACATTTTAAAATTCCACTTTAAGCCCTGAGAAAATTATTTTCAGTGGATATTAGTGCCAAGGAACGGTTTGCCCTGCCTTGAGTTTGTAAGGCTGCCCAGTGGCAAGATGACATTTTGGGACCTCTTAGGGTCATCATAGGGCCTGTCTTAGTTTGTCTTCCATTGCTGTGACAAAACACTCTGACCAACACCAACTTGGGGAGGAAAGGGTTTATTCAGCTTACATCTCCTGGGTCACAGTTCATCACTTAGGGAGCCCAAGGCAGGAACTCAGGGCAGGAACCTGGAGGCAGGAGCTGAAGCACAGGCCATGGAGGA
>VZQC01001910.1:1296982-1318806 GCA_009823505.1 Rhizomys pruinosus
GTGTGTGTGTGTGTGTCTTTTTGAGACAGGGTCTCCTTGTAGCCCCAGCTGTCCTGGAACTCACTCTGTAGACCAGGCTGGCTTTGAACTCACAAAGATCCACCCGCCTCTGCCTCCCAAGTGCTAGGATTAAGGGCATGCACCACCATGCCCAGCTTCAAGCACTGTATTGAAGAGGAGTGCTGACAGGGGGTAGCCTTGCAGAGCTCCTATCTTTAAAGGGAATACTGCTGTCATTTCCCCATTTAGGATGCTATTGGATGTGGGTTTCCTATATATGGCTCTGATTACATTGAGGAATGATCCCTCCAATCCAATTCCCTCTAGGAGTTTAAGCACGAAGGGATGCTGTATTTTGTCACAGGCTTTTTCTGTGTCAATTGAGATGATCATGTGTTTTTTTTTTTCTTTCAGTCCATTTATATGCTTGATGATATTTATTGATTTTCATATGTTGAACCATTCCTGCATCTCTGGTATAAATCTAACTTGGTCATGATGGATAATCTTCTTGATGTGGGTCTGAATGTGGTTTGCAAGTATTTTGTTGAGAATTTTTGCATCTGTGTTTATTAATTAGATGGGTCTATAGTTCTCCTTTTGGGTTGTATTTTTGCCTGGTTTTGGTATTAGAGTGATGCTGGCTTCATAGAAGGAATTTGGGAGATCTCCCTCTGTTTGTATCCTTCTAAACAATTTGAGTAATAATGATTGTAAGTCTTTTTGAAATGTTATAGAATTCGGTCGTGAAACCATCTGGGCCTGGAGTTTTTTAGTTGAGAGGTCTATTTTTACATCTTCACTTTCTTCATATTTTATGGGTCTATTTCAGCTGTCAATCTCTTCTTGATTGAGCTTTGGTGATTCCCAGGATTTCAGATATTCATCCATTTCTCCTATGTTTTCAAACTTAGTAGAGTATAGGTTTTTGAAGTATTCCTGTATGACTGTCTGCATCTTTTCATTGTCTGTCATGATATTTCCCATTTCATCACAGATTCTATTGATTTGGAGTTGTTCCTTCTTTCTTTTGTTTAACTAGGCTAGAGGTCTGTCTATTTTGTTTATTCTCTCAAAGAAGCAACTTTTGGATTCATTGATTTTTCTTTTTTTTGGTACTGTTTTCTTTGTTTCTATTTCATTGATTTCTGCTATGATTTTTGTTATTTCTTCCTGTCTGTTGCATTTAGGGTTCATTTGTTGTTGTCTCTGAAGTGTTTTTAGCTGCAGTGTTAGATTGTTCACTTGTGCTCTTTCTGTTTTTCCAGTGTAGGCACCCAGTGCTATAAACTTACCTCTTAGGTCTGCTTTTAAAGTGCCCCATAGGTTTTATTGTGTTGTATTATCATTGTCATTCATTTCCAGGAATGCTTTTATTTCTTTCTTTATCTCTTCCTTGACCCATTCACTATTCAGGAGTGTGTTGTTTAGTTTCCATGTGTTCTCATAGATAGTAGGGCTTATCCTGGTGATGATAATGAGCTTTATTGCGCGGTAGTCTGATAGAATACATGAAATTATTTCAATCTTTTTATATTTGTGAAGGTTTCTTCTGTGTCCCAGTATGTGGTCGATTTTGGAGAATATTCCTTGGAGTCCTGAGTAGAAAGTGTATTCTCTGGTATTAAGGTGGAGTATTCAGTAGATGTCTGTGAGGTCAATTTGGTGTATCATAGCGTTCAGTTCAGATGTCTTTCTGTTTATCCTTTGTCCAGTTGACCTGTCCAAAGGGCTCAATGGGGTATTGAAGTCCCCTACTACGAGTGTACTGGGGTTAATTTGTGCCTTGAGGTCCTGGAGAATTGTCTTTATAAAGTTTGGTGCACCACAGTGCATATATATTCATGATTGTGAAATCTTCATAGTGAATTGTTCCTTTGATAAAAATGTAATGGCCTTTTTTGTCTCTTCTGATTTCCTTTACTTTGAATATTTTGTCTGATACTAAAATAGCAACACCTGCTTTCTTTTTGGTACCATTTGTTTGGAATATTTTTTCCATCCTTTCACTTTAAGGTGGTGCTTGTCGCTGAAGGTAAAATGTGTTTCTTGTAGACAGCATATAGATTGGTTCTGTTTCCTAATCCAATCTCCCAGTCTATGTCTTTTGACTGGGGAGTTTAGTACATTAATATTTAAGGCAATAACTGAAAGATGTGTGTTGTTTCCTTTACCCTTAGTATCCATTTGCATTTTTGGTCTAAGTCTCTACTTCTGCAGTTATGCTTTTATTTATTTCTCTTTCTAGGTGCCTGGGAATGGTTGCTCATTTCTTTTGTCCTTTGAATTGCTTCAAGTATTCTCTGAAGGGTTGATTTTCCAGACATGTATTCTTTCATCTTGCTTATGTCATGGAAGATTTTTTTTCTCTCTCCTTCAACTATAATCGACATTTTTGCTGGGTATAGTAACCCGAGTTGGCATCTACAGTCCTTTAACACCGGGAATGCTTTGCTCCAGGTTCTTCTTCCATTCATAGTTTGCACTGAGAAGTCAGTTGTAATTCTGATAGGTTTCCATTTATATCTAACTTGTTGTTTTTCTCTTGTGGTTTCCAGAATTTTGTCTTTATTTTGGGCATCTAGCATTTTAACTATGATATGGCGTGGAGAGTTTCTTTTCTGATCTTGTCTGTTTAGAGTTCTATGTGCTTCTTGTATTTGTATTGGTTTATCTTTTTTTAGTTTGGGGAAATTTTCATCTATTATTCTGTTGAAGATCTGATCAATACCATTATCTTGGGATTCTTCTCCTTCCTCTATTCCTATGATGCAGAGGTTTGATCTTTTCATAGTGTCCCACAGTTCCTGGTTGGTCCACTTTTGTGTATTTTTAAATTTTTCATAATCTTTACTTGAGGTTTTTAGTTGTTCTGTGATATCTTCCAGGTCTGATATTCTTTGTTTTGCTTCCTCCATTCTACTTCTGAAGCTTTTTCTGTTCCTTTCCTCTTGATTGGATGAGTGTTTGATTTCCTTTTTCATTTCATCTTGTAATTTCTTTAGTATTTCCACTTCCTTTTGGAGCTTCTCAATCTCTCTCTGTAGCTCTTTGTTTCGCTGTTGGTTTCATTTTCTTTTTCAACATGGGATCTTTTCAGTGTTTCCATTTCCTTCCTGAGTTTATCATTCTCTCTCTCTAGGTCCTTCTTGAGTTTTTCATTCTCTCACCTTAGTTCTCTGACTTGTTCTTTATATTCTTTGATTTCTTTGAATATGTCCACAGTTGTTCCTCTAAGATCTATGTCCTGGGCCATCCCCAGCATGATCCCACTGTAGGAATCTCCCACAGGGTTGGTAGAGCTTGGTGTGGAATTATCCTGCACCTTTCCCATGTTGTCCCTTCTTTGTGTTCCTGGCATGTGGGTTTCTCTTTGCCTATATTCCAAAGGGAATCCCAAATGTCTCTTCACTGTGTTGAAGGCTTTCTTTGCTTGCCTCCTTCAGATGCCTTCGTTGTTTGTTTGTTTTGTTTTTCTCCTTGCTTATGGAGTGTTGACTTGTCTACATTTTAGGCTTTCTATTGGAAGTCTAACTCACTCTTCCCTTTCTGTTCTGAAGGTTCTCCAAAGAATCCACTTGGACACTCCCTCGGCAATTCCAGTTGCGGGAGGGGGGTGGGGGGGTTATGCCTCCCTGGTACTTCAGGTTGTCCTGGGAAATCCCAGATCTAAGCTCTGTGCACTCCAACTTTTTAATAATATGTTGGTCACTACTTTTTAAAAATTACTTTTAAGCTGAACATGGTGACACATGCCTTTAATTCCAGCACTTGGGAGGCAGAGGCAGGTGGATCTCTGGAGTTCAAGGCCAGCCTGGTCTACATAGTGAGTTCCAGGATGGCTGGGGATACAGGGAAGTTCCAGGATGGCTGTGGATTACAGGGAGACCCCGTCTTGAAAAAAAAGACAAAAAATATTTTTAATGACTCACTAAAGTCTTGGATGAGGTTGGCTTCATGCAGAGTATTGGTGAACTCTTCAATCAGCAGCTGGGAGATCTATAGGATCTGAGATTCCAGCATCTGGAGGGCTATCAGCCTGGCTGCAAACCTCGACACGCTCTTGTTTGTGGTTACGAATTCCTGGTGACATTTTTCTTCCTCCTTTTTTCAGAGCCTGAGCAACTTTCTCTGTAGTAAAAAGAAAAAAAAATGGGACAGGTTCATTGGAGACTCCACATTCATGTTGGAGACTTTCTATGAGTTTCAACACCATATATCCTGGATTTTTCCTTCATCCCTGTGATAGTGCCAAAAGTAAACAAAGGTTTTATCTGCTAGAGCAGAGCTGCCCTTTGCCCTAGAGCAGCTTTTGTAGTTTGTTGGTTTTGTCTTCTCATGTATCTTCTACTTTTTCTGTTGGTAAATCTTCAGCACTTTTAAGATTACAAAAACAATCTAGCATGTTGGCTTTTATTAGCAGTTGTTTTACCCTTTGTGGAAGACAGAATAATGCCCCAAGCATGTTTTAGTACCCAGAATGTGTGAATCTTTTATATCATATTACAGTAGAAAAATTGGGTTACAGGTGAAATTTAGGCCGCTCACCAACCAACCTAAAGATGTAGATTCTAATAGATTGGGTGTGCATAATGTAATCAGGGCATTGTGATGAGTTGGAGAGGGCCAAAAGAGTATCAGAGCAAGGTGATGTAAGATGGAGATTAGTGATTCAAAGATGAAAGTGGGACAGGAAAGGAAGAATATGGAGAGTATACAGAAGCTGGAAGGAGCAGAACAATAGATCCTTCTCCAGAGGTACCAGAAGCACAGTTCTGTAGATGCCTTGAACTCAGAACATGAAGACCCAATGCAGATGCTGACCACAGCTACAAAATGATTACCTTGCCCTTTAAAGCTATGAGGTTTGTGATAACTCACTACACCATCATTAGAATACTAATATAACTTGACTTAACAAAAATAAGAAGCGTACTATGTTTTATAAAGATTTTTACATGCTAAAATATGACAATAAGGATAGTGCCATCTCCACCATTATAGTTACTTGAACATTGTCATGTCAAACATAGCATAATGTGACATAGTATACAATTCAAGGAAATTGAGAATATTTTTATGATTTCAGTCCTTAACAATTTGTTTGGTGATAGTGATTGGTACTCTCTACTATTTAATAACTTGAAGCCAAAGGACAAAATTTTCCTAACAGTAACCAAATATGCTTATTTCTGGTAAAATGACAAAAGCTGACTTTTTTTTTTTTTTTTTGCTAGTTCCCTTCCTCCACTGTTACTGCTCAAAATAGAATGGAAATTTTTGCTAAAAATATTATTGTGACAGTTTTAGCAAATTGAAACCTAAATAACCACAGCTTTGATCATTTACTATATGTGAGTGCTTACGAGAGCTTTTACATGTGTTTAAATAACATTGCTGAATGAAATTATTCTTTAAATTAAAACCAAACTTGCTCTATTTGAAGTGTGCCAAGTTCCTCTGCCTCACTGCTGTGTACTTTCTCATACTAGTTGCTAATCCTGAGGACTGTCACTGAACATGTGAGAGAAACCTGGGACAGGGATCTGGCCCCATGTCATCCTTCCAGACAACATATGATGCTTTTCTTATAAAAAAGCTTATATGGAGCTCAGGAAATTGTAATGTATGTTTTGTTAATTTGACAGCATGCAAAGATCAATTTGGAAGGATTAGAATTCTTTCACTGGGCATGGTGGCACATGTCTTTAATCCTAGCACTTGGGAGGCAGAGGCAGGTGGATCTTTGTGAGTTCAAGGCCAGCCTGGTCTACAGAGTGAGTTCCAGGACAGCTGGGGCTACAGGGAGACCCTGTCTCGAAAAGACAAAAAAAATTTCTTCTTTCAACTCTCAGGCCAGTATTCTTTCAAATGTAGAGCAAAGTTTATTAAATACAGAGAACAATATTCATTAAAGAACATTGTGATTGGTGGTAGAAGGACCTTTTGCACCATTTATCTCTGCTTGAATATATTTGTATTATGCTTAAAAGGACAAGGAATACGTATAATAACACTAAATTTCTTCCCTGTCTAATACTCAATTTTAGCAACACATGTGTATATAGGCTAAGTATTACCTTATGTACAATATAACAATGAGTAAGAATTCTCTCCTTTTCTGAAATATAGTAAAATATTAAAGACATATGAGCCTGGCATGGTGGTGCACGCCTTTAATCCCAGCACTTGGGAGGCAGAGGCAGGTGGATCTCTGTGAGTTCAAGGCCAGCCTGGTCTACATAGTGAATTCCAGGACAACTGCTACTTCGGGGAAACCCTGTCTCAAAAAGACAAAAAATGAAAGACATACTGCATATGTCTTTAAAAGAAAATTCAATAAAAACAATACCAGGTATACATTGATATAGCTTATGGATGGGGAGAAGGACAAAGGCGACTAAGGAAATGGACTTTAAGTTTGGCTTATTTCTTTTCTACCCACAAGTTTTTGTTATGGCTCTTTTGAAGGAGTTGGATGTGGTCACTCCTGCAGAGTGCTGTTAACAAAGTATCAAGTATTGCCTTTCCACTAACCACCTTTTACTGGTACCTATTCAAAAATTTGAAGATGTCCTCCTATGGAAAAAATGTTGGCCCTTCTCTTCTTGGTTGTCTGTAAAATTGCTCAGTAAGGATAATGACTCTTAATGTGCACCTGCAGTAGCAATTAAGAGGTGCCCCAAAGGATTATGTTTTGGCTTTGGCATCCTATAATATGCCATGACTTCTATATCATACATTTGATAAATAACTGCTCTAACTTTATTTTGCTGGTGAATTATTTGATGTAGCTGTTTCAGGGAGTGATTTTTTTTTTCTGAATAACTGGATGCCTGGATAATGAGAGGAATAATAAAGCCACTTGATATTAAGAAATAGTAAGCTTCTAGTTAAGACTAGGAGGCAACCTTCACATTTGTCCTGACACACATCAATGTTTTTTTAGGTCAAACAAGTTACACAGTCTCAGTTTTACCATATGTTGACTGAATGTGTTTGGATAAATTATGGAAACATTGTTCATGCTCATTCTTAAAGCAAGGGACTCTGGATAGTCTGACTAGAGGGTAATGGATGAACTTGCACTGAGGAATGGCTGGCAGATTAATTTGGCACAATAGGCCTTAACACAATTGACAGAATGTATGAATTCCAGTATGGGGGTTGTGGTAGGGTGCCAATGGAGAAGGGGGTATAAAGATGATTAAGACTGATTGAGATGTTATGTATGAAATACACAAAAATTTAATATAAAATTTAATAGAAAATAATAGTTCCAAAATAGACGTGAAATCATATGTAAGTTATAAGACTACAGTGGTTACTTTTCTGCTGTTGTTCCCTCCCACAGCCATGTGCTTCTTCCACAGAGGTCTCACCTCCTAAGGTTTCATGACCTCCCCCAAACAGCTGATCAAGTGTTCCAATGCTTGAGCTCTTATAGAACATTTGTCATTCAAAATACTAAAATGATATCTTCTTAGTTAGTATGTTTTTATTAATTCTAGAATAGCCATAATGTTAAGGGAAAAGGAAAATCAAAGTGAACTATTTGACAGAAGTTTATGGGATTACATGTGTTTAATATCATAATCCATTATTCAGAAAGCATCAATAAAAAGAAATTTAAAGAGATACCTTTTTCGTGGGAGAGGGGTGGATCAGTGGTTAAGAGCATTAGCTGCTCTTGCAAAGCACCTGGGTTCAATACCCAGCAGCTCCATGGCAACTAGCAAGCATCACATCTCCAGTTCCAGGGGATCAGACCCTCTCTTCTGACCTCCTCAGGCACTGCAAGACCTGGGTGCACTTACACACATGCAGCCAATACACTCACATACATAAAAATAATAAATAAGATATTTTTAAGGGAGGAGGTGCTGAAGAGATGATTCAGGTGTTAAGAGCACTGACTTCTTGCAGAAGACCAGGTTTAATTCCCAGCACCCACATGGTGGCTAACAATCATCCTAACTCCATTTCCAGGGTACCCAACACCCTCTTTTGACCTCCTCTGGCACTGTATGACAATGATATGGGTGCATGTACATACACACAGACAATATTCTCATACACATAAAATTAAAGGAAAAAAAATTAAAGACATATCCCTTGATCTCAAAAAGTTTGCAGTAAATTAAATCTAGCAAATGAGCAGACAGATTATCTGCAAATGAAAAATGCCACGATGTAGGTAGAGAGCAAAGTGATGCTACCCAGGTCGAGAAATCCAGTCTTGTCGGCACCAGCTACACCTCACCTGCCTGGAAGTAATGTGCAGCGGAGGCAGCCATATGCCTGTATATCCCAAATCTAATTGGCTATTGGCTCTCTCCTTGGAGGAATGACCCATGGCTGATGCCACAAGCTTACATCCTCTACAGGTTGGGAGATATCATAAGCCACAGTAAGACCCCATGTATCTTTCTTTTACCACTGCATAGAACGGCATATGTGTAGAGATTAAAATAGTTTCTTTATCCACTTCTCAGTTGAAGGGCACTTGGGGTGGTCCAGCTCTTCACTCTTTGAATAGATGCTGCTAACTAAACATGGCTGTGCATATATCTCTGTGGTAAGATGGAGTCTCTGTGGTACATACTCAGGAATGTTATGGCTAGTGTCAGGTGCAAGTTATTCAAGTCTTCCAAGTGGGTCTCTCAACTGCGTTCCATTTAGTGGCTTGCATGAGTTTTACTTCCCAACAGCAGTGGGTGCAGTTTCCCCTTTCCCCACAACCTCTCCAAGACCTTGGATGATGTTTTTTCTTGATCCTAGCATCATCCCCTTGTGTTGGGAGACAAAGAGTGCCTGAAGTGACAGGCTGAAAAGAAATGGCGCTTGGTCTGCACCCATGGCACTTGGTCTCTGGCAAAAAAGGCACTGGTGAAGAACACAGATGTGCATGTTTCAGTAATTTTAAGGATGATATGTATGTTACCTGGATGTCAACTTCATGGAAAAGAGCATTTTACACTAGAATTGTATCTTATAAACACAAGTTTCTTACATACGGATTGTATCTATAGACTGCAAAGCTTACTGTTGATTGGTTCACTGAATACTTGCTGGTACTAATATATTCTTGGTTTACTAGTTATGAATTAGATAGCATCAATTGTTAGTAGTATAATTGTTAGTAGTATTAGTAGTTGCATGCAATTGTAAATAAATTTAATTGAAAATAACATTAAGCATATAAAGTAAGAGGAACATGGTACCATTAAAAGAAACTAGCAAGAACAAGTTAAATGAGTGATTCATTGCCCAGTCGCCTCGTGATGATTGTACCGCTGGACGGTACTATGGGCGCTGAAGGATGATCTTGTAAAGTGGTTTTAAGTTGGCATTCCTTAATTATTAGTGATGTTGGACAGTTTTTAGATTTTCTCGTCACTCTGATTCCTCACTTTGAAGTCTCTGTTCAGTCTCTTTGCTAATCTATTGAACTGGTCATTGTTTTATTTCTTTGTTTTTTCAGTAGGTTCATATATAATGGAAATCAATGCTTTGTCAATTTCTGTGGGATGTTTCCTCCCACTCTGTGGGTTTCTCTTCAGTTTCCCTTGATTTGTTTTTTTTTTTTTTTTTTTTTTGATGTACAGAAGCTTTTGGCTTTAATGAGGTCCCATTTGTCAATTGTTTGACTTATTCTTAGTGGCAGCTGCTGGCCTGATTTAGAAATCTTTTCCTACTGCCTGTGTCTTGTAGTTTGCTACCCGATCTTTCTTCTATTTGGCCTTTCAAGGAGTTTTTTTTTAAGGTTTACATTGAAGGTTTGATCATCGTGGAGAGTTGACTTTTTTCTTTTTTTTAATATGTTTATTTAATTTATTATATTTATTTATTATTTATTTATTTTTATTTGTATAATGTACTGTCTGCATGTAGGTTGTGTACCTATGTAGTGCAATGCGCAGAGGTCAGAAGAGGGTGTCGGATTCCTGGAAAAGGAGATTTTCTGTGTTAATGGTTCTCAGCTGCCCATGTGGGTGCTGGGGATCGAAACTCAGGTCCTCTGTAAGACGCAGTTGGCACTCTTAACCCTAGGCCATCTCTCCAGCCCTGGCGTTTGCTTTTACAGGGTGAGAGGTAGGGCTTTAATATCATTCTTCTACAAGTGGTTGATCATTTTGCCAACACACTTGCTGAGACTGTCTTCCTTTCCTCCATTTGTGTCTTCTTGGCCCCTTGTCAAATATGAGGTGGATGAATAGTATTGCTTCAGGTTTGGATCTTCAGTTTTTTCCATTGTCAACTGGTCTGTTTTGTGCGGTACCAAGCGTTTTTATGAATATAACCTGTAGTTATGTTTGAAGTCTAGTATAGAGATCCCCCTTGTATTCTCTTTTCATCCAGGGTTATTTGCTTTAGGTCTTTTGTTTTTCCAAAGAAATTAAGGACTTTTTTTTCCAACCTGTGAAGAAGAAACTCGTTGGGGATTTTAATTAGAATTGCATAAATCTATACAAGATTTGGGTAGAATGGACCTTTTTACTATATTATTTTCCCAATCCATGAGCATGGGAGGATTTCCACTTCTGATGTCTTCTCAATTTACTTCTTCCGGGTTTAAAAATTTTTTGTAGAGATTTTAAGGTTTTTTGTTTTGTTTTGTTTTGTTTTTGAGGCTATTGTGTGAATGAGAAGGTTCTCCTTGTATTCCTTCTTCAGTTGCTTGTTGTGGGTGTAAAAAAGGCTACTGATTTTTCTAGTTTATTTTGATCCTGCACTTCTACTTTTAATGAAGCTCTTAATCATTTCTAGGAGTTTTCTTGTGGAGTTTTTTAGCATCACTTAAGTAAAGAATACATCATCATCAGCAAAAAGGGGTAATAGCTTGGACTCCCTCGAATTTTTCCAATTAGTACTCATTCTACTTTCCTTCTCATGCTTATTGTTGCAAGTGGTGTGTACGCAATATTTATACATATAATATTATATCTATATATATTTATATTATATTTTGTGTGTGTGTTTGTGTGTCTTTTGAGGACAGGTTCCTTGTAGCCCCAGCTGTCCTGGAACCTCACTCTGTAGACCAGCTGCGCTTGAATCACAAAGATCACCCGCTCTGCCTCCCAGTGCTAGAGATTAAGGCTGCACCACCATGCCCAGCTTCAAGCACTGATTGACGAGGAGTGCTGACAGGGGGTAGCCTTGCAGAGCTCCTATCTTTAAAGGGAATAATTCTGTCACTTCCCCATTTAAGATGCATTGGCAGTGGTTTCCTGATATGAATCTGTTACATTGAGATGATCCCTCCAATCCAATTCCCTTAGTGAGTTAAGCACGAAGGGATGCTGTATTTTGTCACAGGCTTTTTCTGTGTCTAATTGAGATGATCATGTGTTTTTTTTCTTTCAGTCCATTTATATCTTATGATATTTTATTGATTTTCATATGTTGACCATTCCTGCATCTCTGGTATGAATCAAACTTGGTCATGATGGATAATCTCTTTATGTGGGGTCTGAATGTGGTTTGCAATATTTTGTGGAATTTTGCATCTGGTTCATTAATTTAGATAGGTCTATGTTCTCCTTTTGGGTTGTATTTTGGCTGGTTTTGGTATTAGAGTGATGTGGCTTCATAGAGGAATTGGGAGATCTCCCTCTGTCTTGTATCCTTCTAAACAATTTGCGTAATATGTTGTAAGTCTTTTGAAATGTTTTTAGAATTATAGAATTCGGTCTTGATGAAACCATCTGGGCCTGGAGATTTTTTTAGTTGAGAGGTCTATGTTTTACATCTTCATTTCTTCAAATTTTGGGTCTGATTTCAGCTGCAATTTTTTCTTGTTGAGCTTTGGTGATTCCCAGGATTTCAGTATTCATCCATTCTCCTGTTTTCAAAACTTAGTAGAGTATAGGTTTTGAATATTTCCTATGATCTGTCTGCACTTTTCCATTTTGTCTGTCATTATTTCCCATTTCATCAGATTCTATTGATTTGGAGTGTTCTTTTTCTTCTTTGTTTTCTAGGCTAGAGGTCTGTCTATTTTGTTTATTCTCTCAAAGAAGCAACTTTGGATTCATGATTTTTTTTTTTTGGTAATGTTTTCTTTTTTCTATTCATTGATTTCTGCTATGATTTTGATTTTTGTTATTTCTTCCTGTCTGTTGCATTTAGGGTTCATATGTTGTTGTCTCTGAGTTGTTTTTAGCTGCAGTGTTAGATTGTTCATTGTGCTCTTTCTGTTTTTCCTGAGTGTAGGACCAGCTTGCTAAAACTTACTCTTAGGTCTGCTTTTAAAGTCCCCATAGTTTTATTGTGTTGTATTATCATTGTCATTCATTTCCAGAATGCTTTTATTTTCTTTTCTTTTATCTCTCCTTACCCATTATATTCAGGATGTGTTGTTTTTAGTTTCCATGTGTTCTCATAGATAGTAGGGCTTATCCTGTGTGATAATGAGCTTTATTGCGCGGTTATCTGATAGAATACATGAAAATTTATTTCAATCTTTTTATTTTGTGGAAGGTTTCTTTGTGTCCCAGTATGTTGTCGATTTTGGGAAATATTCCTTGGAGTCCGAGTAGAAAGTGTAGTTCCTCTGGGATTAGTGGGTATTTCGTAGATTGTCTGTGAGGTCTTTGGTGTATTAGTGTCATGTTCAGATGTCTTTCTGTTTATCCTTTTGTCCGTTGACCTGTCCAAAGGGTCAATGGGGTATTGAAGTCCCTACTACGAGTGTACTGGGTTAATCTTGTGCCTGAGTCCGGAGAATTGTCTTATAAAGTTTGGTGCACCACAGTCAGTGCTATATATTCATGATTGTGAAATCTCATAGTGAATTGTTCCTTTGATAAAAATGTACTGGCCTTTTTTGTCTCTTTCTGATTTCCTTACTTTGAATATTTTGTCTTGTACTAAAATAGCAACACCTGCTTTCTTTTGGTACCATTTGTTTGGAAGATTTTTTCCATCCTTTCACTTTAAGGTGGTGCTTGTCGCTGAAGGTAAAATGTGTTTCTTGTAGACATGCATATAGATTGGTTCTGTTTCCTAATCCATTCCAGTCTATGTCTTTTGACGGGGAGTTAGTAATAATATTTAAGGCATACTGAAAAGATGTGTGTTGTTTCCTTTACATTGTATCCATTTGGCATTTTTTGGAAGTCTCTCTCTATTCTGCAGTTATGCTTTTATTGTATTTCTGCTTGTCTAAGGTGCCTGGGAATGGTTGCTCTTTCTTTTGTCCTTTGAATTGCTTCAAGTATTCTCTGAAGGGTTGATTTTCCAGACATGTTTCTTCATCTTGCTTATGTCATGATGGAAGATATTTTTTTTCTCCTTCTCCTTCAATATAATCGGACATTTTGCTGGGTATAGTACACCGAGTTGGCTGTCTATTAGTCACTTTAACACGAATGCTTTGCTCCTGTTCTTGTTTTCATTGTTTGTGCTGAGAGTCAGTTGTAATTTGATAGGTTTCATTATATAGTAAGTGTTGTTTTTCTCTTGTGGCTTTCCAGAATTTTGTCTTTATTTGGACATCTAGCATTTTAACTATGTATGGCTGTGGAGAGTTTCTTTTTCTGATCTTGTCTGTTAGAGTTATGTGCTTTTGTATTTTGTATTGGTTTATTCTTTTTTTGTTTGGGGAAATTTTCACTACTATTCTGTTGAAGATCTGATCAATACCATTTCTTGGGATTCTTCTCCTTCCTCTTTCCTATGATGCAAGGTTTGATCTTTTCATAGTGTCCCACAGTCCTGGTTGGTCCCACTTTGTGTATTTTTAATTTTTCATAATCTTATTGATGGTTTAGTTGTTCTGTGATATCTCAGGTCTGATAATCTTTGTTTTGCATTCCTCCATTTATACTTCTGAAGCTTTCTTCTTTCCTCTTTGATGATTGGATGAGTGTTTGATTTCCTTTTTCATTTCATCCTTTAATTTTTTAGTATTTCCACTTTCTTTGGAGCTTCTCAATCTCCCTGTAGCTTCCTTTGTTTCGCTGTGGTCTATTTTCTTTTTCAACATGGATCTTTTCGTGTTTCCATTTCCCTTCCTGAGTTTTGATCTATTCTCTCTCTCTAGGTCTATTTTGAGTTTTCATTCTCTCACCTTAGTAGTTCTCTGACTTGTTCTTTATATTCTTGATTTCTTTGAATATGTCCACAGTTGTTCCTCTAAGATCTATGTCCTGCGGCCATCCCCAGCATGATTCCACTTAGGGTCTCTCCACAGGGTTGGTAGAGCTTGGTGTGGAAATTATCCTGCACCTTTCCCATGTTGTCCCTTCTTGGTGTCCTGGCATGTGGGTTTCTCTTTGCCTATATTCCAAATGGAATCCCAAATGCTCTTCTTCATTGTGTCTGAGGCTTTCTTTGCTTGCCTCCTTCAGATGCCTCTTTGTTTGTTTGTTTTGTTTTCTCCTTGCTTATGGATTTGACTTGTTCATTTAGGCTTTCTATTTGGAAGTCTAACTCACTCTTCCTTTCTGTTCTGAAGGTTCTCCAAAAATCCACTTGGACCTCTCCCCCAGCAATTCCAGTTGCCGGGAGGGGTGGGGGGGTTATGCCTCCTGGTACTTCAGGTTGTCCTGGAAATCCCGATCATCTAAGCTCTGTGCACTCCAACTTTTAATAAATGTTGGTACTACTTTTTTAAAAATTACTTTAAGCTGAACATGGTGACACATGCCTTTATCATTCCAGCACTTGGAGGCAGAGAGGCAGGTGGTCTCTGGAATTTCAAGGCCAGCCTGGTCTCACATGTGAGTTCAGGATGGTGGGGATACAGGGAAGTTCCAGGATGGCTGTGGATTACAGGGAGACCCCGTTCTTGAAAAAACAAAAAATATTTTTAATGACTCACTCAAAGTCTTGGATGAGGTTGGCTTCATGCAGAGTATTGGTGAACTCTTCAATCAGCAGCTGGGAGATCTATAGGATCTGAGATTCCAGCATCTGGAGGGCTATCAGCCTGGCTGCAAACCTCGACACGCTCTTGTTTGTGGTTACGAATTCCTGGTGACATTTTTCTCTTCCTCCTTTTTCTTTTTTTTTTTTTTTTTTTTTTTTTGTAGAAAAAAAAAAAAAATGGGGCACAGGGTTCATTGGAGACTCCACATCATGTTGGAGACTTTCTATGAGTTTCAACACCATATATCCTGGATTTTTCCTTCATCCCTGTGATAGTGCCAAAAGTAAACAAAGGTTTTATCTGCTAGAGCAGAGCTGCCCTTTGCCCTAGAGCAGCTTTTGTAGTTTGTTGGTTTTGTCTTCTCATGTATCTTCTACTTTTTCTGTTGGTGAAATGCTTCAGCACTTTTAAGATTACAAAAACAATCTAGCATGTTGGCTTTTATTAGCAGTTGTTTTACCCTTTGTGGAAGACAGAATAATGCCCCAAGCATGTTTTAGTACCCAGAATGTGTGAATCTTTTATATCATATTACAGTAGAAAAATTGGGTTACAGGTGAAATTTAGGCCGCTCACCAACCAACCTAAAGATGTAGATTCTAATAGATTGGGTGTGCATAATGTAATCAGGGCATTGTGATGAGTTGGAGAGGGCCAAAAGAGTATCAGAGCAAGGTGATGTAAGATGGAGATTAGTGATTCAAAGATGAAAGTGGGACAGGAAAGGAAGAATATGGAGAGTATACAGAAGCTGGAAGGAGCAGAACAATAGATCCTTCTCCAGAGGTACCAGAAGCACAGTTCTGTAGATGCCTTGAACTCAGAACATGAAGACCCAGATGCAGATGCTGACCACAGCTACAAAATGATTACCTTGCCCTTTAAAGCTATGAGGTTTGTGATAACTCACTACACCATCATTAGAATACTAATATAACTTGACTTAACAAAAATAAGAAGCTACTATGTTTTATAAAGCATTTTTACATGCTTAAAAAATCGACAATAAGGATAGTGCCATCTCCACCATTATAGTTACTTGAACATGTCTGTCAAAGCATAGACATAATGTGACATGTAGAACCAATTCAAAATTGAGAATATTTTATGATTTCAGTCCCTTAACAATTGTTTGGTGGATAGTGATTGGTACTCTCACTATTAATAACTGAAGCCAAAGGACAACAAATTTTCCTAACAGTAATCAACATATGCTTATCTGGTAAAAATGACAAACGCTGACTTTTTTTTTTTTTTTTTGCTAGTTCCCTTCCTCCACTGTTACTGCTCAAAATAAATGGAAATTTTTGCAACAAATATTATTGTGACAGTTTTAGCAAATTGAAACCTAAATAACCACAGCTTTGATCATTTACTATATGTGAGTGCTTACGAGAGCTTTTACATGTGTTTAAATAACATTGCTGAAATGAAATTATTCGTTAAATTAAAACCAACTGTGCTCTCATTTGAAGTGTGCCAATTCCTCTGCCTCACTGCTGTGTACTTTCTCATACTAGTTGCTAATCCTGAGGACTGTCACTGAACATGTGAGAGAAACCTGGGACAGGGATCTGGCCCCATGTCATCCTTCCAGACAACATATGATGCTTTTCTTATAAAAAAGCTTATATGGAGCTCAGGAAATTGTAATGTATGTTTTGTTAATTTGACAGCTGCAAAGATCAATTTGGAAGGATTAGCTATGCTTTCACTGGGCATGGTGGCACATTATGTCTTTAAATCCGCACTGGAGGCAGAGGCAGGTGGATCTATGGTGAGTTCAAGGCGCACTGGTCTAAGAGTGAGTTCCAGGACAGGCTGGGGCTACCGGGAGACCCTTGTCCGAAAGAAAACAAACAAAATTTCTTTCTTTCAAACTCTCAGGCCCAGTATTCATTTCAAATGTATAGACAAAGTTATTAAATACAGAGACAAATTCATTAAAGAACATTGTGATTGGTGGTTTTTTTTGGTCTTTTCGAGACAAGGTCTCCCTGTAGCCCCAGCTGTCCTGGAATTCACTCTGTAGACCAGGCTGGCCTTGAACTCACAAAGATCCGCCTGCCTCTACCTCCCAAGTGCTAGGATTAAAGGCATGCACCACCATGCCCAGCCTAGTTATAGTATTTCTGTCTTATCTATGTTCTTTAGTTTTAGACTTACAACTTAAGACTCAGTTATCTCACAGATATACCAGTATGAGAATGCCAGGAAGTAAACTCAGCATCTTTGCTGTGAAAGATGTCAAAGAAATTATGAGCTGACCAGTCCAGAGATTTAAGAGACTAAGCAAGACTCTTCTCTCCTTTCCCACCCACCCTGGACAATCAGTGCACCAGTGTACTATTGTTCATCTCTTATCTGTGTCTTGTCAAACTTTTAGTGTTAAAGCTCACTCAACTTCAATGTCCTTTAATGCTTATATTTTTCCTGATTTTGATTTAGGCATTTCAAATAAGTGAACTAAGCCTGGAGAGATGGCTCAGCAGTTAAGAGCACTGGATTCTCTTGCAGAAGACCTAGGTTCTGTTCCCAGCACTCACAGGAAGCTACCAATAGTCTGTAACTACAGTGCCAAGGGGTCTCACATTTTCTCCTGGCTTTCATGGACATTGCATGACATGGGCTCATTACATACATGACAGTCAAAACATTCATATACATAAAATAAATAATAAATAAAATGATGAACTGTTTTATACAGAGCTCATTAATTTTGCTCTGATGGTTACAACTTGTTTTAATAATATTTTATATGCTAGATATGTAAATTTTTATAGTAGGCCTTTACTTTAGCATAATAAAGTAGAAACCTTATTTTACAGACACTCTCTGCAGTCTGTAAGAATTAGTACAATTTGGAACAGTAGGTGAAACTGAGATTTTGCTGATTTTTATTATTAAAATTGAAATTTGAGAAGAGTTAACAATCCTAAGTAGCATCATAAATCATATTTTTAGCAAAGTAACAAAAATTGCTGTATTTTTCAATGCTTAAAAAATTGGTCATATTCTTTTATCAGTTAATTTGGGTTCCAAACCAAGGGAATTTTTAGAGAATTTTTAAGATTGAGAGACTGTCTCACAGCTGGAAAGCACCCCAAAATGAATCAATCACAGAAGAACATGGTTCCTATTATCCAGCTCTCTACCAAACTATTTCTTGTAGCTTGAAAATAATAAAGATTTTGCAAGCCCCATGAGGTCTTTTTTGATCCATGAATGAAGTTACCCTGGATTCATATAACTAAACTCTGACTTCCGTTCGGCTATCGAAATTCAAAACCCTTCCATTTATTGGTAGGGAATAAGGAAATTCATCTAAAAATGTCAAAACTATATTTAGTGAAGTGTCAGCACATACAAAAGTTTTGATTCTATCTGAATACAAAGTAGTATGAAAAGAAATAGAAATATTTAATAAACCAAAATATCAGAGGTTACATTTCAATGATCTTAAAATTACTTTTTAAAAGTTTCTTTGATAAAAAAAATATGTATGTTTCCTTCTATTTATAATAAAGTTTACCTGGAAAAATAAAATACTAGGGTTTTCAATTTCTTTAAAATGTTTATTACTTAGAATTATAAAATGAAAACAATAATTAGAACCTGACTTGTTCTTCTGGCCTATCCATTTGCTCATATGCTGTTGACCCATGATACAGGGAACATTTCAGTACCTTGCTATAGAAAACTCAATAATAATCAGAATATTCTAGGTAACTTTATTTGTACAGATACAATAGAAAATTGAAAGATTTATGTATCTTAGTGCAATGATAAATTTATGGCTGGTCTTAAAGCAAAACAGATCTTTGTTCACAATTCCAAATCACAAATGCCAGATCGTGTGTGTGTGTGTGTGTGTATCTGCACATGAGCATGCATGTATGTATACATGTGTGTAATTTTGAAATGTTTTTCCTCAGCAAGAGTGGGAACTATTATTAGACATATTTAAGGTAATCATCTGAATCAAGTTAAATAACTTTATTATTCATTACAAAATCACATGAAATAAAAAAGTGAAATAACTTGATTATTCACAACAAATTATTGATCGCTACAAAATCACGAAAGTCTAAAAACTGGCACCATTACTCTCTCATTTGCCAGGTTGAAAAGAAATGGATACAACATTAATAATCATGCTTGATTCGCACAAAGTATTTTAGTTGAATTGTCAACAATAAGTGCCAATCCTCAGTTTTACAAAGGAAGAAAATGTAAAGATACGAAACACGATAAAAGTCTTCAGATAATCTTAAAAATCTCATTTTGAATAATTATTTTGATTTCCAGTCTTCTCAATTTTTTTACCATATTTCTTTTTTTATTTTTATTTTATTTTATTTTTAATTTTTATTTATTTCTGTATGTGTATGAATGTACTGTCTGCATGCAAGTGTGTGCACCCGTGTCGTGCAATGCCGCGGAGGTCAGAAGAGGGTCTCAGATTCCCCTGGAGCTGGAGTTCTGGAATTGGACTTTCAGACGGTCCTCGGCCGCCATGTGGGTGCTGCGGATAGAACCTGGGTCCTCTGTAAGAGAGGTCGGAGCTCTTAACCGCTAGGCCATCTCTCCAGCCCCTGAACCATATTTCTTAAAAGGGTTGCTTTCTCTTTTCTACTGCCTGCCCTCTTGTGGGGAGGAATAAAAATGACTGAAAGAAAGGAAAAGACATGGCAAGAAAGCTGTGCAGAGGTTAACGGGTACCGCCACAAGTCGTGGTATCACCCCCTTCAGAAGCCCTTTTCATTATATTTCCAAATGGTGCTACATTATTAAAATTAAATTGGGTTTTAATTACTGAATGTCATTTGGCTAACTTATTTTCAAGACTGCAAGGAGGAAATATCAGAGGAAGGAAAAAAAAAAAAAAAAAAAAAAAAAAAAAAAAAAGATTTTAACTAAAAAAAAAAAAACCCAGAAATTGTGATTCACTGTTCTTTCTAGGGCTGCACCAAGTCTGACTAAAGTAGATTTTCTTGTTGAATGTTTTGTGAAACTAAAAATGTAACAGTGTTCCACATTTTTTCATAATATCTGGGCAGTGGGGTCAAAGAAGTCATATCCCTTTCTAGTTCTGTTAAAACAACATCATTAATTGCTTCATCTCCATCTGTGCAGGCAGGCACCCTAAAAAACAATTTTTTCTCTTTCATTTCATGGCACTATGAAAAGTTGTGGCTCTCTAAAGTTTCAATCATAGACATTTGAAATACATAAACAGAACCCTTGACTCATAACCAATAAGTAAAACAAATAATATTTTAATATGCAATAACCTGGAAAACTCAAATACCTGAAAACCTTCAATTGTAAATCTCCCCTGCATTTCCATAATAAAATGGATGCTACAAACTCTATTACATCACCACTGTTTCCCCATAACCAAATTAAATACTCAAATGTTTTTAGTCTTTTTTGTCAATAGATTTGAGATTATACCCAAGGTTTCTGCCTGTGACTGTGAACTTGAATCTAACTCTTTCCTTCTGCAGCTGTTCACTGGGTGCAGTCTCAAATAATGGGGCTCTGTAGAGAAGACCCCAAGGGAGATGAGCCGGTAGGAAAACCCAGGAAGAAGAAAGAACTAAGGATGAAAGAGACTTTAAAAGATGAAACAAATGTTATGAGTTTCTGTAGGTCAAGGCATATATACTTTGCTTTCGTTTATATTGTAATCTAGGGATTTTTAAGTTATTTGGAGCAGAGAGCCCAATTCTTTTGTAGAATATAAAGTTCTGAAGATCCTGTCAGATTTAAGGACATTCATTTGATAGTATCATCTGTCACAAAAACAACTGAAAGTCAAGCTCAGGTAACTTATATTTCAGTTGGAACTCTGGGAATTCATAGAACACATCTTTTTGTGCTGTTAGAAATATGCTCACAAGAATCTTTTGGATAATGTTAATCATAAATAGAATAGCAGACTAAGAATTGATTCGCCTTAATTATAAACCCCTGTATGTGAGTGCAGGCATATGGAACTGTGTGTTCCTTTTTTATATTCCATTATATTTATATTCTACCTAGTATTTTCAGAGCATGGCTAACTCAATATTCCATTTTTCCACAGCTTGCATCAAGTTCCTACTGCTCGCCTCTCTTTATTCTCCTTTTCAGCACCTTCATATCCTCACATTCTTTTATGGCAGAGCACAACTCTCTCACATTTTTTAACAAGAAACACACACTGCAGTTCAACAACAGAGGTCACCTTCCTGCTCCATGCTCGCATCACAGGTCAAGCAAGATCACTTACATTTTTCAGGAGGTCATTTCTTCTCACTGGGTGGTACATGACCTTATTCCTGTTCCTAGAAAAGAAACCACTGCAGATGTTCACCACTCCTCTCTCTTTTTCTTTCCTGTCTGCTTCCTTGTTTCATGCTAAGCAAAAAAACTTGGACATTAATCTTTTTAGCTATCTTAAGTTATGCTGATAAAAGTTTTTCTTTATTTCTATCTAATGCTTTTAATATAAAAGGCAAACAATGAAAACTGTAAAATATGATATTAAGATAAACTTTAGAACACAGTCTTTTTTAGCTTGACTATATAATTCTGAAAAGTCTTTGGTGCCTTCCTTGTATTTTGAGAGACATTCATGTACATTTCCTTCTGCATCATTGTTTACTTATTTTTTTTTGTCTTTTTTTTTTAATTAGTTTTTATTGATGCTTTGTGCATTTCATACATTTTTTCCAATTCAGTTCAGGCTTATTTCCCTTTCCCTCCCCCCCCACCCCATCCCAGATCATGCATTCTGCCATAACTGTCCTGCATCTTTCTCTCAGTTTTTTTTTTTCATTTTTAGCTATAAGTGATAATCCATGAGTACAAGCATCCTTCATGCAAAACCTATCTGCAGGCTGTTGTGCCCAAACACCTACAGCCCCACCATCCAGTGGGGGGTGACAGGTTGTTTGTT
>VZQC01001910.1:1319696-1364486 GCA_009823505.1 Rhizomys pruinosus
TCCCAGATCATGCATTCTGCCGTAACTTTTCTGCATCTTTCTCTGCTTTTTTGTTTTGTTTTTTCATTTTTTTTTTAACAATGAGTGGATATATATTTTCTATTGAAAGCAGTCAATGGATTTTTAAAAAGTGTTTGGTTTTTAACAAGTGCTAAAGTGAACATCTTGCACCACTCTCTTTTACTTAGTTATTTTACTGCCATTCTAGAGATTTTAATTTTTAATAACATCTATATTTCCAATCTCTTTCACATTCCTGTTTGTTTTTATTGAGTTCTGAAGTTGGAACAAAATAATACATTCTGAAACAAAGAAACCTGACAAAAATACCTACACCTTTCTCATCATACCCACTCTATTAGAGAACATTCATAGTCTGAAAAATCCATAACTAATGCTATTTTCTAAAAAGGTTACTCTCTAGATTTTTGGTTAGAAGAAGCCTATAAATTAAAATCACATTTCTCTTGAGATGATCTATTTTTAAAGGATGTTTTTGCTTATTGCATGAAAAATATTTATGAAGATCAAACTAGCAGCTTATCTTACAGAGAAATGGCAAATGTTTACCTTCAAAAGATTTAACTATATAGCAAATGAATTTTGAGTTAATGATTATTTTAATCATTATATATTTCAAAATGAAGTTATAGTGAAAGCATAGAATACTTGTAGATATGAAACAGAGCTGGGTGTGTTGGTGAAGAGGTAAAGGCAGAAGCAGAGGCAAGGGCAAGGGCAGGGGCAGGGGCAGGAGCAGAACTCTGTGAGATTGAGGCCAGCCAGGTCTACATAGTAAGTTCCAGGCCAGGAATGACGACATAAATGAGACCCTGTCTCAAAAAAATACTTTTACTAAACTCATGCTTTGTTATTGAAGGTGTCTTTAAGTAGATTAAATGCTGCATAATCAAGTTGAGGACTCTTGTATGTACTGTCTTCTCTAGTATTATTTCCCAGAAATAACCATGGAGGATTACATTCTGAACTTTATGGGCCTTAAAAAGTTTAGTATTACTGAGCCTATTTCTATATAAATATATGAATTTTCTAGCATAATAGTTACTAAAAGCAGTGTAATTTAGGATTTGCGTATTGAATATTATATTCATTTGTTTTCTGCTGGTTTTAAGTTAATATACAACTCGGAATCTCTAAAACTTTTATGGATCCTAAGCACTGTCTTTTGTGCCTCATGGGTAGAAAGCTCTGAATTAAAACTTTAGTATTTCTTTAAACTTTAGTGTTTGCTTATTTGATCATCTATATAAATTTATTCATACATGACCACTTACAATATTAGTTTTAGATAATACTTTGAGAACTACTTCCCTGATTTGACTTGTGGTGCTTAAACATTAACAATATTTGTCTTTACTTTATGAAGACATTTAACATTTGTCTTTAGATGACTATCAATGATGCTTCTAACTTCAGTCCAAAGCACATAGAATCACTGAAGCAATATAAATATGGGAAACATTCTTAAAGTTCTTTCTTGGAACATAAGAAGTCATTTTTCTTTATTTCCAGGGGGAAATTCTTTGTGTGGTGTGCGTGTGTGTGTGTGTGTGTGTGTGTGTGTGTGTGTGTGTATGTGTGTGTATGTGTGTGTGTGTGTTGAATGTTTAATAGAATTTCAACTGACTCCTCAGTTTAACTGGTAAAATGATCAATGTTACCCTAAAATGTTGGCATGTTTAAAGATAGATCCCTGGAAAATGTTCCTTTTGCCCTGGAGAGAGTATACTGCTGCTTGGCTTTAGACTTCAGAGCCATAATTTCTGTCATTTTTTTTGGCCAAGCCATGCTACAGAATGTCATCCACACCTTTATGATTTGCTAATTTCCTCCAGGAGTTTTGCTATTTCTCATGCCAGTTTATGGTAGAAAAATACCTTCTTCCATTCATCAGATGAGGTAATTCTCTGGTATTATTCACATTTAAATGTAGTATGTGCATTACACGGAAATGATATTAATCAGAAAAATCTCCTTTCTTTTTAATTTTATTTTATGTATACGAGTGTATTGCCAGCATGTATGTAAATGCACCCATGTCATGCAATACCCATGGAGAACAGAAGAGGGTGTCAGATCCCCAGGAACTTGAGTTATGGTCGGTTGTTAGCTGCCATGTTGGTGCTGGGATTTGAACCCGGGTCTTTTACAAGAAAAGCCAGTGCTCTTAACTGCAGAGCCATCTCTCCAGCCCCTCTTTTCTCTCCTTTGAAAACTATTTCTGCTTCATTATTATAAATTTTACTATAACTATAGTAAACATATTTTCTTAAAATTTTTTCAAGTCTTCCCCCCCATTTAATTGATATAAAATGGTCCTGACAGCCACTGGTACAAGGGATTGAAAATGATGATAAATTAATGTTGTCATATAGTTACTATACTGGGAATATGATTAGGCCTTTTATACACCTAACCAAGGGTAAGTTACTAAATGATGCATCAATGATGGCTATGTTTCTCCTGCTGCTGGACTTTAACCACTTTGCCCTTATGAGTTTAGTCTACTGCAAATATTTGCTAGTAACTCAATGCACTCAACATTTTCTTTACTGTACTTTAATGCTTTCCTCTTTACTGATACTTCTGTATTTACCTATTGGGTGTTCCTTAGTCCAAATCCTAGCTAACTTCCTGTCTCAACCCAACTACTACAAATTCCTTAAAATCATCTTTAGTTTTTTTAGTTGCTTCTCCCTCTATAGCTCCTTTACTATTCTCTAAGGCAAAGTAATATTTTTCCTTTCTAAATTCTATTTCTCCATACTGTATTCTGTCTTTCTTCAGTGTATTGCATTTTTTTATGGAATGGTTTGTCCATATCTTCTCTCACATATCAAGTACAAATTGAAACCATACCTTTAATCTGTGAAGCCCTTAGCACAGAATTAGCACTAAATAGATGTTTATGTAGAAGGAAAACAATATTCCTTATTACTAGATTAGGTGTTGAGATAGAGATAAGTATTGTAACATAATGCATTATATAGTTCCTAGTATTATATCTCAGGAAATTCAAAATATGCTTGGGAATAGCAAGTAAAAGTAATTTATAATAATATACCTTATCAGAGTTTGTACACAGATATGTCCAGAAAGCACAGAAGGAAGTTGATGGACTTGAATACTCAGGGAAATTCTGTTTACTTTCCTTAAAAGAGTACTGCTATGCTATTATACAGATATGATTATTGAAAGACAATGAGTTGATTTGTAAGTACACTGAAGAAAGACAGAATACAGTACGGAGAAATAGAATTTAGAAAGGAAAAATACTACTTTTGCCTTAGAGAATAGTAAAGGAGCTATAGAGGGAGAAGCAACTAAAAAAAACTAAAGATGATTTTAAGGAATTTGTAGTAGTTGGGTTGAGACAGGAAGTTAGCTAGGATTTGGACTAAGGAACACCCAATAGGTAAATACAGAAGTATCAGTAAAGAGGAAAGCATTAAAGTACAGTAAAGAAAATGTTGAGTGCATTGAGTTACTAGCAAAGTAACTTTGTAAATATACCCAGATAACTTGAAAGACAACTTGTCTTTCAAGTTATCTGGGTATATTTACAAGTAGCAAAAACAGGTTTTGGGTTTCAGTTCTCCATAATCTTAAATTAAAAAGAAGCCTGAGAAAAAAAGACCTAACAGTTTCAGGTAATAAAAATAAGTCCTAGAGTTCAGTTCCAAAGGGAGGTAACACTTGAGCTGATCCTAGAAAGATGCTTAGAAATAGTAAAACAACGGAGGATTGGGGGAACAATGTCAAGGGGAGGTATAAAGTGTAGGATAGGTATGGGGGCTAAGAAAAAGGAAAATCATTCTTTATGAGTAAAACAAAGTGATGAATGAAAGAGGATGGCAAGAAGAACATCATAAGGTATGCTATATGGTGAAGCATTTATATTCCAGGCAAATAAAAATGAATTTTAAACACAATAATAAATGCTGCATTTTTGCTGAGGGGAGATGATCTGCTGCTGTTGGCTTCGTGAATGAGTGTGAACCTTGACAATAAAAAATGATAAAAAAAATAGTCTAGACATTGTGGTGACATCTGAAATCCCAGAAGAGGATTTGGTGGGAGGACAGTGGGGATTATGCAGTAAGTCCCTGTCTTGAAAAAGTGAAGAGGGAAAAAAGAAAAAAAGTAGTGTGAGACAGAGGATGAACAGACCACATTTGCTGAATATTTATGTACTGTGAAAATTACTCATGAAAAGGGGAGAAGGCAGAAATACAAATGATGCTAAACGATTTGAGGGGCTGGAGAGATAGCCTAGCAGTTAAGAGCACAGACTGCTCTTGCAGAGGACCCAGGTTCGACCCCTAGCACCCACATGGTGGCTGAGAACTGTCTTTAACTCCAGTTCCAGGGGAATCTGATACCCTCTTCTGACCTCTGCGGCATTGCAGGACATGGGTGCACAAACCTACATGCAGACAGTACATTCATACACATAAAAAAAAATTAAAAATGATTCAAAAGGATTTGAATGAAAAGGAGGCATTGAACTAGTTAAATGCTTATCACATCAATAAAATTATGAGGAAATTAACTTACAGAATGTCTGCCAGCATAACTGTTTACTATAAATAGGCTATGTGTTACTCCATCTTAAATATTTATTCTTTCAAAAGTCCAGAGGACAGAACTTTTGTTTTCATTGACTCAAATTTTCCACTTGACATGTGCACTCATAGTTTTTTGACTTGTCTTGACTAACAGCATTGCTTTGCAGGGTGTCCTCCTACCAATGGACCAACATGCTTTCTTTTAACATTGCAATCAGCATCCCCCCACCTAGAAAAAGCAGTTAACCAACCATAATCACTGTCCTAGGATTTCCTGTTATTTCAATTTCTGTTATTTGTTCTTTACACAAAGTTTATTTACTCATGTTTTCCTGCTTTACTGACAACTTGTTAAATGCATGTAATTATATTTCAGTACATGACAATGTCTTCAGGAAAGTATTTGGAAATATTCATGGAAAGAGTAAGTACTTCATAATTGTTTGAAAACTTTTGACATACTCAGACAGTAAACATCATTGCTGCCTGGAAAAGGAAATATGCTAGGGATATGATTTGTCTTATTCTTGACTTCATGGTCAAATGCAATACAAAAGTGTCTGTGATTTAATTTATAGTAAACCAAGAAAAAGGTGAACTTTTCCTTTCAAAATCTGCAGGGCTGAGTAGCAATTTTGAATCATTAGATGGTGGAATCTTACCACACTTGTATGGGTACAGTGCCATTTCAATTAAGGTATTTAACTTGAAAAAAAGCCATTCTAAATTATATTGTATAATGCCAATAGATACAACAGAAAAATGTATCACCGTCTATGATTTTATATCCTCACCTTTTACAAATATTAAAAATATTCCCCATTTTTCACTTAATTCTTTATGGTCTTTGTCAGTGTGGTTGACTTTTGATGGTATAGTCCAAAGGTTTGGCACTCATGCTACTTTAACCTGGTGTAGAAATGTTAACAAAGACTAGCTGGAGACAGGTTAAACTAGATCTTCTACTAATTAGCTAAGCAAATATATATTGAATGTATGCTTTCCCTGCACAGATTGTACATGTATATGTGTTTGTGTGTGGAGGGACTGAGAGGAAGGTACCAAAGGAAGTCAAAAGAAGTTGCCCGTGACTCCCAAGATCCATATTTACCCATGATATATGGCAGTCCTTAAAGACAATTACATACTCAAGTCCCTTTTAGACAAACAACAGAGAAGGGGAAGGCTTATTGTAGTTAAGGGAAAGGATCTTAGAAGACTGTAGTGATATTAAAAATGTGGGAAGTGCTAGAGATATGGCTCAGCATTTAAGAGCACTGGCTACTCTTAGCAGAGGGTACAGTTTCAGTTCCCAGCACCCATTTGGCAGCTAAGAACTGTCCACAACTCCAGTTCAAGGGGAATCCAACACCCTCTGCTGATGTCTGGGGGCATTACTCAATACAGATGCACTTATATGCCTGCAGGGAATACATTCATACACATAAAATAAAAATTATCAATAAAATATTTAAATGGGGAAAAGAAGTATAGAACATCATTTTTGCTTTCTTTTGGACCAAATGGCAATCTCAGCTTAACTATTAGTTGTGTCACTTGTTATTGTAATAAGTTATTTTTTTCTTCCTTTGTAACAGTTTCCTAATTCTCAAACGAAGTTGACTATTCCTACCATGTGATTTGCAGAACATTGGGACTCATAAAGAATTCATATTTATAAAGTATCTGCTGAAGTTATAAGTCAACCATGTCATTTTATGGATGTTATAGTCCCATTACTGTAACTCTTGTTTTTACAAATTGTTATGTTTACTGTTAAAGAAGAACTTAAGCCATGGCTTAACGGATTAGAATTTCCAGCATAATGAAGAATGAAGATGTTTCACTTAGCAAGAATACACACTGAGAGCAATGCGGTGGGAAAATCATTTGTTATACAAATGACTTAAGTCACCTTGTTAGATACCTTTCTTGTGTTCCCAATTTGGACCTTATAATATAAACCAGATAAACTCCCTAACTAATGCAACAAAGTAAAAGGATATAAAAGTCTATCTTGTGGGAGAATCCTCTGTCTCTGACATTACAAGAAAATAACTGGAATCCTTTTAGGTGTAGTATAAAGTGTGTTCTATAATGAGAGGGTGGGCAAGAAGTACTTGTTGAGCCGGGTCTTCCTCACCCTGTATGTCTCTTTTGGTCCCCTTCAGACTAGAACATCACCATTTACCTCAACCTCCAAGAGTCTGTTCCAATGCTTTTTGAAGTTAAATCTCATAGCAATATACATGGTGTGAATTACCTGAACTAGAGACAGACGAAAGCTTCTGTAATCTAAAAATCATTGTGGGATTTCCAGTTTTTGCTCTTACCCAGAAATTTAGAGGATTTCTTCATTTTATAACATGTCAAGAAGATGAAATATTCTCTTGATTATATCTGCTGTGTCCAGAAGAAATAACGGTGCCATGATCAATGTGTATTTAACATACTAACTAGAAAAATGTAAGTTTGTTTTTCTCTTTGCATTATAGCTTTACCTGTCTCTGAAAACAATTGCAAAGCAAGTTAATCATGTACTATAGACATAACTATGAGAGCCATCCCCTTGGGACAATCAAGCTTTCTCTCATATCTTACACCCTTTGTCTTAAGTTTTCTAATAATGTTTCATGACATGATATGCTATAAGTGCCTAATAAATCTGTCAAAAAAAGAAACTCATTTAGTAGCTACTACCTTAATTCTTTAGACAATATTTCACTGTAGAGTTTATAATGATGGGTAAAAATGTGAGAAGATATTTGAATGTACTGGGAAAAGCATCAAGGAGAAAACTTAATACTGCCCAGGCCACTCCCCAAAGGACATTTTTATATTGTTATTAATCCCAAATAAGTTTCCAAAATTGAAATTCACAAATACAATGTTATGGAAACTTTTTTAAGCCAATGTTTTATTGAAGCTCTGTGCATTTCATACAAAATTACATTACAAATCAAATCTAGATCCATGCCCCCCCACTCCCCCATCCCACCAGAGCTCATGCATTCTGCCAAACATGTTTTCCATCTTTTTCTGTCTCTCAAAATTCTCTATGCAGAACTTTACTGTTTCAAGCAGAAGTTCACCGTTTCAGTCAGTTCTTTGATAGTCTTTTCTGTTGTTGTTTTTATTTTTGTTATACCTTTCAATATGCATCACTCCAAAATATGCACATATGCATGCCACATATGTCATAGGTTTTAGCATCTTCAGCTTATATTTTTTTTTATTAGGCTGAAAGATGTCATGTTTGAAGTCTCCTCCTTGGCAAGCCCAAACCACCATCAGTTCTGCCCTGTGCTCCACACTGGGGATTTCCCTTCCCATGGTCACCAAATGAAGTCCAGTAAGCACCACGTCCTGTCTTGATCTTCCTGTACTGGTCTCCATGATAAAGCCTGGGTAGTCCAACAATGGCAGTATACACTCTGAAGAAATGGAAACCCCAGTAGTAGCTCAATGTACACATTGGATGTTGTGGCAGTCCTCATCTGGCACTGAAGGTTTGGAAGATTCTTGGAGAAACATATGAGACTTCCATCCATATTGGAAGGTTGAAAAGCTGTGTCTTCTCACGTCTTTGAAGGATGGCAAAGCAGTGGCAGCCACAAGGTAGCTGCACTTGCCAGTAAGACAGGCAAAACAATTGTGTTCTTTTGTCTTTTTACTAAGGTCTTAAGTTTTATACCTGAAGTACAATTTCTCAGGACTTACTATTTATTTATTTCTGGTTATACTTTCCTTTTGGATGTTTAAGGCCACACAGTTAGCCCAGATTAACCAAGGTTTTTGTTTTCTCAAGGTCAGTTGAGGATCTGGTCCTCAAGTCACTCAGATTTTTGGGTTTTTTTTTGGGGGGGGAGGGGGCTGGCTCCTTTTCAATCACCAGTTCCATCTACTTGAGGACAAAGTCAGGTCTTGCTAGACTAGGCTTCCCTTTTTGAAACATGAGCAGACTTTCCTCTTTATAGACTGGACACTGGCTGAAGTCACATTAGTGGATCTCCAAGACTTCCCTGCATAGGAAGACTCGTGACTCACATTTGCAGGACATTTCAAGAGATGCCCACATGCATAGTCCCCTGGGACTTAGTTGACCTCTGAGGGCAAGGAACAAATTTATCCCTTAAAACCCTTGGCCAAATTGGTATGGGGATTAAGTAAGTATGGTAGTTAAGCATCCAGAAAGGCTAAGTTACACCGGCCTGATGTTTTTAACTACTTTATAATATTTTAGAAAATTCTTGGACAAAAGCTCACACAGCCTTGTATAAGAAATACTAAGAAGCACTCCCATAAAATAAATACAGTGGTTAGACATAATGTCATGACAAACTAGTTTTTTCTGCATTCCTCTGATTTATATTACTCTAAAATATACATACATATCCTTCATCCATATACCAAAACTTCTTAACTCTAAAAATAAATGGTAGCTAAGATCTAGAACTTGTTAAGGGATTCACAATATAAGAGCACAGTTGTTTTCAGATCACATTAAGGTTGCTCAGTTTGCCTTACAGTTAGGTAATTGGCACGAGCATCCACAGATGAAGGATACCATTCATCTTTTGTTTTCCTGGGACTGTGTTACTTCACTTAGCATGATATCTTCTAGCTCCATACATTTACCTGCAAAGTTCATGATGTTCTTTACTGCCGCATAGAACTCCATTGTGTAGATGTACATTTTCTCTATCCACTCATCAGTTGAGGGGCACTTGGGTTGGTTCTTGCTATTGTGAAGAATAATAAATATGCTGCAATAAACATGGCTGTGCATGTATCTCTGCAGTAAGATGAGTCTTGTGGGTATATACCCAGGAGTGGTATGACTAGTTCAGGGGACAGGCTCATTTTGAGTCTTACAAGGGTTCTCCATACTGCTTTTCATAGTGACTGTATGAGTTTACATTCCCACCAGAAGTGGATAAATATTCCCCTTTCCCCACAACTTCTCCAGCACTTTGTATCATTTATTTTCTTGATCCTAGCCAGTCTTATCAGAGTGAGATGGTATCTTAAAGTGGTTTTAATTTGCATTTCCTTTAATTATGAACACTTTTTAAGATGTTTCTCAACCATCTCTAATTCCTCACTTGTGAAGTCTTTGTTCAGCTCTTTGCTCTATCTTTTGAGTGAGTCATTTGTTTTCTTTCTCCTTTGTTTTTTGAGTAGTTTATATATTCTGGAAATCAATGCTTTGTCAGATGTATCTGTGGTGAAGGTTTCCTCCCACTCTGTGGGTTTTCTCTTCACTTTCTTGATTGTTTCTTTTGATGTACAGAAGCTTTTTAGTTTAATGAGGTCCCATTTGTCAATTGTTGACTTTAATTCTTGTGCAGCTGCTGTCTGATTTAGGAAGTCTTTTCCTACACCTATGTCTTTTAGGCTGCTGCCAACTTTTTCTTTTATTGCCTTCAGATTTTCACATTGAGGTCTTCGATCCATCTGGAGTTGACTTTTGTACAGGGCGAGAGGTAGGGGTTTAATTTCATTCTTCTACAAGTGGTGATCCAGTTTTGCCAACACCACTTGCTGAAGATGCTGTCTTTTCTCCATTGTGGTTTCTTGGCCCCCTTGTCAAATATGAGATGGCTGAAATTGTATGTGCTCAGATTTGGATCTTCGGTTTTGTTCCATTGGTCAACAGGTCTGTTTTTGTGCCAGTACCAGGCTGTTTTTATGACTATAGCCCTGTAGTATAATTTGAAGTACGTTGGTATAGAGATCCCCCTGTTTTCTCTTTATCAGGGTTGCTTTGGCTATTCAGGGTCTTTTTGTTTTTCCATAGGAAATTAAGTCTTTTTTTCCAACCCTGTGAAGAACTCTTGGGGATTTTATGTTGGGATTGCATTGAATCTGTATATTAATTTGGGTAGAATGGACATTTTTACTATATTAATTTTCCCAATCCATGAGCCTGGGTGGTCTTCCATCTTCCAATGTCTTTTTCAATTTCCTTCTTCAGGGTTTTAAATTTTTGTTGTAGAGATCTTTGGTTTGTCTTTGTTGGTTTGTTTAGGTATTTGTTTGTTTTGTTTGTTTGTTTTGAGGCTATTGTGAGTGGGAAGGTCTCCTTGTATTCCTTTTTCAGTTGTTGTTGTTTGTGCAAAGAAAGGCTACTGGTCTTTCTAGGTTAATTTTGTATCCTGCCACTTTACTTGAAAACTCTTATTCATTTCTAGGAGTTTTCTGGTGGAGTTTTAGAATCCCTTAGGTAAACAATATATCTTCAGCAAAAAGGGATAGCTTTTAGACAATCCCCAGGCCTGCTGGGGAATTACTGGTCTGACCGTGCATGAAAAGGGGTGAGAGGTGCAGAGTTAAGACATAGACCCTGGGAATCAGATGAACACAAACAGAGGGAGAGCTACCATGAATTCATTTATTGGGGGTCAAGTTAAGGTTTATGTACTGTTCACATTCCGCTTTCCTCTTAGTTTGTGCAGTCATCATGTGCCTTGTGAGTAGCCCAGGTTGCAACTCAGCTGCTTGTATGGTCTCGGCCTGGCTAGAGTTAGGTTGATGAGGGAAAAGCTCTGCGAAAATGCACTGTGTAATTCTTAGCATACTGGCTACTACATAGGTTGACTTCCTCTTCCAATTAGTAATTAGTCTTCTTTAATTTCCTTTTTTGCTTTATTGCCCTAGCAAGAGTTTTAAGACTATATTGAGAGGACTGGTGACAGGGGCCAGCCTTGCTGAGTTCCTACCTTTAAGGAATGCTTCTGTCTTTATTCTCCATTTAGGATGATGTTGGCTGTGGGTTTCCTGCATATGGCTTTGATTACATTGAGGAATGTCCCTCCCATCCAATTCCCTATAGCACTTTAAGCATGAAGAGATGCTGGATTTTGTCAAGGCTTTTTCTTCATCATCATTGAGATACTCGTGTGTTTTTTTTTTTTCTTTTAGTCCATTTATGTGTTTTATGATATTTACTGATTTTCATATGTTGAGCCATCCCTGCATCTCTGGTATGAATCCAAGTTGGTCATGATGGATGATCTTCTTGATGTAGGTCTGAATGTGGTTTGCAAATATTTTGTTGAGAATTTTTGCATCTGTGTTCATTATTGAGATAGGTCTGTAGTTCTCATTTTTGGTTTTATCTTTGCCTGGTTTAGGTATTAGAGTGATGCTGGCTTCATGGAAGGAATTTGGGAGATTTCCCTCTGCTTGAATCCTTCTGAACAATTTGAATAATAATGGTTGTATGTCTTTTTGAAATGTTTTATAGAATTCTGCCTTTAAACCATCTGGGCCTGGGCTTTTTTTAGTTGGAAAGTTTCTTATTACATCTTCAATTTCTTCATATATTTTGGGTCTGTTTATGTTGTTGATCTCTTCTTGGTTAAGCTTTGGTGATTCCCAGGATTTCAGATATTCATCAATTTCTCCTAAGTTTTCAAACTTAGTAGAGTATAGGTTTTTGAAGTATTCCTGAATGATTGTCTGGATCTTTTCATTGTCTGTTACGATATTTCCCCTTTCATCATGGATTCTATTGATTTGGAGTTACTCTTTCTTTCTTTTGGTTAACTGGGCTAGAGGTCTGTCTATCTTGTTTATTCTCTCAAAGAACCAACTTTTGGATTCATTGATTTTTTTTGTATTGTTTTCTTTGTTTCTATTTCATTGATTTCTGCTATTATTTTTGTTATTTCTTCCTGTCTGTTGCATTTAGGGTTCATTTGTTGTCATCTCCGAAGTGTTTTTAGCTGCAGTGTTAGATCGTTCACTGTGCTCTTTCTGTTTTTCTGATGTAAGTATCCAGGGCTGTAAAATTCCCTCTTAGAACTGCTTTTAAAGTATCCCATAGGTTTTGTTGTATTGGATTATCATTGTCATTGTCATTCAGTTCTAGGAATGCTTTTATTTCTTTCTTTATTTCTTCCTTGACCTATTCATTATTCAGGATTAGTCTCCATGTGTTCTTGTAGATAGTAGGCCTTATCCTGGTGTGGATATTGAGCTTTATTGCACTGTGGTCTGCTAGAATGCATGAAATTATTTCAGTCTTTTTGTATTTGTTGTGTTCTTTTTCTGTGTTCTAGTATGTGGTCAATTTTGGAGAATGTTCTGTGGGATACTGAGTAGAAAGTGTATCCTCTGGTATTTGATGGAATATTTGGTAGGTGTCAGTGAGGTCCATTATCATATCATTCAGTTCAGATGTCTCTCTGTTTATTCTTCATCTGGTTGACCTGTCCAAAAGGCTCAGTGGTTAATCTGTGCCTTGAAATCCTGGAGAATTGTCTTTATAACATTTGGTGCACCAGAGTTTGGTGCATATATATTCATGATTGTGAAATCTTCATGGTCAATTGTTCCTTTGATAAAGATGTAATGGCCCTCTTTGTCTCTTCTGATTTCTTTTACTTTGAACTCTATTTTGTCTGGTATTAAAATAGCAACACCTGCTTTCTTTTTGGTACCATTTTCTTGAAATATTGTTTTCCATCCTTTCACCTTAAGTTGGTGCTTATCCTGGAGAGTGAGATAGGTTTCTTGTAAATAGCATATAGATGGGTTTTGTTTCCTAATCCAATCTTCCAGCCTATGTCTTTTGAAGGGGGAGTTTAGTCCATTAATATTTAAGGGTATAATTGAAAGATGTGTGTTGCTTCCTTTCACCTTATTATCCATTTGTATTTTTTTTGGTCTTTTTGAGACAGGGTCTCCCTGTAGCCCCAGCTGTCCTGAAAGTCACTGTGTGGTGTGTAGACCAGCCTGGCCTAGAACTCATAGAGATCCTCCTGCCTCTGCCTCACAAGTGCTAGTATTTTTTATTCTAGGTTTCTACTTCTGCAGTTATGCTTTTATTAATTTCTCTTTGTAGTAGCCTGGGGATAGTTGTAGTTCTGTCCTTTAAATTGCTTCAAGTATTTTCTGAAGGTTTGGTTTTCTGGACATGCATTCTATCATCTTATTTATGTCATGGAAGATTTTTTTCTCTCTCCTTCAATATAATCAACATTTTTGCTGGGTATAGTAACCTGGGTTGGCACCTGTAGTCCTTTATCACTGGAAAATCTTTGTTCTATGTTCCTCTTGTTTTCATAGTTTGCACCGAAAGGTCAGTTGTAATTCTGATGGGTTTCTGCTTATATGTAACTTGTTGTTTTTCTCTTGTGGCTTTCAGAATCTTGTCTTTATTTTGGGAATCTAGTGTTTTAACTATGGTATGGCATGGGGAGTTTATTTTCTGACCTTATCTGTTTGGAGTTCTATGTGCTTCTTGTATTTGTATGGTTTTGTCTTTTTTTTTTTTTTTTTTTTTTATTTTTTTTTTTTTAGTTTGGGAAAATTTTCATCTATTATTCTGAAGATCTGATGAATACCAATCTCTTAGGATTCTTCTCCTTCCTCTATTCCTATGATGCATAGGTTTGATCTTTTCATAATGTCCCACAATTCCTTGTTGTTCCACTTTTATGTATTTTTAAATTTTTCATAATCTTTACTTGATCTTTTTAGTTGTTCTGTCTGACATTCTTTGTTCTGCAACCTCCATTCTACTTCTGAAACTTTTTCAGTTCCTTTCCTCTTGATTGAATGAGTGTTCTATTTCCTTTTTCATTTCATCCTGTGGTTTCTTTAGTATTTCCACTTTCTTTTGTAGCTTCTCGATCTCTTCCTGTAGCTCCTTGCTTTGCTGGTTGGTTTCCTTTTTCAGTATTTCTACTTTCTTCTGGAGTTTGTCATTCTCTCCCTCTAGTTCTTTCTGGAGTCATTCTCTCCCCTTAATTCTATTTGAAGTTTGTCATTCTCTCCCTCTAGGTCCTTCTTTAGCTTATCATTCTCTTTCCTTATTTCTCTGACTTGTTCTTTATATTCTTTAATTTCTTTGAATATGTCTGCAATTGTTCCTCTATGATCTGTGTCCTACACCCCCCCCATGGGGATCCCACTGTAGAAATCTCCCACAGGGTTGGTAGAGCTTGGTGTGGAATTATCCTGCAACTTTCCCATATTGTCCCTTTGCCATGTCCCTGGCATGTGGGCTTCCCTTTTGCCTGTATTCCCATGTGAATCCCAGATGCCTCTTCACTGTGTTGATGCCTTGCTTTGCTTGCTTCCTTCAGATTCCTTTTTTTTCTCCTAGTTTATGGAGTGTTGACTTGTCTAGGTTTCAGGCTTTCAGTTTTGTTTATATATTGGAAATCTAACTCACCCTTTCCTTTCTGTTCTGAAGGTTCTCCAAAAAATCCACTTGGACACTTCCTCAGCAATTCCAGTTGGCAGGGGTGGGGGACAGGAGGGGTGGTACTCTGTGCTTCAGGTGGTCCTGAGAAATCCCTGATCTAAGCTCTGTGCACTCAAGTCTCACAGTGGCAACAGGCCCTCCTTTTATACCAGCTAGCAGGGTGACTCTGCCCCCACAGCCACATAAGACAATGATTCAATTATCCAACAAACCAATGAAACAATTATCCAATAACCAGTGATAGAATTATCCAACAATCCACCTAGCCAAAGTGCCCAGCTCTGACCTGTGCTTCAGGTGGTCGTGGGAAATCCTGATCTAAGCTTTGTGCTCTCATGGTATTCTCTCTTAAGAAATCTGAAAAATATTCCACTCTACTCTATAAAACCATGTACACTTAGATGAATTATGAAGTCTCATTTACTTTCTGTACTTTCAAAATATCTAGGCATCATTTTAATCCAAAATGTTTATTTGATACTGAATATTACATTCTGGGTCACATTGCATTCTCTTAACTATGTTCCCCTCTCCTGCCTCTTATCTTCTTATCTTATCTTCCTTTTCTTATCTTCCTTTCCTGCAATGTTTTTCTCTATGGCAATTAATACTATTAGCAAATGATAACACACAAATAAATTTTATTTAATGTCTATTCTGTAGGAAGTTTCTCTTGCTAGAAACAGGTACAGCACAGTCCTGCTAAGGGAAAGGGAGCACAGTGGCCACCTGCAGTCCCTGTGGGGAGCTGACTTCTCAGTGCAGAGGTCAGTTGGTTTCTTTCATAACGCAACCTGAGAAGTACTTTCAGCTCGGGTCCTTAGCCTGGGAAATGGAATATTTCCCATCTGGCTATGATCTCCCACCTGGCCAAAGACTGCTGGTCTTTGGATAGGAATTTCAGGCTGATGACCAATGGCCTATATTCAGTCAAAATTTCAGCCCACATCCAGTCAAAATTCACTTCACAGGCTGGTGAGCTGATAATTCTCAATCCAACCCCACACTAGCTTACCAGGCTCAAAATCCAGGCCTGCTTTGGCCAGTATGTGAGAAAAAATTCTGTGTAATGATGGTGATGAAGACTTTGACTTATTGCCTGCTGCAAGTCACTTTTATAAGCAAAATGACAATACATCTCAGATCCAATCACAGACCCCCAGTTTCATGCCACTGTATACTGCTGCTCTGCCTAGTATCATGTGCCTGGGCCACATTGCTTGCTCCCTCTTGGGGCAGGGTCAGAGGAGCCCCATGACTCCCACAGTGCCCTGAGGTATGCTAGCTGAGAACTAGCCCCTAATTCAAACTGCATCTTCCCACACTATTCCATTTGAAATAATGGGCAATACTTAACAGTAACTTTTGCTGTTTCTTCAGATTTAGAATACTGCTTATCAATCAGTATGTATAGAATTAAGAATTGAATAATTTACTACTTTTACTTTTGTTGTATTTAAGCCCATTTATCTCGAAAGGAATATATCCTTTCTTAAATTGAATGAGGCTTGTATAGAACAAATGTACAAATCTTCGCTTTATATTCTGAACATATTTTCCTAGTTTATTTTTTGGCTACAAATCAATCTGACTACAATTGATTAATATAACATATTTTCAGTTATTACTTTGGAGGTAGTAGATAAACAGTTTCTTGTTTATCTCTGTTTCTTACTGGTGCCCTGACATTTCACTTTTAAGGGCATGCACAATATTAGCACACACTTGTATTCCATTCACTTTGAATGTAATACTGTAGGATACTATGCAAGTTACAGCCAGTCTGGGGGTAGTGGTGGTGGTAATACATATCCTAATGTCTTAAGGAAAGATAATTTTTGGAAGGTTATATCACTTTCTACCTCTGTAATATTCATTAGAATGTGATGGCTGCTTATCACATAGTTTGGAAGCCCTACTTTATTTTTAATTATTTATTAAATAAAGATCTCTTAATTCACCATTTTTTTTTATTTTTTTAATTTTATTTATTTATTTTATATGTATGAATGTACTGTCTGCATGTAGATTTGTGCACCCGTGTCGTGCAAAGCCGCGGAGGTCAGAAGAGGGCGTCGGATTCCCCTGGAACTGGAGTTCTCCTGGAATTGGAGTTCTGGAATTGGAGTTACAGACGGTTTTCAAACACCATGTGGGTGCTGGGGATCGAACCCTGGTCCTCTGCAAGAGCAGTCGGCACTCTTAACCGCTAGGCCATCTCTCCAGCCCTTAATTTACCATTTTAATAAGTAGCTGTCCTTTAATAAATATCCCTTTACTTATATTTCTCATTAAATTTCCATTTCTTTAGAGACACTGTATTTCTATACACTCTGAGCCCTTTCAACATTCACACATTCTAGCAATCTAGAAATATTTTAAACTGGGAATGAAGTAAACCTCTTATTTCAAACAAGCCAAAATACATACAACAGTAATACTTGGAAAAGTAAGGCTAACTGTGGCTTCAACAAAATAAATGCAAAGGTTTAGGCATGGCTTTTGTTACTGTGATTTACTTATCAAACACTGTTTATTCTCTAAATACTTTTATACAGAATTTAACCATTATCTTAGGGAAATATATCAAGCTGAGATCTTATAATCATTTGTAATTAGCACCTAATTCTTGTTAATTTCATATATCTTAGCTGAATCACAGCCTTCCACATTGAGGTAATCCAAATTTATTAGGGTCTCTACACATGTAGACACCATAAAGGGACAAGTAACTCTCTCCAATTCAATTCTTTAAATACATTTGAACTATTCCTAATATGTCTTGTCTAGGTATCCTCTAAAACCACTTTGAAAGAAACAACACAATTTAATTCTAACTCTCTCCTTGAATTAGTCTTTCATTGAGAGACTCACCCAGCTTCCACTTGTAAGGCCTGCTCAGCATAAGGAGTGGTTGCTAAGTCAGGAATACAGGAGGTCCAAGTCTTCGAAAAACAAGAATAAGTTAAGTGAAACTGAGACCAAGTCTTAATGTTTCTAAGAAGTCTCAACTAGAAACCTGGGTCATAGAATGAATACATGATTATTTCTTCAAATTCCAAGTTCTAGCCAATGAGTTTAAAAAATTAAATGAACTTTGATTTTATAGATATAATATTGCTTTATATACTAAAAATGGTTTCTTCCTCTTTGACAACTCAGCAGTTAATAAATATATTTTTCATATTTATGTAAAAAATAAATCCCATGCCTCAAAGCCTGAGTCATATTTAAGAAGGCCTCTGTGCTCAAAAAGTTTGAAATATAAAGAAATAAATGTCTTTACTGAATAAATATTCATAATTATTATATATCTGTATGATAATATATGTCAGTGATATATGCATGTTATCCTCAGTATACCAGGTTGTCAAAGGAAGTGTTTGTGTTGTCTGATTTCCTCTCTACCTATGTATGTATGTAAGTATGTATGTATATGTTTATGTAGAGATGCTCACCTGCATTAAATTTACCCATAAATATATTACTTTATTCAATCTTATGCACCATATGAGGAACTTAAGATGTTTTCCAAAATTTATTTTGACAAAGAATCATCCTGTAGCTGTTTTGGAACTTGCTATGCAGACCAGGCAGCCCTTGATTTCCACAGAAATCTGCCTGCCTCTGCTTCATGTGTGCTGGGATTACAGAGAGCACCATCATGCCCTGCAATAATTTTATTTATTTTTATTTTATGTTTATGAGTGTGTTGTCTTCATGTAAGTGTACTACATGTGATAGTGGGAGTGGAGGTACCAATTGTTGTTAGCTGCCATCTGTGTTCTGGGAACAAAACCTGGTTCAGGGATTTACCCACTGAGCCATCTCTGCTGCCCCCAAACTGTTTTTGTTGTTGTTGTTGTTTGTTTGTTTGTTTGTTTGTTTGTTTGAGACAGGGTCTTGCTGTGTAGGTCTGACTGTCCTAGAACTCAGAAATCCAGCTATCTCTACCTCGCTTTACTAGGATTAAAGGTGTGCCCCACCACTCCTGGACAAATTTAAGATTATAAACATCATCTGACATGCACATATCGTGACATTCTAAGAATGTAAGAAATTACTTCAACCTAGAAAATTTCTAAAGCTAAGACTTTTGTAGGGCGAATAAATGAAATCTACTGATGATAAGAAAGGCCCAAGTTATGTTGAGCAGACCTTGTTATCTGTCCTTCTGATGATAAAGATGACTTCCTAGACTTAGAGCTTTTTTTTGTTTGTTGGCAAATGGCTATTCTTTCCCTTTACTATTCATAAATACTTTATTATTTGAGAATTTCGAGTGTTTTTGATCATATCCATATTCATCTTCACTCTTTTCCCATTAGATTTACCTTTTCCATGCCCACCCAAATTTGGGTAATCATTTTTTTTAAACCCATTGGGTCTACGTTGTACAACTCATGTTGTCTTTGCGGTTGTTTGTTGAAAAACTGTAAGTGTTCCTCTTAAAGTCTGGAACCTGACAAGGCTGCCCCCCTTCCCCACTTCTTTTCAATACAGTACTTGAAATGCTTGAGACAGCAATAAGACAAGAGAAGGAACTTAAAGGAGTACTAATTGGAAAAGAGGAGTTCAAACTATCCCTTTTTGCAGATGACATGATAGTTTACCTAAGGGATGCCAGAAACTCCACTAGAAAATTTCTAGAAATGATTAATGGTTTCAGTAAAGTGCTGGGATAAAAATTAACCTAGAAAAATCAGTAGCCTTTATTTATACCAATAACAAGCAAATGGAGAAGGAATACAAGGAGACTTTCCCATTTACAATATATTTTTAAAAATCTAGGAACAAACCTGACTAAAGATACTAAAAATCTCTACAGTTAAAGTTCTAAACCCCTGAAGAAGGAAATTGAAGATGATACCAGAAGATGGAAGGATATCTCATGTTCATGGATTGGAAGAATTAATATAGTAAAAGTGAACATCTTGCCCAAATTAATATACAGATATGTATGTATGTATATTTAAGCAATACAAATTGGAAAGAACAACAACAAAAGAACTGGAAAAACAAGCAAAAAAACTCTGGCAGTATCTGTCAGAGAATCACACAGCTTAAATGTAAACCTGACACAATCCAACTCATTACTACCATTTCCACCTCTGTCCCTCATGTCCAGTTAGAGATTATGTAGAATAAAGTGAAGGGGTGTGTGTATGTGTGTGTCGGGTGGGGGGGGGGTTCTAAGACAGTAATAGTATACATGCTTAATTTGCAAAAAGTTAATGTCTTAGTTTATTCTCTTCTAAGGCTTAAGAATTTGGCTCAACTATAAATATCACTGGCTGCTCTTGCAAAGGACCTGGGTTTGGTTCCCAGCCCCGACATGGCAGCGAGCAACCATCCTTAATTCCAGCTAGGGATCTGATACCCTTTCCTGGCCTCCATTAGCAGTTTATGACACGAATGTCCTTGCATGCATGCTGGCAAAACACTGACACAAATAAAAAGTTAAAAATAAATAAGAGATAATTTCAAAAAGAATTTCTTCAGAAAGGAAATTTCATGAATTTTTATTGAGCCTACTAATTACCAAACTTTAGCTATCTTGATGTAACAAACAAAATTAACTGAAATTCCCTTTGGTCAGCATCAAAGGCATCAAACAAAATACAAAATCAGAAAAAATTTCAGTGATTTGAATTATGAATCAAATAAAATATTTAAAGATTCATTAGTTATAAAGATACAGTATTAAAAATTTATAAGAAGAAATAGTCCTTTCATTATTCTTAAAATTCAACAATAGGAAAAGAAAATATAAAAAATGAATACAAATGCTTCAAACGGAACCAAAACTATCAGGTAATAGAAGAACAACACACTTAGCCGATCTCTGACTACTAGAATTTTGGAACATCTCCCAGCTTTAGAAGTTGGATGAAACTTTTGTGGTACTTGCCAAAGCTGATAGAGGCCTTAAAATGTTTTTTTAGCCTTCTGTTTATAAAGATAGAAATGTTCTTCTCTGTATATGATTTTTCTTTCCTTTTCTAGGACAATTTAATTCCTAAAATCTATAATGATAGTTCAGTTAATCATTTATTTTTAAAGGATATATAAAAGTGGCAATAAATATGATGAAAACTGAACTAAGAATCAAAGTTATATGTCAGAATTTTTATAAAAACATGAGAGAACATTGTAGATATTTATGGAGAAGGCCAGGTTCTTAATTTGCATTTGTGTGTAAATTATTTCATAAATATTTAGGTAAACTGACATGGATGAAGAGATATCTTCCTTTATTAATTTGTAGAGTTGTTAATTCATCCTTTCCTACTGAATGAAAGAAAACAGAAAAGAAGTTCCAGTCCACAGTTCTTATGAAGTTTCATTCTCTCATAAGTGATTTCTGGGAGAAAAACCTCATTAGAAATGTATCCAAAAACACAACTAACTTCATCAGACGCATATAAAGAGTATACAGGATTAATACAAGTTGTACTCTGAAAGTTTTAAAGTTGAGAGAGTTGTGATATAAAGTATAGAGACGATATTTAATGGTTAGTTATGTTTCTGTATCTGAAAATAAGAATTTAACCAATATTGATTTTTAGAATATTTTTATTGAAGTTTTGTGCATTTCATACAGCATTTCTCAGTCCAATTTAAACTCATTCCCTTTTCCATGGCCCCCACCCCTGAACTGACTTCATGCATTCTGCCATACATGTCTCGCATCTTTTTCTCAGTCTTTTTAAAATTTTTCTATGCAGAAGTTTATTGTTTTGGGCAGAAGTTTACTGTTTCAGTCAGTTCTTTGACCCTGTCCTTTTTTTGTTTTTCCCTTCAATTTGTATTGCTCCAAAATATGCCTATATGTATGCATGTCACACATATATCAAATTTATGATGTCTGAAAATAAAGTGTATGTTAATTCCAAAACATGTATAGGAATTCACCAATATTGATCTTTAATTTTTCAAAATCTTGTTTTTTTAGAGAGTGACCATTTAAAAAATCTATTTCAATTCTTCCGACTTTCAAAATTTCCACAATAACTAGGAGACATCTATTTAGGTATATAACAGTTTATTTGACTCAAAATGCCAGCAATTTAATAATTCATGTATTTGAAGGATGATCTTTTACCATTGAAAATATAACTGGCAGGTTATTCTGAAGAACTAGATTTAGCAAACATAAAATTATTTTAGTCATGTTAGAATATACCTAATATAATTACTGATGTGATGTAGATACTTGATAAACCCACAGAATTGTTTTCAAAATTTCTAAGGTGTTAATATAAATGTTCCTATACATCTACATGCTCACAACTTTTTAGCACATGTCAGAATAAGTGGATAAGACTTATTTTTTTAATGGAGTCTATGTTTTCTCAACATTTTCTTGATCTCTCAGTAACTATAAACTGACTAACAGAGAGAAACGGAGAACTTGAATCGCTGTTTTGTTATTTGTGTGGGTGTATGTTTGTATGCCCACGTACACCTGAGCAAGTGAGTATGGTAATGGGGATTAAATTTAGAGCCTCCTTCATGGTAGGTAAAAACTCTAACATTGAGTAAAGTCTCAAACCCCTTTCATACTTTTCATTTTCAGGCCTAGTCCCCATACAGGCCTATCCTTGCTGTCGCTCAGGCAGGCCTTGAATTTTCAGTTCTTTTGCCTCAGCTCTCTACGCACAAGGAAATGGGAATGCAGGACTGCAGCACCAGGCCCAAGAGAGTTTCTATCCTTGATCAGATAAAAATGGATGTATCACATTCCCTGATAAAGAAAAATGAAATATTTCTATATTTCATTTGTATATTTCATTTATATAGTTCATTTTCAGACAAATGAAAGATTTATAGTAAATGAAATCCTGAGAAAATCTGAGTTACCTTGATCCCAGTCATTTGGTATTTTCTATCAATTTTTGCCTATGGTTTCATGATTTCTGAACTTTAAAACATGGTATTTAAGTTTATTGTTTTTCATTATTATTTGACTGACTCACACTGAATTAATAAAATTCTAGACCCATCCAAAAAGAAACATACAAACCACCTCACAGCTGAGTGATCATATGGAATGCATACATGTATTTTCCTTTTTGGAAATATTGGCAATGTAGTGTATATACCAGTAGAGACTCCCCAGTATAATAGGGGCTTTAGGGTACATGTTGTAACCAGATGGTTTGAGGTAGAGACAAAGATAACAATGAAGCAGTAAAGAAAGTTTGAGTTTGAAAGAAATGATCTTTAGAGAAAAATAAAAGAATAGCAACAAAATTTACTTAAGAAAGGTGAAACTTTCTACATCCATATCTTTGTTATAAATATACAGCAACTTAGATTTCATGACTTTTGAGTCACAAATTAATGATAATGGGCAACTGAAAGGGGAAACCAACATATCTTTTGTTTTCTATCACAGAAGTAAAAGTACCACCTAAGTACAATTATAGGTGTATTTATATGAAGAAGAAATGAATTAGCCTTTAGGACTGTCATAGTTAATTTTAGTCTTCAACTTGACACATCTGGGAAGAGGGAATCTGGACTGAGGAACTTCCTTCATCAGACTGGCTTGTAGACATATCTGTGAGGCATTTTCTTAATTGTTGAGTGATGTTAGAGGGGCCCACCACTATGCTGTGCATGGGCCTGAGGAGCAAGTCAGTAAGCAGCATTCCTCAATGGCCTGTGGTTCAGTTCCTGCCTCCAAGTTCCTGTTTGTCTCCTGCCCTGACTTCCCTTGATGAAGGAATGTATTGTAAGCTGAAATAAATTGTTTCCTCAACAGATTGGCTTTGGTCGTATTTTATCACAACGACAGAGAGCTAACTAGAAAAATGACTATAAAGTCTATGTTTGCCATCCATATTAACAGTTAATTAAACACATAGAGTGACATTGAGATGGGAAATATGTAAGTTTAATTTGAAGATAAACAGAATAGATTGCTGATAGTTTGCTATGTTTCACTGTCTTTGTCATGAATTAGAATTGTGACAAATTTACTTGGTTCTATTTACTTTATGTAGAAATATTTATGGCATGCTAGAATATATTCCTTTATATGTATGTATATATCAAATCTAGACCAGTGTCCCCCCATCCCCCCACCCCACCAGAGCTCACGCATTCTGCCAAACATGCTTTTCATCTCTTTCTCAGTCTTTCTCAATATTCTCCATGTGGAAGTTAACTGTTTTGAGCAGAAGTTCACTGTTTCAGTCAGTTCTTTGATACAGTCCTTTCTGTTGTTGTTGTTGTTGTTGTTGTTGTTGCTGTTGTTTCCAATATGCATCACTCCCTACTGCTTTGGACAAAAGCTCAAGGGGCCATGCACAAGAAATACTTACAACTAGGTAATTGGCACTAGCATCCACAGATGAGAGATACCATTCGTCGTTTGTTTTTCTGGGACTGTGTTACTTCACTCAGCATGATGTCCTCTAGCTCCAGCCATTTTCCTGCAAAGCTCATGATGTCGTCTTTCTTTACTGCTGCATAGAACTCCATTGTGTAGATGTATCACATTTTCTCTATCCACTCATCAGTTGAGGGGCATTTGGGTTGGTTCCAGCTCCTTGCTATTGTGAAGAGAGCTGAAATAAACATAGCTGCGCATGTATCTCTGCATCAAAGTCTTTTATATGTAATGATTCTAGCCATATATTTAGACCAGTGTGCAGAACACATTCCAGTACAGTTAATATGTCAGGTAATAATTATTGTATTTTTCTAAGAAAAAAGGAGAAACAACTAGGAATAACTGTTTTTCTGAGTAAGGAAATAGCTAGGGCTTGATCCAGGAAATACAACAATGGTCAATTCTTCATAAGTGCTTTACCTAACCTTTAAGGGATTATTCTTGATGATTCTCAATCTCCCACCAAATGAAACCCTGTAAAAGTAAGTACTTCCAGTAGGATAATTTCATACAGGGGTTTGGCCTTCTATCTTCAGTCTTCCGTTACTTAACTGCTTAAACAAAATTAAAGGTTATTCCTGGGTTATATCAATGTGTTAAGCAGAAAATTGCCCTTTTAAAAAATTCCCTAAATTAGTTATCCAGTTTAGGACTATTGACATTAGTAGGTATTTTATTTCTCTGCATATTGTTCCATGTGACTCATATTCCTTTTGTTCATTGCGAGATGTATGCAATTTCCAATTTAAAAAGATTATTTCTCAGCCTTTAATCCTAGCACTTGGGAGGCAGAGGCAGGCGGATCTTTGTGAGTTCAAGGCCAGCATGGTCTACAGAGTGAGTTCCAGGACAGCTGGGGTTACAGGGAGACCCTGTCTCGAAAAGAAAAAAAAAAAAAAAAAAGATTATTTCTCAGAAGGAAGCAAATGAAGTAATATACATAGAAAATATTTTCTAATGTTTGTATTAGTGAGGAGAATGAATTCATAAACAGTCATAATTGCATCTGTCCTATAGACCATTAAAGGACATCTTTTTTTAAAATGAGATGCTGGGAGAGAATCTGCATACAAGTACTGAGTTGAGAACAAACAGAAATAGAGACTGTAACAATAAGCCAGATAGATAGAGAAATGAGTCGTCATCCAGAAAGGCTTCTACATTGAAAACATTAATGTCGGAGAGCCACAAGGAAGGAGTCTTGAACAATAATGGTCGTTTGTAGTTAATTAAAGTTATAATTTAAATATGGGTAGGAATCACAGTTTTTAACTATGATTTTGCTTTATTGTGCTTGATAAATAAAGCCTTGATGATTCAGAAATGCAAAGGAAGTTTTTATAAAGTTAAATATAAATGGTTAATTATCTGGGTGTCTACTACATTGGCTTGAGTGCAGACAGAAAGTTTCACTCTCACTAAAGTCTTTATATGCCATTTTTACTGAATCATGGTGTGTGAATGAATGAATAAAAATTTTTCTTTCCTTCCTTCCTTCCTTCCTTCCTTCCTTCCTTCTCTCTCTCTCTCTTTCTCTCTCTCTTCCTCTTTCTTTCTTTCTTTCTTTCTTTCTTTCTTTCTTTCTTTCTTTCTTTCTTTCTTTCTTTCTTTCTTTCTTCTTTTTTGGAGACAAGTTCTCACTTTGTAGTGCTGGCTAGCCTAGAACTCTGTAGACTAGGCTGGCCTAGAACTAACTCACAGAGATCTACATGACTCTCCTTCCAGAATGCTGGGACAAAAGGCATGCACCACCACAAATTGCTTCCCAAAGTACTTTTTAACTTTCTTCCCTTTTCTGATATTTCAAAAGAAATCTATGCTATTTTATTATTTTGTAATCATGTGTTTCTCTATCTCCTACCTCATTCTCTTCAGGGGAATTATCTGCATGACAAGATACATTTTCAGGACTTCATTCATAATGTCTCCTTTCTTGATGTTATACTTATTAAGGAAACCTGTTAGTATTTCTCAAAAGAATGTAAGCTAAATATGTTTTGATCTCATTTTTGTTATGAACAAACAAGTGAAAGAATAAACCACACAGAAGATATGCCAGGCAAATACAGAGACTTTTTAGCATACTGAAAATATAACTGCTGTTAGATAAGTGTCTTTGTTTGATTGTTTTTAGTTGTTGTTGCTTTGTTTTGTTGTGAGACAGGGTCTCTCTGTAGCCACAATTGACCTGGAACTCATTATGTAACCATGCTAGGCTAGATCTCATAGAGATCTGCCTGCCTATGCCTCCCAAGTGCTGGGATTAATACAGCTTGCACCACCGCACTGGGCAAATCAGTACTTTTTAAATACAAAAATTTGAATGTGAAAATACTCTACTTTTTCCAGTTTAGGTGAGACATATTCAACACTAATGCCTCTCGTATAGAAATTGATCTGGTATTCAACCTGATTGAACATACAAGCCCCCCAGCTGGATGGTGGGACCCTTGGGCTGTGTGGGTTTGGGCACAACTGCTTGCAAATTGGTTTTACATGAAGGATGCTTGTACTCATAAATTATTACTTATTGTTAAAAAATGAAAAAAATAATAAATAAAATATTTTTAAATAAAAAAATAAATACAAAAAATGAATACATAATGTCACATAGGTGATTTGAATATCTACAAATTGAAAGGAAAGAAGCAAGGAGAGGAGAGAAGTAAGTAGAGAGAGGAAGAAAAGCAACAAACAAATAAACAAAGCCAAATCTACTAAATGGAAACAACACTTTTAGTCATACAGAATATACCCAGTTTAAAAGTTCATTTCTGTAGGAATTATGCATGCTATTCAAACAGAATACCAGCAAAGACAAAACTTTCCCCAAAATGGGAAAGTTGGTAGGAAAGCCAAACATAAGAACATAAGAAACATAAAGTTTTGGCAATTGGTGGCTGCTGGGAGGGGGAAGGACATTGTCTTGCAGGGATGGGACTCTTGGTGGTCCCAGTGGATGGACTCACACTGAAGGACGTTTAGAGATACAAATCAGACTCTACAATGATACACACACACACACACACACACACACACACACACACTACAGCACATTAAATATGGTGGGGGCAGTGAAGGGAAAGTGCATGTAGAGAAGGGGTTCTAATTTTGTTTATGTATTATTTTGTTATCTTTCAAAAGACAGGGTTCCCCTGTAGCCCCAGCTGATCCTAGAGAAACTCCCTCTGTAGACCCAGGCTGGCCTTGAACTCCACAAAAGATCTGCCTGCTCTGCCTCCCCTAAGTGCTAGGAAATAGGCTGCACCACGCACCCCATGAGCTCAAAGACAGGAGGTTTCTAAACCCAGACCATAAAACTTCATTTGTATGAAACATCACTGAAGCAAAATTCTTTTAACAAATTCAGTTTCCAGTTGTTTGCGTCAACCTAGTAAGGCATACCAACAGTAGCAAATAATAACGTGATTATGAGCTCTACAAGATATTCTTCAACATTTTAGAAAATTATAACAACTCAATCATTGCAGACTCCACACTAGTAATCATTATGTGGATAAGTACAGTCAGACTGTTACTCACACAAGGGAAATGACCATACCATAAACAGGTTAAAGGAATATTATAAATCTAGATAGAAAGACTGGAATATCAGTGTTTTTCAAACTTATTATTCACTGAGATTTTCATATTAATGCTAAGACAGATTAATTTCAATAATTAGATTTTGGTTAACTACAACCAAGAAAAGACTCACAATCATCCAAATAACATAATCGTGTTTGAGGATATGTTGATTGGGCGTGGTGCTGAACAGCAGCTTTATGTTTTAGCTTTAATTAAGTGGGCGGTAATCTCCACTGCCCACAAGAGTTGTACACAGAAGTTATCTCAGATAGTATCCCTATTGGACGACCCACTATGAGTTTCATATTAGAAATAGAGAATAGAACCACAAGTCGTACTCCTTTCTTTTCTGTCCTCCCAACAATCACTCACCCATCAACTTCCCTAATGAAACTACATCTTAATGAATCACTATTTACTACAAAACTTTCTGAACATATAATGTTCAGGTAAATTATAATTATATCATCTATATATATATATTATATAATAATAAACTAGTATGATAGTAAACTTAATATCCTTTAGTGTCTATTATTTCACAGTTCTGTTATGCTATTCCTCTATCGTTGTAATTAGCCTACCATATATAGAATTTATGTGCCTGAGAGCAGAAATTGTATTTATAATCACTCCAGGGAATAATTTTTTAAAAAGACCTCCTGTAACTATAGACAACTTTAACCGTACTCTCTCTTTGCATCTTCCAACTAAAAAACTTAAGGTACAGTTAAAATTTTTCTTTATTTACAGGAAGTATCAAAAATGGTTGAGTCATGTCAATTAAAAAACTCCACTAAATTGTATTTTTATATGATTGCAGTAGTTTTTCACCATAGCATGTCTGTAATGAATATCTGAATCCCGCTCCTCATATGTGGTTGAATATAATATCTGCCTGAAAAAGGCTTCCTGTTTTGAGTACACACATCATTCTCAGCAACACATCCAAACTTATATATTCTGTGTGGATTTGTACTTGAAACATAATCAAAAATCTGATCAATCATTTGCTTTTTTGAATTAAATTAATCACAAGATATAGTTTGAACTAGTTTCTTTTAAAAGCAACAATTCAATACAATAAGCCATAAAACATTGATTGAATAACAGTGAGGGCAAGTTTAGATTTATCATTATTATCCTTTACAAACTTATGCACTTCTTAGACAACAAAACTAAATGATACTAATATTATCTCAATGATAATCCTCATCTATCTGTTGAGGAAGCTTAAGTGAGGAATACCAATACGAGTGTCCTACACCCCAAACTGTTTACTTCATTTGTTCAAATCTCTAATATCTCTATGGGAACTCTTGAGTAACAGATAGAAACTGTTTCATCTTATATCTTTAATCTACCAATTATATTGAATTCATTTTTTTTTCTGCGAATATCAGTGTGAATTTTAGTAATGATTGAAAACTTATTTGTTAGCATTTAATGCTGATTGCTAAGTTTTTGAGGGTTTAATTTTCTAAGTACTATCGCTTTTTTATGGTTGGAAGGAGTTCTAATTTATTTGGCATTGCTTTGTTGAGAGTTCTCACATACAGAATCTAGGCTGGCCTCAAACTTACTATTAGTCATGATCCTCCAGCTTCCATCTCTATAAGTGCTGGGTTTATAGACACTGGCACCACACTTAATTTAGTGCAATGCTTGGGATTGACCCTTTGCCATCAATGTTTTCTAGACAAATACTCTGAGAACTGTGCTACATCCTTAGCTCTAATAATTCTCATTTGAAGACAGATAGTAATAGATGTTTCAGAACCCATATTATTGATACATCAAAACAAAACTTATGTAACAGAAAAACCAATTACCCAATGAGCATAGTGTCAACAACTAATCTATATTAAAACCTACATACCAATAAAACATGTTGACACAGTGTACCCAAAATCTGCTGAGTGAAAATTCAAGAAATAGCTATGAGAAATGTTACATAGACCAAATGAGAGATGCACATGCCATACGAAGGCTGATAAGACGGTAGGAGTGGCACTTGGTCATGTACTGTAATAATGGAAAAACATTAATGCACTAAATCTTATTATTATATTTTTAGATCTAGGAACTGGAGGTACTTACACAGCTAGACCATAAGTTGAAAGGATTATGGAATGAGAAGCAAATTTAGGTAAATAAAGAGCCAATGAGGTTGAGGAGCTGAAGACAGAAGGACATAGCTTGAAGTACTTCAGTGTGCTCATCATGCAGGGTGGAAGTTAAACTTCATGTAAGGCAGGAATTAAACTGAGACTGGTAAGCATGCGCCAGCCTGACCTCTCGGGCTTTGGATTCTCTCCTGGAACAGAATTAGGAGCCATTTAAAGTAATCTCACCATAATAATACTTAAACTCTTATATAAACAATAAATGAGTATGAATATCCATTGAAAAATCGTGTTTTAGGGTGCAAGGGAGAAAGAAAACAAATTTCTTTACTTCATAGAAAAACCTGATTTGAAAATTCTCTTTGCTTTCCTGTTCTAACAGTGATGCACAGTCTATTTACCCATGCAGGCATAAACCATTCTAATATCTCACATCACCCCCACGCCGCTGTCTATCCATATTCCTTGCAATAGTAGACGAACATTTCAGCCATTTTAGTTATCACCCTGAATCTGGATTGCAGTCACCTAGCCATGTCTCATAGTTTGCCACATGATTCAGGACACCTCACGGGATATGCTCCTTCCTTTCCTAGTGATTTTTTTTTTAATTTTTTACTTTATTTCTGTATGTGTATCGAATGTACTGTCTGCAATGCAGGTTTGTGCACCCGTGTCGTGCAAAATGCAGCGGAGGTCAGAAAGTGAAGTCATCGGATATCCCCTGGGCTGAGAGTTCTCTCTGGAAATTAAGTTTTCAGACGGCTCTCGGCAGCCATGTGGGGTGCTGGGATCGAACCTGGGGTCCTCCTGGTAGAGCGTGCGGCGCTCTTTAACCGCTGAGCTCCATCTCTCCAAGCCCTCCTAGTGATTTTGAAATTAACTGTATTTTTAATATAATGCATTTATAATGTCATTTTGTGTATTTTCATACATCATTTTCATTTCAAATTTAGACATACTCAACTTTTACCCCTTCCCTCCACCCCACCCGGGGGGCATGTCATGCATTCTGCCACACATGCCTCTAATCTTTCTCGTGTGTTCGGCTTCTTTTTAAAAAAATTTTTATTCTATTTCCATATGTTGTAGAATTACTGTCCTGCATGCAAGCTGGTGCCACCCTGTGGTTTGTGCAAATTGCTGCGGAGGTCAGAGAGGTTCCTTTGGATCCCCTGGAACTGGAGTTCTCCTGGAAATTGGAGTTTCAGACCGGTTTCTCGGGCTGCCATGCGGGTGCGGGGATCGAACCACGGGTTCATCTGTAAGAGCGGTCCCAGTGCTCTTAAACTGCTAGGACCATCTCTCCAGCCCCTCTCAGTCCTTTTTAAAGTTTTTTCTATGCCAGAGGTTTATTATTTTTGGGTAGAATTTTAACTGTATATCTGTTCTGTGACCCAGTCCTATGTTGTTGTTATTCCTGCCATTGTAATGTGCTTCCAAATATGCCTGAAATAAATGTCTATATGTACCAGAATTATGTCTCCTGAGGATAACTATATGTTAACATTTGAAATAGTTTAAGAATTCACATTTCCCCTCAATTTTATATTACTCTTAAATATGATACATACCGTTTGCCCCATATATGTTAATTACTATGTCTGAAATATGTGGTAAGTTAATTCTAGGGCCCATTAAGAGATTCATATTGAAATAAACAGCAACAGTTGCTTTCAAATAGAAAGAAATAGACACAAATTGCTCCAATTGCTATTTCAACTGAGGATTTTGGTGCTTAGCATCCACGAATGAGGGAAATCATTCCCCATTTGTTTTTGGGTACTGTGTTACTGTACTCACTTAGCTAATGGCTTCCAGTTCCATCCATTTACCTGGCAAAGTCATGAATGTCATCTTCTTTTACTGCTGGATAAACTCCTTTGTGTAGAATAGATGTACCGACATTTTTGTGTCCACTCACTCCAAAAACAGAGTTAGAAACAATGGACCCACTGAAAGGGGAGTAAAGAGCTGAACAGAGACTTCTCCACGTGAGGAAGTAAAAATTGGCTGAAAAAAATCTCAGAAAGTAATTCAACATCATTTTTTAATAATTAATGGAAATGCAAAATTTAAAAACATCTCTAGGATATCATCAGTCACTCAAAATACTAGCTAAATCAATAAAACAAAAGACACCAAACAGGTAGAGGAAGTGTTGGAAGCAGAGGGAACACTCATCTACTGCTGGTGTGGAAATGTAAAGATCATACAACACTGTGGAAAGCAAGTGTGGAGAACCCTTAAAAGACTAAGGAGCCTATGTACCTAACCCAGCATACCACTACCTGGGTGTATACCCAAAAACTCATCCTATAGTAAAGACACACACACACAAAAACACACCACACACACACACACACACACATCTAATGTTTATTGCATAAACTCTTCACAATATCAAGGAGGTGGAACCAACACAAATGCCCTCCTCAACAGAGGAATGGACAAGAAAAATGTGGTACATCATTGGCTACCACCTACTTTATGAATTTGTCAACCACATTTCAACTGTAACGATCTTTAAACTACCTCATATTGTTGACTTAAAAGCAGTTTTCCTTTCTGGGGGGAACTGAAGAGATGGCTTTTAATTTATTTTTTATGTGTATGAATGTAACTGTCTAAATGTAACTGTCTGCCTGTAGGTTTTTTTGGTGCCACCCATGTCATTCAACATTGCCTGCCATGGCGGTCAGACAGAGGGGTTCATGCTGGATGATCCCCTGGCTTGCGGGGAGTTACACAGCACTAAGGTTATTTCCGCCATTCATCATTGGTCCGACCGCCATGTGGGTGCTTGCTGGATTCACAACAACTACACCCCCCGAAAAAACCAAGGAACAAAACCCAGCCGACCCCCACCTAACCAGCGTCCGCTCCCCTCCAACGGGTGGCCGCCCAGCGCCCATTTGGAGAGAATGCCCTGCGTTAGGTGACTCTTCCGCGTCCAACACCACCGCCCATTCCCCAATACATTACCTTCCAGATATAAAATCAACGACTTCCCACAAAAAAAACTTTCAGTCACAAAGCCCGCTGAAACGGGGATCGGGGGGGGGGTCGGGAAACAGAGGCGGGAAGCGAAATGGCCCAACCCGTGGCATCATCATTGCTTCCCGAATCTTCTGGAGGGCAGAGGTCTGCCCTTCTACGAAGGTACCCGGGGCCTGGTCCGAGAAACGCAAAACCGCAGGAGCGAAAGGAAGAAAATAACAGGAAGGGGCGCAGGATCGGATACTCCCCAAAAAACAGAGGGGGGGGGGGGGGCAANAAAAAAAAAAACAACTACAAATGAATCCAAAAGGAAAGTAAAACCAGAAATATATAATCAGTAAGACCAGAGAAATTGTACTTCAGATATAAAACTTGAGATCTTAGTAAAAAGACAAAAAGAAAAAGAGAGAGCACCGTTGCCTGGCCTGTCTTCAATTCTTACTGGCAAATGCATTTGGTCTGTGGCTGCCACTGCTTTTGCCACTCTTCAAAGACATGAGACACAGCTTTTTTTTTTTTATTTGAATTTTAATTTATTTTCCTTGGCATGATAAAGAAACACTAAGAACTACCAAACAGAACATGCCCCTCTGCCATTGAGAATTTCATATTTAACCAATGCTTTTTAACCCTCCAATATAGACTGAAAACTCATGTCTCACCAAGAATTCTCCAAATCTTCAATGCCAGATGGGAACTACTGAGATATCCAGCTTGTGGACTGAATATCTACTGGGATTTCAATCTCTTCAGATTATAGACTGCCATTGTTGGATGACCCAGGCTGTATCATGGAGGCCAGTACAATAAGATCAAGACTGGACGCGTGCTTACTTGAACTCATTTGGGTGATCATGGGAGGGAAAGACCCCAGTGTGAAGCACAAGGGCAAGACTCATGGTTGTTTGTGCTTGCCAAGGAGGAAACTTCAAATACTTCCTTAAGAAAAACATGACATCTTTAAGCAAAAGAAATAAAAAGAAAATCTTAAAACTCAAGTGATATGTGTATGTACACATAAATTATATATATATATATATATATATATATATATATATATATGTAAACTTAATATCCTTTAGTTCTATTATTCTTGTTACTTTGTATTGCCTTAAGAATTTATGTGCCCTGGAGAAATTGTATTTATAATCACTCCAGGGGAAATTTTTAAAGCCTCCTGTAACTTAGACAACTTTAAGTACTTCTCTTTGCATCTTCCAAACAAGAAAATTAAATATCAGTTAAATTTCTTTATTACAGGAAGATCATAAAATGGTTAGTATGTCAATTTAAAAAATCCCTAAATTTTATTTTATATATTAGCAGTAGTTCACCATAGCATGTCTGTAATGAATACTGAATCCCTGCTCTCATATGTGGTTGATATAAATATCTGCCTGAAAAAGGCTTCCTGTTTTGAGTATACACATCATTCTCAGCAATCAAACTTATATTTCTGTGTGGTTTGTACTGACATAACATCTGAGTCATCATTTGCTTTTTTGAATTAAAAATTATCACAATTATAGTTTGAACTATTCTTTTAAAAGCAAAATTCAAATTACAATCAAGCCAAAACATTATTGTAACAGTGAAGGGCAGTTTAGATTTATCATTATTATACTTTAAACTATGCCTTCTTAGAAACACAAATGATTATATTCTCATAGATATATACTTCTTTGTTGAGAAGCTTAAGTGAGGAATACCAATAGAGTGTCCCTCTGTTTATTCATTTGTTCAAATCTCTAATATCTCTATGGGAACTCTTGAGTAAAAGATAGACACTGTTCATTTATATCTTTTAATCTACTTATTTGATTCATTTTTTCTGCGAATACAGTGATATTTTAGTAATGAATTGAAAACATTATATTGTCAGCATTTATCTGATTGTAAATTTTTGAGGTTTAATTTTCTAGTACTTAGCTTTTTTATTTGGTTGGGAGGTTCTAATTTATTTTGCATTGCTTTGTGAGAGTTCTCACAGATCTGAGGCTGGCCTCAAACTTACTATATAGTCCTGATCCTCCAGCTTCCATCTCTATAATGCTGGGTTTATAGACACTGGTCACCACACTTAATTTATGCAATGCTTGGGATTGAACCCTTGCCATCATGTTTTCTAGACAAATACTCTGAGAACTGTGCTACATCCTTAGCTCTAATAATTCTCATTTGAAAGACATATAGTAATAGATGTTTCAGAACCCATTTATTGATTCAAAAATTATGTACAGAAAATCCATTACCTGGCATAGTGTCCAATATTATATTATAACAATAAACATGTTGAACACGGTACTTGCTGGTGAAATTCAAGAATAGCTATGAGAAATGTTATAAATGGAGATGCACATGCCATAGAAGGATGATAAGCAGGTAGGAGTGGCACTGGTCTGTACTGTATAATGGGAAAACTTACTGCACTAATCTATTATCAATTTTTAGATCTAGGAACTGGAGGTACCTTACCAGTGCCATAGTTGAAAGGATTATGGAATGAGAAGCAAATTTAGGTAAATAAAGAGCCAATGTGTTGAGGAGCTGAAGACAGAAGGACATAGCTTGAAGTACTTCAGTGTGCTCATCATGCAGGGTGGAAGTTAAACTTCATGTAAGGCAGGAATTAAACTGAGACTGGTAAGCATGCGCCAGCCTGACCTCTCGGGCTTGGATTCTCTCCTGGCAAGAATTAGGAGCCATTAAAGTAATTCCCATAATCATACTTATTTTATAAAAATATGGTTATGAAATGCCATGAAAAATTAGTTTTAGGGTGCAAGGGAGAAAGGAAAACAAATTTCTTTACTGAACTGATTTGAAAATTCTCTTTGCTTTCCTGTTCTAAGTGATGCCAGTTATTTCCCGAGGACCATTTTCATCCACTGCCCTGTCTATCATATTCCTGCATATAGAAGAACATTCAGCCTTTTATCTCACCCTGAATCTGCTTCAGTCACTGCCTCTCATAGTTGCCCATGATTCAGCCCTCAGGATATGCTCCTTCCTTTCCTAGTGATTTTTTTTTTAATTTTTTATTTATTTCTGTATGTGTATCAATGTACTGTCTGCATGCAGGTTTGTGCACCCGTGTCGTGCAATGCCGCGGAGGTCAGAAGTGAGTCTCGGATTCCCCTGGAGCTGGAGTTCTCCTGGAATTAGAGTTTCAGACGGCTCTCGGCCGCCATGTGGGTGCTGGGGATCGAACCTGGGTCCTCTGTAAGAGCGGTCGGCGCTCTTAACCGCTAGGCCATCTCTCCAGCCCTCCTAGTGATTTTTAATTACTGTATTTTTAATATAATGCTTTTATTGTCATTTTGTGTATTTCATACATCATTTTCATTTCAATTTAGACATACTCACTTTTACCCTTCCCCCACCCCACCTCAGTTCATGCATTCTGCCACACATGTCCTATATCTTTCTCTCAGTCTTTTTAAAAATTTTTATTTATTTCCATATGTGTATGAATGTACTGTCTGCATGCAAGTTTGTGCACCCGTGTTGTGCAATGCTGCGGAGGTCAGAAGAGGGTCTTGGATTCCCCTGGAACTGGAGTTCTCCTGGAATTGGAGTTTCAGACGGTTCTCGGCTGCCATGCGGGTGCTGGGGATCGAACCCGGGTTCTCTGTAAGAGCGGTCAGTGCTCTTAACTGCTAGGCCATCTCTCCAGCCCCCTCTCAGTCTTTTTAAAGTTTTTCTTTGCAGAGGTTTATTATTTTGGGCAGATTTTAACTGTATCTGTTCTCTGACCCAGTCCTTATGTTGTTGTTCCCTGCCATTTGTATTGCTCCAAAATATGCCTAAATAAATGTCATATATGTACCAGAATTATGTCCTCGAGGAATAAACTATATGTTAACTTTGAAATATGTTTAAGAATTCACATTTTCCCCTTCAATTTTATATTACTCTAAAATATGAATACATACCTTTGCCCCATATATGTTAATTACTATGTCTGAAAATAAGTGGTAAGTTAATTCTAGGGCCCATTAAGAGATTCATATTATAACAGCACAGTTGCTTTCAGATAGAAATAAATATAACAACATTGCTCAGCTTGCCTTTCAACTGAGGATTTGGTGCTAGCATCCACGAATGAGGGAAATCATTCCCCATTTGTTTTTGGGTACTGTGTTACTTCACTTAGCATAATGGCTTCCAGTTCCATCCATTTACCTGCAAAGTTCATGATGTCATCTTTCTTTACTGCTGGATAAACTCCTTTGTGTAGATAGATGTACCACATTTTTGTTGTCCACTACTCAAAAAACAAAGAAGTTAGAAAACAAATGACCCACTCAAAAGATGGAGTAAAGAGCTGAACAGAGACTTCTCCAGTGAGGAAGTAAAAATGGCTGAAAAAAATCTCAGAAAGTATTCAACATCATTTTTAATAATTAAGGAAATGCAAATTTAAAAATCACTCTAGGATATCATCTCACTTCAATAATACTAGCTAAGATCAATAAAACAAAAGACACCAAATGGTAGAGAAGTTGTGGGGCAAGGGGAACACTCATCTACTGCTGATAGGAATGTAAAATCATAAACCACTGTGGAAAGCAGTGTGGAGAACCCTTAAAAGACTCAAAAGGAGCCTATTACCTGACCCAGCCATACCACTCCTGGGTGTATACCCACAAGACTCATCCTATAGTAAAGACACACACACACACACACACACACACACACACACACACATCTATGTTTATTGCAGTACTCTTCACAATAGTGAAGAGGTGGAACCAACACAAATGCTCCTCAACAGAGGAATGAACAAGAAAAATGTGGTACATCATTGGCTACCACCTACTTTATGAATTTGTCAACCACATTTCAACTGTAACGATCTTTAAACTACCTCATATTGTTGACTTAAAAGCAGTTTTCTGGGGACTGAAGAGATGGCTTTTAATTTATTTTTTATGTGTATGAATGTACTGTCTGCCTGTAGGTTTGTGCACCCATGTCATGCAATGCCATGGAGGTCAGAAGAGGGTTCTGGATTCCCCTGGAACTGGAGTTAAAAGATGGTTTTCAGCCGCCATGTGGGTGCTGGGGATTAAACCAGCGTCCTCTGCAAGAGCAGTTGGTGCTCTTAACCGCTAGGCCATCTCTCCAGCCCCAATGTATTATATATTTATTATACATAATAATTAAAGAAGAGGTCATGAACTTGAGAGCGTGTGGGGGAACAAGGAAAGGGCTCAGCTAGAAGAGGAAGGGGCAGAAATAATGTAAATGAAGTCAGTACTCATGCATGAATCTCCTCCAAAATTAAAAAATAATGAAACTATTAATTCATAGGCTCTTTGTTCAACAGACTCTGTCTCCTTTTTGCACAAACAAAATCTTTACTTAACCTGCATAAACTCTGTTTTCCTTCTGTTATGTTCGCTGCTCACTTTCTTGCTAATACTTTGTCTCCTTGCTTGCCCTACAGTATTCAATTATGTACCCCTTTGGGATTTTTCATTAGATTCTCCATTTACCCCAAAAGTTCTTCTCTCCAAGAACCACATAACATTTAAGCATTTTGAAATATTTAGATATACTAGCTGTTTGTTAATGATTGCAGTATCATCAGAAATCTAGCAACTTACAATAATACAATTTTTTCCCCACAGTTTCTATGGATCAACAATCCCAAAATGACTTTATTTGATCCTCTGCAATGTTGCATTTAGGCAGCCACATCCAAGGCTTTATTGGGGATATATCTATTTCCTTGTTCACACAGTCATTAGCAGCTTGCTATTTTTCAGAAGATATTAGAGCAAAAGCTTGATTTTTAGCTTGAGTCTTCCCACAGTTCTTCTCTACCGAGATTTTTCTTTAAAAAAATGAAAATGGAAATGCATCATATGTAATATCATCATGGAGTGTGAGTCTACAGCCTTAGCAATGTTCTATTTGTTTTTAAATAAGATACAGGTACTAACCACCAACTGAAGTAAATACCACAATGATACAGATTCCAGACTATTGGGATTGTGAGCTTTAGTTCCTGTTTAGCCTGATTCTCTTCTGAGCCTTCTACTTACTGGAATATATTACCAAATCATCAGACAGATGCCTAAATGCTACCAGACTAGTTCTTCCTAGTATAAAATAGATCATTAAATTTTAAAATAAATACACACTTTACTATTCTATGCCTTTACTTTGAATATTTGTTTTGAACAAGACTGTTTTATTTAAAATGAAATCTAACCACTTTTTAAAAATGTTTTAGAATTCTTTCTGCAGTAGAGAGAATATCAATAAATGCTTCTTGACAAGTCACTTTATCATTAAAAAAATTAATAAATTGTGATTGCTTAAAACAAGATTTTACATGTTAATTCTCCAAGGATCACCTAGGTTAGCTAGGTTAGCTAACAAATACGAATATTGGGCTTGTTTAATAATTTTACAAATTGTGGCAACAGCACAATTATATTAAATTGTTGAAGACTTCGATGACAATTACTAAAAGATTGAGGACAAACCAATGAGTGGGATGTAATCCCTTGTCTACTAGCCTTGAATAAATACTGACAGATGCAACCTTGTAAAAGCAGATTTATCAAAAGATACTTTCCAAGTCGAAGTTTAAAATATGCCTTTGGACATTTTCCTAGGAGAAAATTTTGTAAGTCTGAAGTTCTCAAGCTAAATTTTAGGGCCATTAAGCCTATGATATTAGGTCATAATTCCTTCCTGATTCTACATCTGGGAGAAATGTTTTAGAGGAAAGGAGGGATTTCCCCTTCTCCTAGACACGAATATGGGTTTAGGAAATTTTGAAAAATCAATGTAGTTTATTGCTCACACCCTACACCATGATTCTCCCCCTTCTCATCCTTGTAACTCTTTTTATAAATGCCCATTGCCACAGGAGAGCCTCAGTCTTACTAGTTTTCATTCTGCTTGGCTAAAGATGGTGTCCTTTGTCATGCTTCAAAATTTCCTTTTTAAATATTCTTTTATAATTTTTTAATCACAATAGATATGGGCTAGTAGGAAAATACCGACAAAATATTATACATTCTATAAAATATTTTGTGTATTTATACAGGTATTTAGACCATAAGAGGAACTTATTCTTGGAAGAACATCGCCTCAGCTCTGTATGTTCCCATTGTTCATCTATCCTGATCTCCATATTAGAGTAGGCTAGATGCTGAATCATTTACTATGTTACTAACCCCATCGTCTATTCAACCCATAATTTCTTTGTTCATATTGTTATTAAAGTCAGGAATATCTATCCAGTTGCTAAATTTTGTGGTAATTAATTAGATCTTTAAAAAATCACCCTGAAGATTGTAACAAAGTTGAATATTAACTATTACTTGAAGAACAATTTCCACTCTTGGTTTCCCTAGCACCTTATGTTCTTATTGTTGTTTTTTTGTGTGAATTCTTCATAGATAGTTTTCATAATTTTTGAAGTTACTTGCTATCTTTAAATATTTCTTCTTGAAATTTGAGAAAAAAAAAACTTTATCAATATTGTATTAGTCACTTTTCTGTTGCTGTGATAAAACCACCATGACCAAGGGAACTTAAAAAAGGAAGAGTTTATTTGAGCTTACAATTGACAGTTCCAGGGAAATAGAGTCCTTTGTGAAGGGGAGGCATGGTGGCATGGAACCTCAGAAAGCCAAGGTTCACATCTTCTAATGAGCACAGGAAGTCGAAAGAGAGACACTGGAGACTGCAAGGGTTGTTGAACTCACTAAGCCCATCCCCACTGACATACTTCCTCAAGCATGGCCACACCTTCTAAGACCACCCAGAACAGCACCACCAACTGGGGACAAAATGTCTGACTACTTGAAGCCTATGGGGGACATTCTCATTCAAACCACCACAAACATTTATCTATTAAAAAATCATTTCTAAGAATACATAAAACTGTCTTCTCAAAGAGGTTAAGTTCTATGATGGAGAAAGGGTGAAACACACTTTTTAATACACTGAAGCAAATGTCACTGTCAAGACAGCATTTTAAAGTTGTCTCTTACAGTCTTCAGTGCTCTTTGCTCACTGACAAGTCTCCAGAGGACAGCAGAGAGACTTCTAATAGTGCCTACAAATTCATTCATTATCATTTCCTCTCACTTCTTCAAATGCATTCTATATTGTGCTTCAGAAATTGCTTTAAGACAGTATGTGTTTCACTAATCTAATTCTGTGTCCACAATAGGTGTCATTAGTTGGCACTTACCATTTCTACTGAACTCATTCTTCAGTAGGAACCCCAACATTTCTTTCTGCCTTTGTGGAGTGAAACCAAGATGATTGTAATGTTGGCCTGCTTTCTTAGTGTTCTAAATGGGAACTGGTGATTTTTCTTAACATAGTTATAGTCAATGACTAAAAACAAGTTGAAACTCTTTGCAACCCCTCTCTTGCCTAACCTTTTCTAAAATACTCATTTTGTATACTATGAAAATAACAATGTTCATATATATAAGTTAATAAACTCTTCCAAGTAAATTTTTCAAAGCCCAAATTAAACATTCACCATGGTTTTTAATTCAAATATAATGGGGTTTTTTTGTTTGTTTGTTTTTTAATTTATTTTTTTTAGGGGATTCTACAATATAATGACACAGTTGTTTGCAGATAACATTGATGTTACTCAGTATGTCATACAATTAGGTAATTGGTGCATTTTGCAAGTATCTATGTCCAAATTTTGAACAACCCAAGGTTCCCATAGTCCAGTTGGAGAAGCTTGTATGCACAGGCATGTTGATCAATCAGGAGTCCAGACTATATTCCTGTAGTCTCATGATCCACCGCTATCTCTCCGCAGCCCTTACAATCTACCATGCCTCCTCTTCCGCAGTTTGTTCCCTGGGCTTTGGGAAAGGGGCACAAGTGGGTGAGAAGAAAACAGTCTAATTTATTTGGAGTCGTCATTTTGGACTCCAGTCTGTTCAGGTTGTTTCCCTTCATGGATTGACAGCTTTCCCAGTGATACCCTTTTTAGTCATACTAACAAAGCACAAGCTATTGGATGTACAGGCATTTAAGCAATACCAATTATTATGTCAAGCTAAGCTGTGAGCATAGACACAGATGCTTGGATGGTATGCTAATCCACAAACTGTGGTTTCTCTATAAAGGGTGACAAGTTCTTATTGTGGCTTATAACATCTCCTAACCACTAGAGGACATAAGCTTTTGGCATCCGCTGTGATTTATTCCTCCAAGGAGAGGGCTAATAGCCAAATAGATTTGGGATATATAAAAACACTTGGCTGCCACTGTTGCACAGTATCTCCAGGCTGTTAAGGTGTAGTCAAATATAATGGTTTTAAAAGCATTTTCTGGTTATTCTCTTATATCAAAAAGATATTTGTTAATAGTACAAATTTTAGTCACTCCGTGCAAAAAGCAATTTTACATGTGGTTCTCTTTACCAGTTGCAATAGTAGTCAACACTTGGATCTTTGATCTTCTAATACTTCTATAAAAAGCAAGATCATACTTAATATATTAGTCAGGGTTCTCTAAAGGAACAGAACATATAGAATGTAAAAGGTATTTACTAGATTGTCTTACACAATATGATACAGATAGTCCAACAGTGGTTATCTCACACTACAGAGGCAAAGAATCTGGTTGTCACTCAATCCAAGAGGGTGGATGAAGAGAATGGATGTCTCAGCAGTCTCACTCTGGCGCTGAAGGCCTGGAGGATTCCTGGAAATCTCAAAGAAACAGGTTCTAATGTCAGTGAAGGAATGCCACAGCAGCAGAGTAGATGAACTCATAGCAAGAGTGAAGGCAAGCAGGCAAAAAGTGAAATTTGCCACCTAGGTTTAGGGCAGCTCTTCCCACTTTACTAATCTTATATCAAAATATTCATTATTCTTTCCTTAGGCTTTATTCCTAACAACAGAACTGTATTGAGTCAAAGCATATATATCTTTGTTTAGATTTTGAAACAATTTGCCATATTTACCTCAGGAATGATTATTTTAACTTTAATTTCTCTTGGTGACTTATGACAGGGCCTGGAGAGGGGTGACTCAATGGATAAAGTGATTTCTGCACAAACACAACGACCTGAGTTATATCCTCAAGATCCATATAAAAATCCAGGCATAGTGGCATATGCATGTAGCCCATATGCAGCGGAGCACGTACCCATCAGATCCTTGGAGTTTATTTCTAGTCATTGTGTGTGTATGTGTGTGTGCATGTGTGTATGTGTGTGTGTATGTGTGTGTATGTTTGTGTGTGTCTGTGTCTGAGAAATCTCTTAATAGCTCTTATATTTTGCCAAAGAATATAGTATCTATTATAGAGCACAAATAAAGTTAGTGTCTCTTAACTCTATAGGGATTTTATAAAATCTACTTTATTAAGAAATGTATAGTATAAGATTTTGACAGATTTCTATCCCCCAAATGCCAGTGTTGTTTTAATTAGCAGAACACCACTAAGCAAATGTACTCACTACAAATTACGATTTTGTATATTAGGTATTATTTTGTACCTAATGTTGTTTATTCAGTTTGAAAATGTGAATCCATTTTACCACTGGAAGCTATTTTCTAAAACCAGCATCCTTAGAGATATATTGCTGAAATATGTAATCATTTTGGCATAGAACTTAATCCATAAAAATGTAGTTTGAATTACTGCATGGTTTCTGTATCTTTAGTAAGCAAGGTTTGTGATGAAATGAATGAGCTATTTAATCAGCTTTAAAAATGGCATAGTGATGTATTCTAGGAAAATGCTTTTATTTTCTGTGGCAAGACATCACTTAATCATCTTGGACATTTTCATTGTATGTGCAATGAAGGAAATGAACAATGGAAACATTTATGTAGTGTCTGATTGTCTAGGGATGATGATCTATAGGATGCAGGCATATTATTTAATGCTTTGGGGATTCCCTTCTCTTCCCCATCATTCTTTTAAGCTCTGGTTTCTATACTAATCTTAGGAAGAAAAACAAGCATTTATGTTATTTCTGGATTTGGACATTAGTCTTGTCTTTCAGAGTTAAATAATATTCTTAATTATCTAAAACTAAAGGTTGTTAAATTGTTATGTATAATAATAGTGGCATTTTCTCCTTTTTATTGGGAAAATTATCTATAATCTGGGTACTCAGGATATGCAAGTGAAACTCTTCCAATTTTTAGGTTTGTGATTCTAGGTTTCTTTTAAAATATTTATGGTGCACAGTACCTCTGTGGTAATGATTTATTTTTTTAGTGAGCCTCATGGGCTGCAGACTATCTTGCTAAGTTGAGGGGAGATAAGAAGAAAGAAGGGGATAATGAGGTTTCATTCCCTCTTGTGCCAGTTAGGAATCAAAGACAAACTGAGGCAGCAGCAAACAGGTTCCGTTTCACTCATGGGGGCTAACTCAGACTTTTTTTTTTCTTTACCTTTTTAATGTTCTTTTTTATTGACATTTTGTATATTTCGTACATCATTTTTTCAGTCCAATTTGGATACATTTCCCCCCCTCTTTGTCCCTCCCCCACCCCAGTTTATTCTTGGAGGTCATAATTTTGATATATATGTGTTCAAATGCTATCATTTTTTTCACATATTCCCCCTTTAATTTTATATTACTCTAAAATATGAATACATACCTTTCACCCATATACAGTAATTACAGGGTCTGAAAATAAACGGTAGTTCAATTCTAGAGCCCGTTAAGAGATTTACATTATAACAACACAGTTGCTTTCAGCTAAAAAGAAATAAAACAATAATGTTGTTCAACTTGCCTTTCAACTGGGGATTTGGTGTCAGCATCCACAAATTAGGGAAAACATTCACCATTTGTTTTTCTGGGTCTGTGTTACTTCACTTAGTATAATGGCTTTG
>VZQC01001910.1:1375118-1391071 GCA_009823505.1 Rhizomys pruinosus
GAGACATGCCCAGAGATTTGTCTCCAAGGTGTTTCCTGGTCCTGTGCAGCTGGCGATCAATATAAAACATCACATTAAGTTAGGTTTAACACCTGCTTTTATTTACGCAAACTTCTTCTATAAAGTGCTTTTCTTTTTAACACATTTTTTAAATTTTATTTATTTCTGTGTGTGTATGAATGTACTGTCTGCATGCAAGTTTGTGCACCCGTGTTGTGCAATGCCGCGGAGGTCAGAAGAGGGTGTCGGATTCCCCTGGAACTGGAGTTCTCCTGCAATTGGAGTTTCAGATGGTTCTCGGCCGCCATGTGGGTGCTGGGGATCGAACCCACATGTAAGAGTGGTCGACACTCTTAACTGCTAGGCCATCTCTCCAGCCCCTATAAAGTACTTTTCTATAAACCAAATTAGGATATAAATCCAGCTTTCATACTACCGACAGATCCATTGTTAAACTGAACGATTTTTAGATTTATATTTATTATAAATTATCTTTATAAATTATGTGTGTGTGTGTGTGTGTGTGTGTGCGTGTGTGTGTGTATAGGCATGTGCACATGAGTGCAGGTGCCCACAGATGCCAGAGGCAACAGGTCTCCTGGAAGCTGCCATTACAACTGGTTGTGTGCTCCTCAACGGGGATGCTACTGCATGATTTTTACATTTCTATTTCTTTGTGCTGAAGATATTTTCTGCAGTAGGCAAAAATCTAAACCCTGTTCCCCAAGGTTTTGTGTCTCAAATTGACAATTTTGAATATTATGATAACATTTTGAATATTATGATAACTATGATATGCCCAGATCACTGAGACCACCAAAAGACCACCAGGACATGCAGCTCTGATGGAAATGCAAAGAGTCTTTAATTCAAGGTGAGCTTGGACCATCACCCTTCTGACACAGTAGACTGGGAGAAGGGGTCCTGTAGCTGGGGGGGGGCATCTTTTAAAGAAAAAACTGCAAATGGGGAATTTTCCAGTTTGGGCATTTTGTTATTAATTCACAGGGACTGAGGAAGCATGGTTTAGATTGATAGATCGGGGCCACCTGGCAGCTTTGGTGATGCCATGGGGGGAGGGTGTTACTCACTGAGTACATCCTGGCAGAAGAGCAAACATGTTTAACCTTCACTCTTTCCCTGTTAGTTATTTTCAACAAACAACCTTTGGTCCTTCCCTGTTAGCTATTGAGATATTCTGTGGTTTCTCCTGGAATCCGAGGATGGGGGGCTGTTTCTCGGATGGTGTATTTCCACGAAATAGAAAAATGGGGTCTATCTTGTTCCCTTATAACTGATCCCTCTTTACAACTGCTTACTCATGAAGAGCAAGGATGATATTAGTATTACTGATTAATCAATTTTAAATTAATTATAAGAAAGATATTTAAGATACCCAGTTAAACATGCCAGCTCTAAGAATAGAGAGTTTTCTTGGACATGTGATAGAGGAAAAATCTTGAATCTTTAATTTTGAATATGGGCCTCTTCTTGGTCTGGTGAAAATATATGCCAGCTGTATAAACTTTTCTTGAGATGCTAAGCAATAGACCCCATCCACAGCCAGGCAACATCATCAGGAATGCTCATGACCAGGAACATGAATGGCCACTGCCTCTCAAAATGCTGTTATCCTGAGCCATCATATTAGGTAGGTTAGGGGAATTACAAGCATTTTGGCATACAGTATTTTCAGTTTAGGTTAGATTTATTTGGATTCCCCAAGAGCGTGTGTAGTTGGGATTTGGATCTTAAAGTCCCACATGGCTGGAACAGAATAGATCCAAAGGACTTTATAGCCTGTAACAGATACACTACTTCGGCAATGCATACATTGCTGAAACACTCTGCATTTTCGGTTGCTTCATTCTAGGCCAAATTTCAAAGCTTAATCCTTTGTGTATTTTCCCTCTGACAATGAACAAAATTGAGTCCAAAGAAAATCAGAATGCATAATTGGGTTAATCAGCTTTCCATTGCTATGACAGAATCAATTCAGGAAGAGGAAGGTTTATGTTAGCACACACTGAGAGACTTCAGTCTGTGGTATGAGGCCCTCTTGCAGTGGGCCTGTCACTTAATAGTATATTATCATGAGGCATATGTTGAAATAGACCTGAGAACCTTATAGTGGCCACACACAAAAGAGAGGGGGGATGATCTAGTCTCTCAATATCACCTTCAAAGTGAAGTCCCCATGAACTAACTTATCTCTATCAAGCCTCATGTCCCCAAGTTTCAAGCACTTCTTAACAGCACTGTGGGCTAGGGACAAAGTTTCATTACCCATGGCTTTGTGGAATAGTCAAGTCCCAAGCAACAGACAAAAACTCAGACTATATTTCCAAGATCTGGAGTGGCTAACATTCTCTTCAGTTGTAGTGAAACAAAGGCAGTAGAGAATCTCAAGACAGAAGCAGCGCCGCTGGCCATCAGTCCTTAACAGTACTGAGAACTGAAACCAATCTGTGTCAGCACTTAACACAGTGAGACAAATACACTTTTATTCCTGACTCCACATTAAGCAATACTGACATCAAACAACTGTAGTTGTTTACTCTGGGATGTCCTTGCTCCTGGGGTTGAGACAGTAAATAAGAATAACTGGTTTAGGGCCAGTAAAATAGGTGGTTTTGCAGGTAAAGTCACCAGGTGCAAAGCCTGATGACCTTAATCCAATTCCTGGACCCACATCACATGGTGGAAGGAGAGAACTAAATCCTATATGTTGCCTTCTGATTGTTACATGTGTACATGGCAGCTATGTGCCTACACATATACATAACACACACACACACACACACACACACACACACTAAAGAAAAATACAATTGAAAATAGTTTATTTAACAAGAATAAACATTTGTTTATTAAGCCTCACTTAAGTGCTAAATTGTATCCACCAATTAGAAAATATTACTTCACATGAAATTCTCCAGTGTCAAATAATTCTCTGCCATTACATGTTCATTTTAAAATCCGGAAGCTCAGACTATAAAGCTCTATGAATAACCTCCTCAGAGACATTAAAAGAGTCAGATGTTTCTCGTACCTTACTCCTTCTTGAAGGAGATCTAATAAACTTAGTTTGGGTTATCAGATGGTTCTTTTAATATTTGGGGAGGATGTAACTATCAACAGAAAAAGAAAATATCCTGAGGCTGGTGAATGTTTACACTTTTCCCATTGTGTTATTTTGCTTTACTTTTTATAACAGAAATGCAGCAAAACAATAGACAGGAGCCTTCAGGAGCCTTCCTTTTCTCCCCGAGGCCGTCATTCCTGTGTGATTTTGCTAATGTTAGCTGCTGGATGTTAGTATTCTGGCTGTGTGCCAAGACCAGTCCTAGAGAAGGGAAGAGCACATGCTATTTCTGAGAATTTACCTTTCTTGATGGGAACTGACTAGAGTCTTCTGGGAGAGAGCATTCCTTCTCTTTGTACCATGCAGTCCACATGGTGATCAAAGCTGACTTGAATCTAGACCCAACTGGCATAATGTTTAATACATGGAAAAATACATATTCAGAATTCTGCTTTTACTACTGTCAACTAAGGAAATTAATTAATTACATGGAACTTTCTTGGGAAAAATAACATGGATGGTATGAGGATTAAATAACAATTAAAAACTTTAAAGCTTGTGGCATATAAATACATGCATCGCAAATAATCACAGATTGTTTTTCTTCACTTATTCCTTTTCTTTTTCTTTTTTTCTTTTTGAGACAGGGTCTTCCTGTAGTCCCAGCTGTCCTGGAACTCACTCTGTAGACCAGGCTGGCCTTGAATTCGCAGAGATCTGCCTGCCTCTGCCTCCCTAGTGCTAGGATTAAAGGCGTGTGCCACCACGCCCGACACCATTCCTTTTCTTTAGTATTATGCTACACCTCTGAAAGCTCTTGGAAAGTTATCCTGTAAAATATAATTTAGAACTATGTAATTTCTGTATCTATTAGAAATAAAGACTATTAGGACGATTTCTAAAATAATTAGGTGCTCTTCATGTGCACATAGGACTGGTTTCAACCATTCCTTTTCTTTAGTATTATGCTACACCTCTGAAAACTCTTGGAAAGTTATCCTGTGAAATATAATTTAGAACTATGTAATTTCTGTATCTATTAGAAATAAAGACTATAAGGACAATGTCTAAAATAATTAGGTGCTCTTCATGTGCACATAGGACTGGTTTCAGTTTGATTTCACCTTTAATTTGTTTTTTGTTTTTTTTTTCCTTGTTTTGTTTGTTTGTTTTTGAGATGGTCTCCCTTTAATTCCAACTGGCCTGGAGCTTGCTCTGTAGACCAGGCTGGCCTTGAACTCACAGACATCCACCAACCTCTGCCTCCCGAGTGCTGGGATTAAAGGAATCTGCCACCATGTCAGGCACAAAAGATAGTTCTTAGCTGCCATGTGGATAGAGGGAATTGAACCCAGGTCCTTTGAAAGAGCAGTCAGTGTTGTTAACAGCCGAGCTGTCTCTCCAGCCCCTATTTCACCTCCAAACATAAGCAAAACCAAGTTATATCAGACTGCACTATAATAAGACATTTTGTTCTTCTCTCTGTGCACTGAAGCCCATGTGACAGCCTAAGTCATAAAGTGTATCATAAATGGCAGACTGTGGGTTGAATACATAGTTCAGTTGCCTATTAAGTATAAAAACGCACGAAACCCCAATAAAAGGCACATGAGGCTTGGGTCACTCTAGGAACATGCTTTACTTCCATGTGGAACTGCCAGCCTGAGCCGCCTGCAGACAGGTGATGGACGGCATGGCAGGGGGCAGAGAGAGGCAGAGAGAGAGAGAGAGAGAGAGAGAGAGAGAGAGAGAGAGTTAGTTCTGGCGTCTGGGGTACACCCTTTATACCCATGGAGCAGGGCCTCAGGTAAGTGAGAAGGGGTCAGAGGATTGGCAGCTTCTGGAGCAAGTGGGCACCTGTGTGCCCCTTAGGATTCTGGGAAGCCTGGATCTAACATTGCCTAAGATGCATAATACCTGGATTAGATGTGCTGCACCACTTAGAATTATTCTCCTTAATATCAGCACTTGGGAAGTGGGAGTAGGAGGATCAGAAGTTCAAGGTTACCCTTAGCTACATGCGGGCTTCCCTTCCCTCACCCAGTCTCCCCACTACCCTGTTCAGACTGTTGTTCACCCACCTCACCCCAGCAGAGCAAGGCAGGGAAGGAGAAAGCAAATGTGGGTCCTCTGAGTGGCAGTGAATACGATAGGGAAAGAAACACCCAGGAGACTAAATGAAGCAAAGGGAAGGGCAAGGTGGCAGTTAGGGAGGGTGTGGACTGGAGCTAATTTGCATTGATGATTTTGGGAAGGCATGGCAGAAATGAGGAAACAGAAACTTTATTGCTGTTTGAAGGGGCCTATTGCCTAAGGCCACGAGTAAGGGACCCTGGAGGATAGAGATTCCCCCCCAGGTGGAAATGGCTGAACTCTTGTCACCTCATGAAGAGGCCTCAGGGGTCTCAAGCCATGCTCGATGTCCCGGGTGGGCACCAAGCCTCACATAATTCCCACAGCTACACAGTACAAAATTGAGGCACAACTGGGTTGCATGACACTATGTCTTAAGAAAAAAAATAAGGGGCTGGAGAGATGGCCTATCGGTTAGGAGCACCGCCTGCTCTTACAGAGGACCCGGGTTCGATCCCCAGCACCCACATGGCCGCTGAGAACCGTCTGTAACTCCAATTCCAGGAGAACTCCAGTTCCAGGGGAATCAGACACCCTCTTCTGACCTCCGCGGCATTGCACGACACAGGTGCACAGACCTACATGCAGAGAGTACATTCATACACATAAATAGATAAAATATTAAAAAAATTTTTTAAATAAAAATAAAAAAATAAAAGCCAATGAATAGCTGATGTAAAAAATGTGTCCAAACTCATCTAATTATTTTTAGGCCTCTTAATTCTTACCAGGTGAAAACTGGCCACTACAGACAGGACTCAGATAAAATGCAGATGGAGAATTATGTTTAAATTTTTGGCAAAAAATTTTCCTTAGTATAAATATGCTGCAATATTACATGGAATATATTTGTATTAAAAATACATCATAATTTATCAAAAATCAAGTGTACCTGAATGTCCAATTTTTGTAAATATTGTTGTATGATGATACCTGTATAATTGGCATTTAGCAAATATTTAGTAAATAGCTGCTAATTTCATTATACCATTCCTTTAATGTAGCTCTGTTGTCTTCAGAGAAAACTTGTTTCTCTTTTCAAAGTTTCTCTTGTTGTCAGCAGTTACTATTTCACAATAAATTGGGACAACAGCAAATGATAAAACAATAACATTTGGGGGCTGGAGAGTTGGCTCAGTGGTTAAGAGCACTGGCTGGCTGCTCCTGCAGAGGACCCAGGTTCAATCTCCAGTGGCCACATGTTGGCTAACAACCATCTATAACTCTCATTCCTTGGGCATTGCACAATGTGGGTGTACTTTCATACATGCAGGCAATACACTCATACACACAAAATAAAAATAAGTAAAATGTTAAAATAACACTTTAATGGGAAAATATTTGCTTCACATGCATGGATGTATAAATATAAACATAAAAACGGTCCATTTTTAAATATCCTAGCCAAGATGTAACTCTTGCCTTTAAAGCTTCAGTGAAGTTCCTTAAATTGTTTTCTACAGTTAAATGTATAATTATACATTATAATGTATAATTATACATATTAGCAAGTGTACATAATAAATACGTACAAAGAGTTAATTGATCACAAGTTAAATTGTTAAATGCTATGATTAATTTTCAAATTAACCTGATTGGCTTTTTTTTTTTTTTTTGGTCTTTAGTCTACTTTGACATCCATACCCATCTCATCTGATTGGCTTAATTGTACCTTCCATTTATATGAAAAAAATCACTCTGAAAGTTATATAGGTGGAATACTACTTTGAAATAAATATACAAATTTCCATGAGATCTCTCAAAATATGTTGAAAATATCAATGCTCTCCTCCCCCAATACCCACAAGTGGACAGAGAACAGAGTTATGTCACCTTGGTGCAGGTACTATGCATTATATTGTGACTTCATTGCTTTGTTAGTATCTTTAGACCAAATAAATTGCTATGTGTTAATTATAGAAACTTTTGATGTGACATATTTAATGGGATTTATAAGTTGCTAACTGGCACTCTAAGATATTTTAAATCCTTTCAAGTTTTGTTGCATTTGTGGGTCACAGAGTGTGTTATCTTGATCATCATTCAATCCTTCCTAATCAAGACATTACATTGAGGTACAGACTTAAATTAAATTTGCAACTTTTGACAAATTCTTAATTTTCATTCCTTCCTGAGTTATATTGCCACATATTCTGAAGTGGAGATTTCCTCAGGAGCAGTGTCAGCAGCTTTAGCCTGTTTTATCTGGGGACATCATCACTGTTGAGTGATCTAGACTCTGAGTTTAAGTCTCAACTCTGCAATTATCTGTGACAGTTTGAGGTATTTGAGGCTCACAGGTCCACATTTGAAAAATGGAGGGTCATGATAACTATTTCAAAGAGCAACTGCCAGCCAGGTATGATAGTTCACACCTATAATCCCAAGACTCAGGAGTCAGAGACAGGAGGATTGCCACAATTTCTAGGCCTGGCTGGTCTATATAGTTCATTCAGGGTACACCAGGACTACATCCCAAGACCTTGTCTCAAAAAAAGGTCATTGTATAGATTAATAAATTTACATATGCGCACAACTTTAGAGTCTGACAATAATAAAGGTAAAAGGGAAGTTTGTGATACTTTTGTAGTATGTTTTTATATTTAAAATCTAGTTCTTTTCACAAATTTCTATGTCATTTTATGTAAAATAAATTCATTTACTTATAGTTAGCAAAGCTGTTTTTTTCCATTACATAACTTACTTTCTCTAATTCTTTGAAACGTGGGCCTTCGAATTTCTTTCCATTGCCAAATATATTGATTTTAATTTAGGTAATATTTTTGCCTTTGTATTTTAAAAATATTTCTATAATCTTTAGAATAATTTCCTTTATTTTTGAGACAGGGTCTCTCTGTAGCAACAGCTAGCCTGGAACTTGCTATGTAGACCACACTGCCCTTGATCTCAAAGCAGTTTGCCTGCCTGTGCTTCCTGAGTCTTGGGATTAAAGGTGTACACCACCACACCTGGGCTAGAATAAATTCTTTGTATAATGAGAAATTTAAAAATAGTTTTAATATCTGTATATATTGAGGAACATTCCTCTAGATATTTGTTTAAAATTTCAGAATAATTTATTTATAATTGTTAACACTGTTAGGCTTGGGGGGAAAATGGAGCACAGTTCCACTGAGGCAAAGGTCAAGGGAGTTTCAACCTTGAGGTGTGGTAATGGAGAAATACTGGAGGTCATTAAGCAGGTGGCTCCTCTGGGTGATTAGACTATCTCTGTTTGCTAAATGGTCCTGGTGGAAATTAGGCTCCTCTCCCACAGAAACTAGGGTATGGAATGTCCTACTTTCCCAAGGTTAACATTTCTAAAAGTTGGTTCCTGAGTTTCTAAGAAAGATGATTTTGGCTTCTAACAGTGGCTAGAAATAGGGGAAAAATACATTACAAAATGGTGAAGAAAAAAGGGTAATTACAATTAAAAAAAATAGATATGATAAAAAAGGGAAATTAGGAAGGAGCTCAAGGCCTCTATTCAGGAAGAAAGATTGCCCAAGTTTTGTTAAACTGAAGAGAATATTAAAACTGTTTGTTTCCATATGTGTCTATTTATACTAATATGTGGAGATATAGATAAGTAACTCATTTAAAGTGCCACTGTAAACATTTTATGTCTCCAATGGAAATGTGCATCTTTTTATTTTGATGCATCTTATACTTTCTCAAAGAAGTTTTTTTCTGTGGTTTCCTGTAGAAAAAGTCTACATGTTTGTTGCCCTGCTGGAAGGGGAAAAACATCTTTCCCTAGAAGTTACATGAATATAATAAGATACCAGAGGCTGCTACCTTCATAAAGATGAGAGGTTTGTTTAACACGGGGTTCTAGAGTTTGAGTAATATGTTACAGGCATCAGCTGGGCTCTAGTGACAACTTCATGGCAACTATTACCACAGTGTTGGATGCACACGCAGTCTAAAGCGATCATATGACAAAACAGGAAGCCAGAGAGTGGTTAGGGACTGGGTTCCGGCTTTCATAATTTGCTTGCTCATGTACTGACTAAGGAACCCACAAGAATGACCATACTCTCTTAAATCCAAGTCAACAGCTCCAGAGAGAGAGGACAGTTTTACTTCTCATCCACCTGTGCCCCTTTTCTAAGCCTAGGGAACAATCTGCGGAAGAGGAGGCGTGGTAGAATGTAAAGGCTGCGATTGGGGTGAACGGTGAAACTACAGCGATGTAGTCTGGACACTCATTTGATCAACTTGATTGAACAAACAACCTGTCACCCCCGCCCCCCCACTGAATGGTGGGACTGTGGGGGTTTGGGCACAACAGTCTGTAGATTGGTTTTGCACGAAGGATGCTTATACTCATGGATTATCACTTATAGCTAAAAAATGAAAAAAAAAACCTGAAAGATGCAGGACAGTTATGGCAGAATACATGATCTGGGATGGGGTGGGGGTGGGGGGGAAGGGAAAGGGAAATATGCCTGATCTGAATTGGAAAATGATGTACGAAATGCACAAACCATCAATAAAAATTAAATTAAAAAAAAAAAGTGCAGGATCCTTCCCACTTTGAGGACTTTTTAGTTCTACCACCTCACATCAACATACTGAGGACTTCTAACATCTGAAACCTCAAGCCGCACACTCAATCTATACCGAACCATAGCATGACACGAATGTGTTTTGTTCACATGGATACAGAATTGTAGGTAGAGGCTTAAATACTACCTAAGATGCATTTACAATAAGACAAGAACCCAGGAGAATGGCAATACAGGAAGCAGTCCCATACTGCTCCCCCCCGTCGCGTTGTGTTCATCTGTTCTGGTGGGAAACTCTTTGAAGACTCAAAGACACGCCTGACCCTCCACAGAAGAAAGAACACCCAACATGGTAGAAATAATTTTTCCACCCACAGGTTCTGCATTTCAGCTGCTGTGTCTGGAAGCTACTTCTTGTTGGCTGCCATTGCCTGGTGAGAATATGTGCAGACAGAGTTGTAGCAAAACAGCCTTTAGGGGAATTCTAAGAGCTACAAGGCAAGTTTAAGGTTGATGACACAATGTTTATAAAAGAAAGTCAGTCAAAGGATATTTGTTTTAAACATAAAAATATTATCGATTTTGTACTAAGATTTGAATGGTTTCTGTTTCCTGGATTGACATTTCTGATTCAAATCAGATTGTAGGTAAAAGATAGGCTTGCCATTCTCTTGAGTTTGTGTTCCAGGTAATTAATCAATCTGTTTAGAATTTAATTTTTTAATTTATTATTTTTAATTAATTAATTGTTACTGATTTTTGTGACTTTCATACAATATATTTAAGAGAAATTTTATTTATTCAAGACTTTCATCTATTTTATTTAGTATTTTTATTTTATGTGTACGAGTGTATTCCTTCCATGTGTGTATGTACACCTGTGTTGTGCAGTGCCCACGGATTCAGAAGAAAGTATCAGATTCCCTGGAACTGGAGTTATGGATGATTGTTAGCCACCACGTGAGTGCTGAGAACCAAACCCAGGTCCCCTGCAAGAGCAGCTGGTGCTCTTGACTGCTGAGCCATCCAGCCCCAGATTCAAAACTTCATCCAATGAATTTTTATTATATTCAGATTTCCTTACCATCTCCAACCTCACCCTCCCTCTACCCACCCTGACATATTTATTCGGCAGTAAAAAAAAGTCCATCTTTTTTTTTTGAAAGATTTTACTACTCTCACTTTCTTTAAGAAGTAACATGATTACATTGAAAGACTTTGTATAGGTTAGAGAATTTTGAAAGAGAGTGAATCACAAACTCATATTATAGTAACATTGACAAATTTCACATTATTGTTAAAGCATGTTAGTATTCAGAAATTATAGTAGACATAGAATTTCAAATTTATGTTCTAATTTTAGTTTGAGGAGTATAACAGTTCAGTTTAGTTATTGTACTTCTTTCTATTTCTTTTTTTGTTCCCTTTAATTTTATATTACTCCAAAATATGAATATATACATTCCACATATAAACAAAAATTACAGAATCTGAAAATATGCTATAGGTTAATTCCAAAACACATTGCAATTCACATTTTAACAGTAATTTTGCATGCCAGAAGAAAAAAAATATGATGTTACATTTCAGATTACCTAGAGTTGATGTATGTTTTAATGTACTTTTAAAGAAGAGATTGATCAGGTCCAGCTCGACTGTTCCAAGAGCTGAGTCCAAATTATGTACTGTATTTTTCAATAGGAGGCAAGCAAGGAGTATAGCTATAGACTGTGTTATTTTGGAAGTCTCTTGGACTACCCTGACCAAAAATTTGAAGGAAGGTTTCTCTTGTCTGGAACTTTTTAAAATTATATAACCTTCAGCTATACACACACACATAATATATACTATATAATATGTATATATTATATAATATATACTATAATATGTATATATAATATAATATATTATGTGTATTTTTTTAGTAGTCTTTGAACTACTATTTTTCTCTCTGTTTATTTTTACCAGCTAAGTGCTACTTATCTCTCCTCTCTCTCCCTATGTGTAAGTCTTCCTATTCCTTCCTCAAAGTGCCACCCACTGGAAAATTTTGAAGAGAATTTTAAAGATGAAATGGAAAGTGGTATTCAAGTTTGAGGCACATAAAATGTTCCAGGTAATATTTCACCATGATCTCTTAACTAGATTTCTGGTTTTTGTTTGAAAAATTCTAGCAGATAATAGGACAGCAATAATCCTAGATCTCTTCAGTTTTGAATTATGGATCTTCAGGATGTACTTTCCTTGTCTTTCACATCATTGAACCTAAAAATTAAAACACCTGTGGCTGGTTTCTTTAAGCTACTGAATTACACGTTTCATTCCTGGAACCAATTACCCCCTTGCTACATATTTCCTATGTCCATGTCAAAGCTAGGGTATTAAACAACATTTTCACTTTTGACATCTGAACAGACACATCATGAGAAGTCTCTATCTTCCTTCACACACTTACCTATCAAAGCTGCTTCCTTTTTCCCTGCACAATAATTTGTCAATAGATGTGTGATCATTATATGCCATTCATCAAATTTAAAAATGCATAATGTTATATTTTTAAACAGGGCATAAATGTAGCTTTACTAAAATCTTACCACATAAAATTCTGTTAAAATTTTCTGGAGCGTACATTGTCCACATCCAACACTGATGTAAGAGATTTCCCTTTAAATCTTCATAATTATTATTTTCAGTGAAGAAATCATTGCAATGACTTTAAATTCTACAATCTGAATTCCTCAGGATTACACAATTTACTTAAGCCTTCAACTAATATTTCAGTGTAGTATTTGAACGCTGACATGAAATTGCTCTTGAGGTCCCTATTCATCAATAACTGTATCTCCAACAAGTTAACTAGAGAGTGTACTAATGGGCAAAGGAGAAAAATATAGTTTGGACAGATAATTCCTTTACAGTCTTCTGAGTCACCTTTGAAAAGAAAATCATGCAAGTTTTGCACTCTGACATACAATATTGCCTTGTTAAATAGTGTGTTCCATGAAATTAATGGTTTAAATTACTTTGCAAAGAGAACCACTTAGTTCTATGAAAAGAGACATAAATTGACAAAATGCCACTGGTGTGGTTTCCAAGTACTTCAAATGAGTGTCCCTAAGGATCCTTGGTATTAGTGGTTATTATAATTGCAATCACTTTTTCCCCTCTTTAAGACCTATGTTCCAAGGAAAAGATTAATTTAGTCTCCAGGAAACCAAAACAAAACACCTTACTTTTATTCAAAACCACATAAACAGAAATCATTCATCTCCATCCAGTTCTTGTACTAGCTATTTATGAAAAAGGAAGTAAAATTTTAAAATATTTATTATTTCTATTTTATGTGTACAAGTGTATGTCTTCATGTATGTATGTGCACTTGTCATGCAGTGCCTGTGGAGGTCAGAAGAGGGCATCAGATCCTCTGGAGCTGGAGTTACAGAGAGTTGTTAGTCCCCATGCAGGTACAGGGAACCAAACCCAGGTCCTCTGCAAGAGCAACCGGTGCTCTTAACCACTGAGCCATCTATGCAGCCCTGTGAAGTAAATTTTTAATTATGACATTCTGAGCCAAAGTTCATTCACCAGTGTATAGATAAGATAATGCTGTTAAGTTAAACATTCACAGCATTTGCTTACTGACCCGAACACACACACAAAAAAATTTATTTTAGTTAATTACCCATATTTTACTTAAGGAACAAGTAGTCTTTCTATATTTATAAAATATGTGAGTATGGGGCGTGGAAAGATAGCTCAGTGGTTAAGAGCACCAACTGCGCTTGCAGAGGACCTAGGTTCCATTCTCAGTACCCACATGGGAGCCATGAACCATCCTTAACTCCAGTACCAGGGGAATCCGATGGCCTCTTCTGACCTCTGTGACATTGCACAACATGAATACATTTAGACACATTCAGGCAATATATTCATACACAAAAAAATAACTAAAATATTAAAAAAATTCTGAGTATGAAAACATAATTTTGTCTTTGTCTTCATTGATCAAAGACTCACTGGGAATGAGAAATTTGTAGAAATAATTTAAATACAATAGGAATCACATTTTACTATGTACATAGAACATAAGAGAACTAATAGATCAAATAATTTACAGGGTCTGGGTGTAGCTGTCAGATGGGGGTCTCCTTGACATGTTTGCAAATCCCATAGAAAGAAGAGGAGTCAATAAATATAGAGAGTATTTGCTGCAAATGGCCAGATAAGCAATAAAGAACTGCAGTGGCTCATCATAACTAAACCATAAGCTGACCTGGGAATAGAAATAGATAAAGCTATGAAGCAATATGGAGGCAGATCATAGAGGGTTTATGCTGTAATCAGGGGTCTACACCCAGGGTGAACTAAGAATAGGTTTCAGATGTGTAAATCAAATGAGAATTTTAAGGATGATATTTTGAGGTACAAGTGATTTGAAATTCAAGTTTCAGTATATATGAAGGTTTACTGGAATATAACCTTACCTGTGAATTCACTGATTGTCTTGGGCTATTTCTATATTATGATAGCAAGTTGTATACCAGGGCAGGACCTTTACGATCTGGTCCATGACAGAGAAGGTTTGCTGACTTATTTAGACCAAAATTTCTAGGATTTCATGGTATAAGTTGGGGGAAAATGATGTACTTTATAGGTGAAAGTATTTCAGTAAATGTTGTTATTTTTGCATTATTATGTTGTTTTCTGTAGTTTATTTTGTGACTAGTTTGTATTTAGGCAAGAATAATGATGAATAAGTTGTAATGATTTTGGACCTTTCCTACATTAGGAAATCAAAGAAGATAAGAAGAAAATTGGCATTGCACTTAGGAGGAAGAAGTCTTCACACAGAACACACGGGCTTGGCAATGGATTACTATGTCTCCTTTCAGCAATGCAAAAGTCAATCTCAAGCTGGGCGATTCAGTTTCTACTTTATTTGATAAACATAAATTTGTCTGTGATAAAAAGAGAGAAGTGGATAGAAAGTTTGTCTTTAATCCTCTTTCCAGAGCTTATAGTTAGTGGCTGATTTCAGATGAAGATTTATTTTGATCTGTCCTCCTTTCATACATATATTTTATGTCATGATCACATCCTTACAACATGGTCTATCATAATTCTTTGAATCTTCCCAACTGTGCACTGCAACAGTTAACTTTGTGTGATCACTTATTTGCTTCCATACCTGTTTCTTGTTTTTTTCTTGCTCCACCTCCCAGAGACTAAACTCTACAAACTGTATCTCCTGGCCTCCGTAAGTCTGTTTTCCACCTCTTTTGGCCACTGAAGATAAACAATGAGGGGTTAATTGATGGCAGGAAGTGAAAGCTGGATCTTTTTCCCTTATGTACCTGGGTAGCATCTGTAAAAGAGGCTCTATGCCTTTTAATGTTCCAAATGCTATGACCTTTTTTTCTTTATTGTATGTATGTATAGTATGTACATATATGTGGAGGCCCAACATAAATGATTTTGTTAGGTACAGCTTCACATGACTTACCTCTGTTTGATGGCAGATGTTTGATTCACAGCTGTGTCACACACATTCTCCCAAGGATTTACTGTCTATCAAATATATTGACATATGTTAACTGTTTACTCCCAGCTCCCTTACAATACTCTTGTCCATCAGTTTAGCAGGAGTGTAAGATTCATGTGTCTATGACTCAAGTATTCGCATACATTGTGATTCACATACTTCATTTTATTTTTTTTATTTTTATTTTTTTTGGCTCTATATTTTTATTTAGCTGTTTTATTTTTAAGTGGGCAAAATACAGACGTCTTCACATAAAAGCAATCCTATGGACTAAGTTAGTATTACTTTAATTGGAGCATGAAAAGTTTGAACAACTTTTCGTAGATTCATACAAATGGATACAGGACCACTAGAAAAATAATAATAAATTAATGCCTGTATTACTTTTTTTTTATTTTTAACAAATCTAGACCCCCCCACCCCACCAGAGCTCATGCATTCTGCCAAACATGCTTTTCATCTCTTAGTCTTTCTCAATATTTTCCATGGGAAAGTTGACTGTTTTGAGCAGAAGTTCACTGTTTCAGTCTGTTCTTTGATGCAGTCTTTTCTGTTGTTGTTGTTGTTGTTTCCAAAATGCATTACGCCCTACTGCTTTGTACAAAAGCTCAGGGGGCCCTACACAAGAAATACTTACAACTGGGTAATTGGCACTAGCATCCACAGATGAGGGATACCATTC
>VZQC01001910.1:1396111-1475444 GCA_009823505.1 Rhizomys pruinosus
TTTTTTTTTCTCTTTTTGCTTTTAGTTTTCTCCTCTCTCACAGGGATCCACTTGCCTCTTCCTACAGTGTGCTGGGAGTAAATACATGCATGGCAATCCCTGGTTCTCATACCTATTACCGAACAGTACCTATAACAGTTCAGATTTTCCTTCAGTAAATGTCTTATTAGACTATGTGAGGTACCTCTTTGGCTTCCAGTGTATTTCCAGTTATTACAAGATGTGGGTCCCTTTCTTGGCTGGCAATATATTTGCAGCTTCAAATAATATGTATCTTATATTTTGTATTCATATTTGATACTTCTGGCATTTTAATTGTTACAAGGGTACCAGTTCTTGTGTGTGTGTGTGTGTGTGTGTGTGTGTGTGTTTGTGCATGTGTGTATTTGGCAAAGTTGAACTTTTCCCTATACTGATCCCATTTTTCAGAAAACTGCCATTTTTGTAAGGATAACACAGAGTATGTAGATGAAAAGTTGTTTCTAAAATAGAACACCAAGAAAGTAGCAAGATAAAAAAAATGCATCCAGTTAGGAATAGCCTGTAGATTGCTTTTTAATTTCAATGATTAAATTAATTAATCTTGAGAATGTATTGTCTGTATGAGCATGAATAGTGTGTGAAGGAATTTTGTGGACTGAATGCATGCCATGTTTGCATACAGTGTCTCGGGTATAAACATGATAAAATTATCAATGAACTCCCTAATTTGATCCTGAAGTGAAGAGATGCTGTCCAAGGAATCGTGTGTGTTTGTAGGAGGCATTGTTGTAGCTAATACAGCAAGAATGGGACCCAGATGTTTTCTGGAAAGTTGGTTGACTGGAGGCAGAGAGCATTACCTAAAACGTAGGCGGCCATATGGAAGTGAAGGTTGGAAACATCCCATTACAAGTCATATATCACTGAGCTGACAGCAAGGGTTTCAGCTTGTTTTTATTTAAATCATGAAAGCAGCTGCTCAGCTGTCTAGCTGTATTAAATTTAACCCCCTTTCCTGGCAATCGAATTCAGTAATTTATGCAATTTTGATTGGACCACTGCATAAATACCATTTGGAGAACTTTCACTTATTCTTGTCCCTTAAATTGACATCTAGATCATGATTGGCTAATTTTTCTCCTGAAAGAGAATGCTGTAGATAATACACCTGGTGAGTCTATTAAGGTGAATCACAGAGGAAGACTGTAATTTCATCTTTGGTAGATAATTACCATGGCAAAACTACGAAGAAACGCCAGATAGTTTTAAATGATCCCTTATCCTCTTGGCGTCCTTATTTTTATTTCGCCTTCTCTTTCCTCTTTCTTCTTTCCTCTTTCTTCTTCCTTCTTCTTCTTCTTCTTCTTCTTCTTCTTCTTCTTCTTCTTCTTCTTCTTCTTCTTCTTCTTCTTCTTCTTCTTCCTCCTCCTCCTCCTTCCTTCCTTCCTTCCTTCCTTCTTTCCTTCCTTCCTTCCTTCCTCCTCCTCCTCCTCTTCCTCCTCCTCCTCTTTTTCTAGTAACTTGTTCTCTCCTTTCTGTTTCCTACAGTTATTTCCAATATGTGATTCTGCTTGATTCTTAGTATTGTGCTTTCTGCCGGGCACCCTAGATGTTTTGATCCTTCCACTGCTATTATTCCAGCCCCTCTTCCTCAGTCGTTCCTTCCTCTTCTTCCATTATCTCTTTTCCCACTGCTCTCTGCCTTTTTTCGGAGCCCCTTTCTCAGCTTTACTGAATCATTTTAATCACCTTCCTTCTATGGACACATAGGATATTCAGTGAAGCCCTTCATGAAGTCTTTTTATTAACATCTGGGAAGCCTTCAACTCAGGTTTGGACCATATGTACCTCAAGCTACCCCTGAATTTAAGGTGCATTTTAACACTTGCTTACAGAGGTAGAGACATTGTTGCCTTTTGGAAAAGTACAGGATTTAATTTATGGTGGAAATAAACCTGAGTTCTACTCCAAAAAACAGAAGAAACTATGAGATAATCCTAGGAATTAAAGCAATCATTTTGTCTTTCTGCAGATTTTTCAGGTAATTACTATAATAACATTTTTCCCTATTATTAGCTGTCCATACCTCTCTTCTTTTAGGAGATATTTTCATACTAGGAATGAGAGATGTGTTTCTATTTTTATTAAAGCTTTTTAGTTTTTTTCATGGATGTGATTCTTTTCAAAATGACTTTAATAATGAGTTATTTCTGCAGTGATCAAGATCCAGAAATGCCTCTCTTTAAAATACTTGGCGGTTAAGATGCTAGCACAATGCAGTGGGCCATTAGGTGCCAACATGACCGGCTGTAGGTCATCAGTAATTTGACATTTTCCAGGGCTATTTTCTCCAGGGTTAGTATAACAAAATAAGGGTCCTAGACAGAGAAAATATTCTTGTTTCTCAAATGCCAGCTGTCTGCCTAGTCAGTAATTCTGACTCCATGTATTCACTCTTTAAAAATGTGGCATGGCTTGTATGCTAAGTTGTTGGATACATCGGGGATTATTAATATGGGACCTATAGAAAATTATGTTGTAATTTGATTGTATGTCCACTATCTTCTCATTAGAAATAAACAGATTGTGCTCCTGAGAATTGGTGCCATAATGAAAAGGGTACTTCAAACCTTTGTTTTACTAATATCATGTGTGACAAGTTTAAACATCATAGAGCCCCCATAATCTAGATGCAAGCCAGTTTTCTCCATATGGGTCATCTTCTCGTGTATCATTATAATTTTAGAGATGGATTCAGAATAGTAATACTTAATGTAATAAGTGCAATAGCAGGCAAAGTGAGGCAGAAATGCAGAGTTCAAAGCTCTGCTTTTTAGATATTTTTCCAGCCAGAGTTCATAAGATTTTGGAATCATATCTAAGAAATAAAAGATGATTTTCTTAGGGATGAGAATGACCAGGATTAGGACAAATAAAGCAAGGACAAACACTGGCCACATTTACACCTGTGGGCCATAGAGTGAGAAAACGACACTTGTCTCATTCATTTATTAAAAACCATTTACTGAGAGTATGCTTTGAGCCAGACAGTGGGCTAGGGGCTTCCACTCGAGAGGGGAAGAAGGAAGAACAGAGGTGAACTCTTGACTCTATGCTCATAAGGGCTCCATTCATTTTGAAGTTTCCTAACCCATTCTCCTCTTGCTATCATCACATTGGGGTTAAGATCTCAGCATCTGAATGTGATGAGGTACGGGGTGAGGCAGGATTCACACAATCATTCAATCCCTAACAAAAACCAAAGATTTGCTAACAGCAGAATGGTTCTGTAAATAGTTCTTCTTTTGATCTAACTCATATTCTAGAACTGCCTGTAAACCGGAGAATAATGATACCATACTTACAAAAAACTCAAAATGAGCCTACCACCTGACCCAGCCATACCACTCCTGGGTATATACCCACAAGACACAGCCTACCACAAAGATACATGCACAGCTATATTTATTGCAGCTCTCTTCACAATAGCAAAGAGCTGAAACCAACCCAAATGCCCCTCAACTGATGACTGGATAACAAAAATGTGGTACATCTACACAATGGAGTTCTACGCAGTGGTAAAGAAAGATGACATCATGAGTTTTGCTGGTAAATGGATGGAACTCAAAGCCATTATGCTAAGTGAAGTAACACAGTCCCAGAAAAAAAAAAAAAAAGGTGAATGGTTTCCCTCATTTGTGGATGCTAGCACCAAATCCCCAGTTGGCAGGCAAACTGAAGAACTTTATTATTATATTTCATTGTATCTGAAAGCAACTGTGCTATTCTGATGTGAATCTCTTAATGGGCTCTAGAATTGCCCTACCACTAGTATTCACACATTGTAATTACAATATGTGGATGGAAGATATGTAGTCATATTCTAAAAAAAAGAAAGAATGTAAAGTTACACATCTTTGTACCTGCATGCAACTTTACTGTTAAAACGTGAATCTCTAAATGTGTTTTAGAATTAACCTATAGGATATTTTCAGAATTTATAATTTTGATTTTTGTGTGGAGTGTATATATGTATATTTTGGTATAATATAAAATTAAAGGGAACAAAAAGAGAGAGAGAGAGAAACCTATTCAAAGAACTGACCAAAAGAGTAAACTTATGTATCAAAAAGGTTATAAAAGACTGAGAAAAAGATGCAAGACAGGACTTAACATGTATGACAGAATCCATGAGCTCTGGCAGGGCCTGGGGGCAGGTGTAAAGGGTGGGCATGGATGGGGGAATGAGTCTAAATTTAATTAAGAAATGTTGTATGAAATGCACTCAATAAAATTAACTTAGAAAAAAGATACCATACTTGCTTAGAATAGCTGCCCTCTGGTTCTCTATTTAACCAAGGACTCTATTTATTCTCAATACTGGCAAAGAATAGTCCTGACACACCATTGTTGTGCATCAAATGTTCATAAAGATAATAAATTTTCTGCTTAATGGCATGAAAAAGACTTCTCCTGCTGTGTTTCTTGAGACTGTAGACATATTTAGCATATTTCCTAGTAAATCTGCTGATGAAAAAATTCTAATATTTGCATATCCATACTATTTTACCCTTCTTTAGGAATAACTTAATGATGTAAGATGGAATAATTTAAATGTCACAAAATGCTACTATCAGTCACTTTTCTGTTGCTATGATAAAACCACCATGACCAAGGGAACTTATAAAAGGAAGAGTTTATTTGAGCTTACGATTGACAGTTCCAGGGAATCAGAGTTCATTGTGGTGGGAGTCCATGGTGGCTGGGGCTGGAGCAGCAAGCCAAGGTTCACATCTCACAATGAGCACAGGAAGCAGAGAGAGAGATAGACTGGAGACAGCAAGGCTTGTTAAACTCACTAAGCCTGCTCCCAATGACGTACTTCCTCTAGCATGGTCATACCTTCTAAGACCTCCAAGAACAGCGCCACCAACTGGAGATAAAATGTCTGAATACTTAAAGCCTATGGGGGACCCCTTCACTCTTGCTTCTTTCATGCTTCTAAAGCCAGCACCATATGAATGAAACTGCTGAATTTGGCTGCAAGTTTGGGATGGACCCTTTCTTACTTTGACCACATTCACAAATTTTCTCTGCCCTTTCAGTATTTTCCTTTAAAAATTGGAGGCTTGGGCTGGAGAGATAGCCTAGCAGTTAAGAGTACCAACTGCTCTTGCAGAGGACCCAGGTTCGATCCCCAGCACCCTCATGGCGTCTAAGAACTGTCTGTAACTCCAATTCTAGGAGAACTCCAGTTCCAGGGGAATCTGAGACCCTCTTCTGACCTCCCCGGCATTGCACGACACGGGTGCACAAACCTACATGCAGACAGTACACTCATACACATACAAAAATAAATAAATAAAAATTTAATAAAAATAGATTTTTTTAAAAAAGTTGGAGGCTTAACTGGGTGTGGTCTTGCCCTGAAGGTACTGTTTCTGTTGTTTACTTGTAAATCTCAGGCCCCTCCTTAATCATTTTAATCTCACTTTTTCCATTGTTTACTTGTAAATATCTAAGCCTCTCCTTAATCACTTTAATATCCTTATCAAAGGGAGCCTCTCCTTCACATGCCTTGGCCCCAGCTTTAATCTTCCTAGTGCACTTTTCCAATCCAAACTGTACATTCTGCATTTCTTTCTGCCCCATCTGCTCCTTTTCACTGTAGATCTGCACAATATTCACCATAATAGCCAAGCCACCATTTCTACATTAGGCTGTCTTGAAATATCCACTGCCAAAGACATTAGTCCATTGCTTTTCAACTTAGCATCAGGCAAGCATTTGGGCTATGGGCAAATTGTGGCAAGACTTTTTGCCAAAATATCCCAGTTGCTGCCTAAATCTTTATTTTCCTCTGGAACTACATTTTTTGCAGCAATGCTTTCCTCCAGGCTTCTACTAGAATGGCCCCTTAAGCTCTGCTTACAGTAGTCAACAGCTTTTCTAGCCCAAGTTTCCAAAGTCTTCCACATTTCTCCAAACACCCACATGGTCAGGTTCTTCACAGCCAACACCCCACTCCTGGCACCAACTAACTGTATTAGTCACTTTTCTGTTGCTGTGGCATGGCCACACCTTCTAAGACCTCCCCAAACAGTGCCACCAACTGGGGACAAAATGTCTGAATACTTAAAGCCTATGGAGGACATTCTCATTTAAACCACCACAAATAGTGATAATGATCAAGCTATTTATACCACTCACTGTGATAGTTTGGGTTTCCTTACATGTTGTAGGTATTGGTAGAAACTGGATTTCAGTATTTTCTTTAAGTTTTCCCTTGAGTTCTCATTTACAATTTATGCAGCTTAAAAAATTATGTAGTTACTGGAGTCTAATTATACTTAAAATATGCCCATGCAATCTTGAAGTGTTATCTGAACAAAATATACAATTCAGTGAAATGCAGTGCTTGACTCTGAGTGTACACACACTGCACACAAGTGCACACTCACATGCATCAGCAAGCATGTATATGTACATTATATTTTGAGGCATTATATGCAATGTCTATAACCTACACATAATGATACTTTTATTGATATTGAAGTACTTGTATGTGGTTATATTTCTATAAGTATGTAAAATTCTTATTCTTTATTAATTTACATTAATATGATACAGTAAATTTCTAATAACTCAAATTCAAGTGTTCAGAAATGTTTCAGTGAGAGAACATATGCTAAAATATAAATGAATTTGGGTATCCATAACTGTGAAGTCAGAGGATTTAATCAACCTATGGCCAAAATATTCAGGGAAAAAAAAAGGTTGCATCTACTGAACATATGCAGACATTTTTCTTGTCATTATTTCCTAAACAGTACAATATAACAATTTATATAGCATTTACATTATATTAGTTTTTAGAGATTATTTAAAATATTTGTAGTACTGAAGTAAGTGAGCAGATTATATGAAAATATTACCAAAATGCTGAGTTTCAAAGTCAGTCCTATAGTCATCCCAGCAAAGCTTCTGAAGGAGGACACTTATTTTTTATTTTTTTATTTTTTTGGTCTTTTTGAGACAGGGTCTCCCTTTAGTGCCAGCTGTCCTGGGGCTTGCTCTGTAGACCAGGGTGGTCTGAACTCACAGATGTCTGCCTGCCTCTGCCTCCCAAATGCTAGGATTAAAGGTATATGCCACCACGTCCCGCCAAGGAGGACACTATTTATTTATTTATTTATTTATTTATTTATTTATTTATTTATGTTTTGGTCTTTTCGAGACAGGGTTTCCCTGTAGCCCCAGCTGTCCTGGAACTCACCTTGTAGACCAGGCTGGCCTTGAACTCACAAAGATCCGCCTGTCTCTGCCTCCCAAGTGCTAGGATTAAAGGCGTGCACCACCACACCTGGCAAGGAGGACACTTTTATGAATGAAAAATGTTCTTTTATTTTTGACAAATTTGAAAATGTTCATCATGAAGATATTAGAAAACAATTCATTTGTCAAATCAACAGGAAAGATGAATGCTTGTGAGCGTTTCCTCCATAGCAGAGACAAAAAATCCTTGGACTTTGCCGAGAGCTACTGCATATCACTTGTTCGCTAGAAAGACAAAAATCAGTGATCATCTCTTCTGAATTTTATTTTATGTGTGTGAGTGTATTGTTGTGGTATCACTAGGCCAGATGTAGATTACAGGGAAAAGGAAAGATGCAAGACAGCTGCCAGTAGCTGGCCTAAACCTCGGGGCCAAAGGCTGACAACATTTCCACTACCCACTTACTTGTCTAACCTAGCAACTACACTAGACAATGTCCTAATGGCACCCCAGGATCCCCCAGACTGCTGCCTGCTTGGCTCTCTGCAGTCTAATGCCAGACTGCTGCCTGATTGGCACTCTACAGTCTAATTCCGGGCCCAAGCACTCACCACACATCACATCTGGTGACCTGATAACTCTCCTTCCAGCCTCACACCAGCTTCCCAAGTTGGTGATCTGATTGGCCACTGTCCAACCCACTGGTCACTATTACACAAGCCTCAAGGGCTAAGATTTACACGTGCAAATAATGACCAGTAGTCCCTGTCAGCATTCTGTTTTTATATCATATCTAAGGGCCTGGTTTCAGACCCTTGCCTCAGGTTCTCTAGCATCTGGAGCACAAGAACTCCTGTTCTTGTGAATGAGTGCCTTTGATCTCAAAGTGTCACAGGCTTGCTAATGCAGAGGCAAGTCCTGCCTTAGGCCAGGTTTCAGTGTAAAAAGACAAGCAGGTAATTTAGCACAAAAGAAGCTGCAGGTGGCTTCCTTTTCCCCTACATATTGCATATATATATATATATATATATATATATATATATATATATAGACCAGTGCCATGCAATGCCCAGGGAGGTCAGAAGAGGGCATCAGATCCCCTGGAACTGGAATTATGAATAGTTGTTAGCCATGTTGATGCTGGAACCGAACCCAGATCCTCTCCAAGAACAGCCAGTGTTCTTAACCACTGAGCATTTCTCCAGCGCTCCCAAACAGGGATCATCTTCACAAAAGGTTTGGCTTTAAAGGGAGTGTTTGACTGAATTTAAAGGTCACCAAATCACAGGGCTTCCAGCTCCATATCTTAACATATTGCATTTCAAATATTTTGAGTCTGTTGTCTAAGTAAGTGTTCATCAGGCCAAGTCTGAGTTTATTCTCATTTACAAATGAATAATTCGGCTTCATTCCAAGTATCTAATTAATTAGGTGTGATCATCAGTTCATGAACTGATGATGTAGGCCTAATTCTATTGGCCTAGATCTACCCCATTAACATATCATGTAGTCTTCAAAATATATTACATCTAAAAATGTTAACACTTTTCTTTTTAATATTTTTAGTAAAGTGATTGATTAAAAAAGTAGTCAAATGGACCAATTTAAATCTTGCATAGTCTTTTCTCCTCCATTGGCAATATTTCAGATCAAATTGTTGGGAAGAAAAGTGGTCAACTCAGATTATAAATTTTGCTCTCCTAACACTCTAAGACAAGGTAATTCTGTAACCTGTTTTTTTATGTAAAATTTGAGATCATTTGAAAGTGAAAATGTTAATGATATATAATATTAAGAATCTGACTTTTCCACTGAAGGTTTCCATGAAATTAGATCAACCCACACACTGGTATAACTTCAAATCACCTGCTAGGTAATACTCACTACAAAGGAAGTCAAGGGATCTTCTGTTGGGCTTCTCTGTAGAGGGATGGAAAGTGGTTACTCATTAATTAAGCAAATGGATTGCATGTTAAGTATTCAAATGAGCAATAGTTCTACAGGAAAAGCTTTCATATGCTGATTCTGTGTTACAAGGGATTCTGTAATGGTCTTGCAGTATGATAGCAAACAAGTCAAAGCTACTGATGGAGAAAAATACCAAGGTTGACTGCTATGCAATCATGACTGTGCTTGATTTGGAAGAGATTATGGTGCTACTGCCTTTTGTTTCAGCAAGGGAAATAAAAACACAGAAAAAAAAAAGGATTTTGATGAAAATCATGGCAGTTTCCCTCCGATTATGATGTTGGGAAAGTTGTTATTTCATGAAAGGCAGCTCTGCAGCCATCAGTGCTGTCAGCCAGACGACATAAGAACTCCACTCTGGCTCAGAGAATTGACAGATGGACTTCATTGCTCAAGGGTTGGAATAGATTCATGGAAATCACCCTGCATCTCTGAACCAACACATATGCCCTCAATATCCAGAAGCTAAATAAGGGCCAAAGATTATTTCCTGCATTTTTTTATTGGCACAATGCCAAGGAAGCATACAGATTCACAGGAACTATCTTCATAAAATTGTCTCTCTCTCCTAATTTGGGGGTATGGAACAACATCCTATTAAGCATTCCAAAACTGTTTCTGTTTTGCTTGAGAACAGGTTTTTGTCTCTCTCTCTCTTTTTTTTTTTTAATTGCCCAGGCTGGTCTTGAACGCACCATCCTCCTGACTAAGACTTTAATGGCTAGGTTTAGCAGTGTCTTAGTTTTATTTTTCTAGTCTCTATCATATGAATGATTTAAAGTCTTCACTCTTTGGCTATAATTTATGGGTGTCATTTCAGACAATAATATGATTACTATACACATACCTTAAAACTGTTTATTTTTTAATTTTATGAGTATACCTGTATTGCCTCCATATATGTAAGTGCACCCATGTTGTGCAATGCCTGTGGAGGTCAGAAGAGGGTGTCAGATCCCCCTGGATCTGGAGTTATGGATGGTTGTTAGCTGCCATGTGGGTGCTGAGAACAGAATCCAGGTCCTCTGTAAGAGCAGCCAGTGATCCTAACCACTGAGTCATCTCTCTAGACCCCCAAAACTTCTTAAAATTAGATTCATTTAAGTTATAGACACTGAAACTATGAATGATAATACTATTAGTATATATTGATATTAAGCCATAGTTTCTTGTAGGCTTTTTATTAAATCAGACCTAATTTTTACAAAAATTTAAAATTTTCTATTGCAATAATTTGAAAATCCAAAATAATAAACTATATGTAAGTTGATACGTATTGTTACTGCTGTCCTACTTATACACAAGACAGAATGTCAAGAAATTTAAAGGGAAATAACTTAAATGTGACATATTCTCTCACCTTCACTAGACATATAAGATATACAATGGCCGTTATTAGGAGACAATGGCAGAAATGCAGTAAAAGAAATAAGACTGAACATTTTTTGGAAATTTATTTATTTATTTATTTATTTTTTTAAAGATTTTTTTTTAATTTTTATTAATTTCTGTATGTGTATGAATGTACTGTCTGCATGCAAGTCTGTGCACCCGTGTCATTTTAATTTACAAGGGACCAGTCTTTGTGAGTGTGTGTGTGTGTTGTGTGTGTGTGTGTTGGTGATGTGTGTAATTGGGCAAGTTGAACTTTTCCTATACTGATCCATTTTTCAAGAAAACTGCCATTTTTGTAAGGATAACACAGAGTATGTAGATGAAAAGTTGTTTCTAAAATAGAACACCCCAAGAAGTAGCAAGATAAAAAAATGCATCCAGTTAGGAATAGCCTGTAGATTGCTTTTTAATTTCAATGATTAAATTAATTAATCTTGAGAATGTATTGTCTGTATGAGCATGAATAGTGTGTGAAGGAATTTTGTGGACTGAATGCATGCCATGTTTGCATACAGTGTCTCGGGTATAAACATGATAAAATTATCAATGAACTCCCTAATTTGATCCTGAAGTGAAGAGATGCTGTCCAAGGAATCGTGTGTGTTTGTAGGAGGCATTGTTGTAGCTAATACAGCAAGAATGGGACCCAGATGTTTTCTGGAAAGTTGGTTGACTGGAGGCAGAGAGCATTACCTAGAAACGTCAGGCCGGCCATATGGAAGGAAAGGTTTGGAAAACATCCCTCATTTACAGAGTCATATATCACTGAGCTGACAGCAAGGGTTTCAGCTTGTTTTTATTTAAATCATGAAAGCAGCTGCTCAGCTGTCTAGCTGTATTAAATTTAACCCCCTTTCCTGGCAATCGAATTCAGTAATTTATGCAATTTTGATTGGACCACTGCATAAATACCATTTGGAGAACTTTCACTTATTCTTGTCCCTTAAATTGACATCTAGATCATGATTGGCTAATTTTTCTCCTGAAAGAGAATGCTGTAGATAATACACCTGGTGAGTCTATTAAGGTGAATCACAGAGGAAGACTGTAATTTCATCTTTGGTAGATAATTACCATGGCAAAACTACGAAGAAACGCCAGATAGTTTTAAATGATCCCTTATCCTCTTGGCGTCCTTATTTTTATTTCGCCTTCTCTTTTCCTCGATCTTTCTTCCTTTCTCTTTCTTCTTACCCCTGGTGGTCTTCTTCTCTTCTTCTTCTTATTCCTTCTTCTTCTTCTTCTCTTCTTCTCTTTCTTCTTCTCTTCTTCTTCTTCCCCTCTTCCTTCCTTCCTTCCTTCCTTCCTTCCCTTCCTTCCTTCCTTCCTTCCTTCCTTCCTTTCCTTCCTCTCCTCCTCCTTCTCCTCCTCCTCTTTTTTTTTTTTTTCTTCTTCCTCCTCTCTCCTTTCTGTTTCTACAGTTTATTTCCCTTAGTTGATTCTGCTTGATTCTTAGTATTATGCTTTCTGCCGGGCACCCTAGATGTTTTGATCCTTCCACTGCTATTATTCCAGCCCCTCTTCCTCAGTCGTTCCTTCCTCTTCTTCCATTATCTCTTTTCCCACTGCTCTCTGCCTTTTTTCGGAGCCCCTTTCTCAGCTTTACTGAATCATTTTAATCACCTTCCTTCTATGGACACATAGGATATTCAGTGAAGCCCTTCATGAAGTCTTTTTATTAACATCTGGGAAGCCTTCAACTCAGGTTTGGACCATATGTACCTCAAGCTACCCCTGAATTTAAGGTGCATTTTAACACTTGCTTACAGAGGTAGAGACATTGTTGCCTTTTGGAAAAGTACAGGATTTAATTTATAGTGGAAATAAACCTGAGTTCTACTCCAAAAAACACGAAGAAACTAACAGAGATAACCTAGGAATTAAAGCAAGTATTTTGTCTCTTCTGCAGATTTTTCAGGTAATTACTATAATAACATTTTTCCCTATTATTAGCTGTCCATACCTCTCTTCTTTGTAGGAGATATTTTTCCCATTACTAGGAATGAGAGAGTTGTGGTTTTTCCTATTTTTTAAGTTAAAGGCCTCTTCTAGTTTTTTCATGGAATGTGATTCTTTTAAAACACTTAATAATGAGTTATTTCTGCAGTGATCAAGATCCAGAAATGCCTCTCTTTAAAATACTTGGCGGTTAAGATGCTAGCACAATGCAGTGGGCCATTAGGTGCCAACATGACCGGCTGTAGGTCATCAGTAATTTGACATTTTCCAGGGCTATTTTCTCCAGGGTTAGTATAACAAAATAAGGGTCCTAGACAGAGAAAATATTCTTGTTTCTCAAATGCCAGCTGTCTGCCTAGATTGAAGTAAATTCTGACTTCCATGTGATGTTCACTTATATTAATAAAAGTGTTGGCATTTAAGGAGCTTCTATGTCTTAAAGAATTGTTGGAACATACAATCCGGATGGTCTGCATTATTAATATGAGGTGTACGCGCTCTAATACGAAGTACACTTATGACTTGGTAAATATTGATGGTGGGTATGTTCCAACTATCTTCTCATGATAGATGAAATACCGAAACAGTATCTTGGTGCTTTCTCTGAGCACCATTGCCTCCATATCACATGAAAAGGGTAACTTCAAAACCTTTTGTTTTTACTAATATCATTGGTGGTGAACAAGTTTAAACATCATAGAGCCCCCATAATCTAGATGCAAGCCAGTTTTCTCCATATGGGTCATCTTCTCGTGTATCATTATAATTTTAGAGATGGATTCAGAATAGTAATACTTAATGTAATAAGTGCAATAGCAGGCAAAGTGAGGCAGAAATGCAGAGTTCAAAGCTCTGCTTTTTAGATATTTTTCCAGCCAGAGTTCATAAGATTTTGGAATCATATCTAAGAAATAAAAGATGATTTTCTTAGGGATGAGAATGACCAGGATTAGGACAAATAAAGCAAGGACAAACACTGGCCACATTTACACCTGTGGGCCATAGAGTGAGAAAACGACACTTGTCTCATTCATTTATTAAAAACCATTTACTGAGAGTATGCTTTGAGCCAGACAGTGGGCTAGGGGCTTCCACTCGAGAGGGGAAGAAGGAAGAACAGAGGTGAACTCTTGACTCTATGCTCATAAGGGCTCCATTCATTTTGAAGTTTCCTAACCCATTCTCCTCTTGCTATCATCACATTGGGGTTAAGATCTCAGCATCTGAATGTGATGAGGTACGGGGTGAGGCAGGATTCACACAATCATTCAATCCCTAACAAAAACCAAAGATTTGCTAACAGCAGAATGGTTCTGTAAATAGTTTCTTTTTGAATCTAACTCAAATTCTAGAAACTGCCTGTAAACCGGAGATAAATGATACCATACTTTACTAAAAAAGATTCAAATCGAGCCTACCACCTGACCCAGCCATAACCCAACTGCCTGGGTATATACCCACAAGAAGCAGGCTACCACAAAGATACATGGCACAGCTATATTTATTGCAGGCTCTTCAACACAATAGCAAGAAGCTGAAACCAACCCAAATAGCCTCAACTGATGACGGAATAACAAAAATGTGGTACATCTACCACAATGGAGTTCTAAACGCAGTGGTAAAGAAATACGATGAGCATCAATTTTGTCGTCGAAATATTTGCATAGGTAAATGGATGGAACAAAAAGCAGTTAATGCTAAGTGAAGTAACAAAAACACAGAAAAACAAAGAAAAAAAAAAAAAAAAAAAAAAAAAAAAGGTGAATGGCTTTCCTCATTTTTGGATGCTAACAAAAAATCCACAGTTATCGGCTAGGGACAAACTGAAACTTTATTATATAGTTTCATTGTCATCTGCAAAAGCAAACTGGAATTCTGAATGTGAATCTCTTAATGGGCTCTAGAATTGCCCTAATACCAGACAAGTATTCACACATTGTAATTACAATTCCATCTGGAATGGAGAAGATGTCATATTCTAAAAAAAAGAAAGAATGTAAAGTTACACATTCTTGACCGTGTCATATGGCACAACTTTACTGTTAAAACGTGAATCCTAAATGTGTTTAGGAAAAAACCTATAGGATATTTTCAGAATTATATTTTGATTTTTTGTGTGGAGTGTTATACATGTATATTTTGGATAAATATAAGAATTAAAGGCGGAACAAACAAAAGAGAGAGAAGAGAAGATATACCAAGTTCAAAGTAACTGTAACCAAATAAAGATAAAACTTATGTATCAAAAAGGTATTATAAAAAAAGACTGAGAAAAAGATGCAAGATCAGGACTGTTAACCATGGTATGACAGAATCCCAAAGACCCTCTTGCAGTGGCCATGGGGGCCCAGGTGTAAAAGGGTGGCAATGGGAATGGAATGAAGTTCTAAAATCATTAAATTAAGAATTTGTTAAATGCACTAATAAAATTAACTTAGAAAAAAGATACCATACTTGCTTAGAATAGCTGCCCTCTGGTTCTCTATTTTAACCAAGGCGACTCTATTTATTCTAATACCTGGCAAAAGAATAAGTCCTGACACACCAATTGTTGTAGCCATCAATATGTTCATAAAGATATCAAATTTTCTGACTATAAGTGGCATGAAAAAGACTTCTCTGCTCGTTTTTCTTGAGACTGTTTAGACATATTTAGCATATTTCCTAGTAAATCTGCTGATGAAAAAATTCTAATATTTGCATATCCATACTATTTTACCCTTCTTTAGGAATAACTTAATGATGTAAGTTGGAATAATTTAAATGTCACAAAATGCTACTATCAGTCACTTTTCTGTTGCTTGTAGAAACCACCATGACCAATGGAACATATAAAAGGGAAGGTTTTATTTGAGCTTACGATTGGACGGTTCCAGGGAATCAGAAGTCCATTGTGGTGGGAGTCCATGGTGGCCGGGGCTGGAGCAGACTAAGGCCAAGGTTTACATCTCACAATGAGCACAGGGAAGCCAGAGAAGGAGATAGACTGGAGACAGCAGGGCTTGTTAAAACTCACTAAGCCTTGCTCCCAATGACGTAACTTCCTCTAGCATGGTCATACCTCTTAAAACCCAAAGAACAAGGCCACCAAACTGGAAGGCGATAACAAAATGTCTGAATATCTTAAGCCTATGGGGGACCCCTTGCACTCTTGCTTCTGTCATGCTTCTAAAGCCAGCACCACATGTATGAAACTGCCTAGTTTGGCTGCAACTTTGTAATGGACTCTGTCCTGCTTTGACCACATTCACAAATTTTCTCTGCCCTTTCAAGTATTTTCCTTTCAAAATTGGCGGCTTGGGCTGGAGAAGATAGCCTAGCAGGTTAAGAGCAACAACTGCTCTTTATGCAGAGGACCCGAGGTTCGATCCCCCAGCACCATCTCTCATCGGCGTCTTAAGAAAACCTAGTCATGGTAACCCCAAATTCTGAGAACCCAGTTCCAGGGGAAATCCTGTGAGGACCCCGTACCACCTTCACTCGACTCCCCTGGAGGCAATGCGGCGATCACGGGGTGCACAGCGAAAACCTACATGCAGGACAGTACACTCATACACATACAAAAAATAAATAAATAAAGGTATTTGCCACCATGCCCGGCACAAATACAGATTTTTTTAAAAGTTGGAAGGCTGTAACTGGGTGTGGTCTAGCCCTGAAGGTACTGTTTCTGTTGTTTACTTGTAAATCTCCAGGCCCCTCCTTAACTTCATTTTAATCTCACTTTTATCATTGTTTACTTGTAAATCTCAAAGCCTCTCCTTAATCACTTTAATATCGCTTATCAATAGGAAGCTCTCTTTCACATGCCTTGGCCCCAGCTTTAATCTTCGCTAGTGCACTTTTCCAATCCAAAATGCAATTCTGCATTTCTTTCTGCCAAATCTGCTCTTCTTCACTGTAAATATGTACAATATTCACCATCAAAAGCCAAGCCACCATTTCCACACTAGGATCTGGGCTTGCCATATATCCACCTGCCAAAGCAATTTGTTCATTGCTTTTCAACTTAGCATCAGGAAGCATTTGGGCTAATGGGCAAATTTGTGGCAAGACTTTTGGCGAAATAAGCGCAGTTGCCTGGCCTAAGATCTTTATTTTTCTCTGGAATTACATTTTTTTGCAGCAATGTTTTTTCTTCCAGGCTTCTACTAAATGGCCCCTTAAGCTCTGAATACAGTAGACAACAGCTTTTCTAACCCAAATTTCCAAGTCCTCTCTTCCATATTTCTCTAAACATCCACATGGTCATGTCCTTCACAGCCAACACCCCACCCACTCTCTGGTACCAACTAACTGTATTAGTCACTTTACTGTTATGCTCGTGGCACTGCCACAACTTCTAAGACCTCCCAACAGTGCCACCAAACTGGAGACAAATGTCTGGAATACTTAAAGCCTATGGAGACATTCTCATTTAAACCCCCACAAATAGTGATATGAATCAAGCTATTTATACCACTCACTGTGATAGTTTGGGTTTCCTTACATGTTGTAGGTATTGGTAGAAACTGGATTTCAGTATTTTCTTTAAGTTTTCCCTTGAGTTCTCATTTACAATTTATGCAGCTTTAAAAAATTAATGTAGTTTGACTCGGAGTCTAATATACATTAAAATATGCATGCAATCTTGAAGTGTGTTATCTGAACAAAAATAATCAATTCAGTGAAATGCAAGTGCTTTGACTCTGAGTGTAACACAACCGTCACTGCACACAAGTGCACACTCACATGAACATGCAAGCATGTATATGTACATTATATTTTGAGGCATTATTATGCCAGATGTTATAACCGTAACACATAATACTTTTATTGATATTGAAGTACTTGTATGTGGTTATATTTCTATAAGTATGTAAAATTCTTATTCTTTATTAATTTACATTAATAATTATACAGAATTTCTAAAAATCAACATAAAATTCAAGGTGTTCAGAAAATGTTTCGCTGAAAGACATATTGCTAAATATAAATTGAATTTTGGGTATCCATAACTGTGAAGTCAGAGGATTTAATCAACCTATGGCCCAAAAAAATATTAGGGGAAAAAAAAGGTTGCATTCTACTGAACATGTACAGAGTTTTTCTTGTCATTATTTCCTAAAAATGCAATACAATATAATAACAAGTTTATATAGCATTTATCCTATATATTAGTTTTGTAAGAGATTATTAAAATATTGTAGTACTGAAGTAAGTGAGCAGATTATATGAAAATATTACCAAAATGCTGAGTTTCAAAGTCAGTCCTATAGTCATCCCAGCAAAGCTTCTGAAGGAGGACACTTATTTTTTAATCTTTTTATTTATTTTGAGGTCTTTTTTGAGAACAGGGTCTCCCTTTAGTTGCCCAGCTGCCCTGGGGTTGCCCTGTAGACCAGCGAGGTGGTCCTGAACTCACAGATGTCTGCCTGCCTCTATTACTGCCTCCCAAATGCTTAAGGATTAAAGGTATATTTCCGAGTCCCGTAAAAACGATCCCGCCAAAAGAGAGGACACTATTTTATTTATTTATTTTATTATTTTTATTTTATTTAATTTATTTAAAATTTGATTTAGTGTTTTATGTCTTTTCGAACAGGAAGGTTTCCTGAGCCCCAGCTGTTCTCCTGGATACTCACCTGTGGGTAGGCCAGGCTGGCTTAGAACCCACAAAGATCTCGCCTGGTCCTTCTGCCCTCCCAAGTGTCTTGGATTAAAGGTCGTGCACGCACTGCACAATCCTGGCAAGGAGGACATCTTTTGATGAATAAATGTTTTTCTTTTTTTTTTTGGTACAAATTTGAAAATGGTCTCATGAAGATATTTAAGAAATACTTATATGTTCATTTGTCAAAATCAACAGGAAAGAGTAATCAATCTTTGTGAGCGTTTTCCCTCCATAGGCCAGAGACAAAAAAAAATCCCTTGGACTGTTGCTGAGAGCTACTGGGCATATCACTTGTTTTCGCGTATGAAAGACAAAAAATCAAGTGATCATCTCTTAATTGAATTTTATTTTTATGTGTGGTGAGTGTATTGTTGTGGTATCACTAGGCCAGATGTAGATTACAGGGAAAAGGAAAGATGCAAGACAGCTGCCAGCAGCTGTCCTAAACCTCGGGGCCAAAGGCTGACAACATTTCCACTACCAGCTTAGCTTGGTTCTCAAACCTAGCAACTACACTAGACAATGTCCTAATGGCACCCCAGGATCCCCCAGACTGCTGCCTGCTTGGCACTATAGTCTAATGCCAGAAACTGCCTGCCTGATTGGCCTTAACTACAGTTCTAATTCCGGCCCAAGCACCCAACCAACACCATCACATCTAGTGACCTGATAACTCTCGCTTCCAGCCTTCACACCAGCTTCGCCAAGTTGGTGATGCTTGATTGGCCACTGTCCAAGCTACTGGTCACTATTACACAAGCCTCAAGGGCTAACATTTACATGCACAAATAATGACCAAGTAGTCCCTGTCAGCATTCTGTTTTTATATCATATCTAAGGGCCTGGTTTCAGACCCAATGCCTCATGTTCCATAGCTATCGTGGAGCACAGAACTCCTGTTCTTGTGAATGAGTGCCTTTGATCTGAAGGTGTCACAGGCTTTGCTAATGCACAGGCAAATAAATCCTGCCTAAGGCCAGGTTTCAGCTTAAACAGACAAGCAGGTAATTTAGCAAGCAAAAGAAGTCTGCAGGTGGCTTCCTTTTCCCCTACATATTGCATATATAATATACTATATAGTATAATATATATATATACTAAAGTTGATCAAATGAGTGTCCAGTCTATATTGTTGTAGTTTCACCATTAACCCCAATCGAAGCCCTTACATTCTACCACGCCCCCTCTTCCGCAGATTGTTCCCTAGGCTTAGAAAAGGGAATTATAAATGAGTTGATAGGGCTCATCATTATTAGCCGGGTCTCAGCTGGAAAAGAACTTGAGCAAGCACATAATGAAACAGCTGATTAAAGCAACAAGCAAAAAATGAGAATTAAATTTTAAAACTTTGCTGGGATAAGCAAGAATCTAAAACTAAATGAAGGCAAGACCGGTCTTATTCTATTCTTCCACCCCCAATCACCACTTTGGTCAAGGCCAAGGTAGCTCATGACAGACATCAGGGTTGCTGCCCTGTTGAAGGGACCCAAACAAAATATCCCAGTCATTTTCTGAGAAGTTATTGGGGAAGGAACAGAGGGGAGAAGCACTGATACTGAGTCAGAGCAGGAAGGGTTTAATAAAATTACTTCTGTTTGCCCCATGAACAGGTTTCTGGCCAATGCATCAGATTATAATCATTAGGTAGAAGCCACCAAGACCAGGAATGCACACATGTGAGAAAGCAAAACACACCAGGGAGACCCAGCCATTCATGGAAAACTCTTCAGAATCAGCCAGTCACTGGCTGTGCCCCAAGTCTGGTTGTGAGGAGGGCAGATTTCTTTTGAGCCATGTAGGTAAAACGTTTGTAATTAACTTGGCTCAGGCCTGAAAAATTACATATACGTTTTTCACCAGAAGGAGAAATCCTTAGTGATCTTTATGGGAGAATCGTGATTGTTAACTTAGCACAGGACACATAAGCCTCTAATCATAATCAAAAAATGCAGAAGACATTAATATATCTTTTTTAAAATAATAAATATTTTTATTGATGTTTTATGTATTTCATACATCATTTTTCATTTCTGTTCAGGCATATTCCCCTATCCCTTCCCCCCACCCGACCCCAAACCATCCCAGATCATGAACTCTATCATAACTGTCCTGCATCTTTCTCTCAGTCTTTTTTTATGCTTAGGAATTCACATTTTCCTCTGTTAATTTCATGTTATTCTAAAATATGGATACATACTCTCCACCCATATACAGCAATTACAGAGTCTGAAAAATAATTGGTGGGTGGATTCTAGAGCCCACTGAGGGATTCACATTATGACAACATAGTTGCTTCCAGATAAACCAAAAATATAAGTATACTGTCATTCAGCTTGCCTTTCATCTGGGGGTTTAGTGTTAGCATCCACAAATGAGGGAAGCCATTCTCCGTTTGTCTTTCTGGGACTGTGTCACCTCACTCAGCATAATGGCTTTGAGCTTCATCCATTTACCTGCAAAGTTCAAAATGCCATCCTTTTTACCACTGAAATGTACTCCATTGTGTAGATGTACCACATTTTTGTCATCCACTCGTTTGTTGAGGGGCATATGGGTTGGTTCCAGCTCTTCACTATTGTGAAGAGAGCTGCAATAAACATGGATGTGCATGTATCTTTGCAATAGGATGAGTCTTTGGGGTATATACCCAGGAGTGGTATGACTGGGTCAGGTGGTAGGCTCATTTTGAGTCTTTTAAGGGTTCTCCACACTGCTTTCCATAGTGGTTGTACAAGTTTACATTCCCACCAGCAGTGGATGAATGTTCCCCTTTCTCCATAACCTCTCCAGCATCTGTTGTCTTTTTTTTTTTCTTGATCTTAGCTAGCCATACTGGAGTGAGTTGATATCTGAGAGTGGTTTTAATTTGCATTTACTTAATAATTAATGATGATGATCACTTTTTAAGATGTTTTTCAGACAATGAAAAAAGACCACTTTTGTTCATCTCTCCCCATTCTTGGCGCAAAATTCTTTAAACTCCTATAGACAGCCACAAACACTCTGTTTCCTTGACCATATCTCTTCTTCCTTTTTCTCTATCTTTGAAATCTTCTTTTTGATGAAAATATTCATTCAGAAAATTTGTTATTAAATCTCTGTGTGCCTATGCATAGATACCTTCTTAAGATGATGGACTAATGTAAATTGTCTAAGTTATAATATTAATTGGATTTGATGAAATACAACCAGGAAATACAGTGTATATTTAACTACCCTTGGATATTGCAACAACAGTATCAAGTGCAGTCTCAAAGTATCAAGTACAAACAGGGCTTTTCTCATTCTTTTTTTTTTCTCTTTTTGCTTTTAGTTTTCTCCTCTCTCACAGGGATCCACTTGCCTCTTCCTACAGTGTGCTGGGAGTAAATACATGCATGGCAATCCCTGGTTCTCATACCTATTACCGAACAGTACCTATAACAGTTCAGATTTTCCTTCAGTAAATGTCTTATTAGACTATGTGAGGTACCTCTTTGGCTTCCAGTGTATTTCCAGTTATTACAAGATGTGGGTCCCTTTCTTGGCTGGCAATATATTTGCAGCTTCAAATAATATGTATCTTATATTTTGTATTCATATTTGATACTTCTGGCATTTTAATTGTTACAAGGGTACCAGTTCTTGTGAGTGTGTGTGTGTGTGTGTGTGTGTGTGTTTGTGCATGTGTGTATTTGGCAAAGTTGAACTTTTCCCTATACTGATCCCATTTTTCAGAAAACTGCCATTTTTGTAAGGATAACACAGAGTATGTAGATGAAAAGTTGTTTCTAAAATAGAACACCAAGAAAGTAGCAAGATAAAAAAATGCATCCAGTTAGGAATAGCCTGTAGATTGCTTTTTAATTTCAATGATTAAATTAATTAATCTTGAGAATGTATTGTCTGTATGAGCATGAATAGTGTGTGAAGGAATTTTGTGGACTGAATGCATGCCATGTTTGCATACAGTGTCTCGGGTATAAACATGATAAAATTATCAATGAACTCCCTAATTTGATCCTGAAGTGAAGAGATGCTGTCCAAGGAATCGTGTGTGTTTGTAGGAGGCATTGTTGTAGCTAATACAGCAAGAATGGGACCCAGATGTTTTCTGGAAAGTTGGTTGACTGGAGGCAGAGAGCATTACCTAAAACGTAGGCGGCCATATGGAAGTGAAGGTTGGAAACATCCCATTACAAGTCATATATCACTGAGCTGACAGCAAGGGTTTCAGCTTGTTTTTATTTAAATCATGAAAGCAGCTGCTCAGCTGTCTAGCTGTATTAAATTTAACCCCCTTTCCTGGCAATCGAATTCAGTAATTTATGCAATTTTGATTGGACCACTGCATAAATACCATTTGGAGAACTTTCACTTATTCTTGTCCCTTAAATTGACATCTAGATCATGATTGGCTAATTTTTCTCCTGAAAGAGAATGCTGTAGATAATACACCTGGTGAGTCTATTAAGGTGAATCACAGAGGAAGACTGTAATTTCATCTTTGGTAGATAATTACCATGGCAAAACTACGAAGAAACGCCAGATAGTTTTAAATGATCCCTTATCCTCTTGGCGTCCTTATTTTTATTTCGCCTTCTCTTTCCTCTTTCTTCTTTCCTCTTTCTTCTTCCTTCTTCTTCTTCTTCTTCTTCTTCTTCTTCTTCTTCTTCTTCTTCTTCTTCTTCTTCTTCTTCTTCTTCTTCTTCCTCCTCCTCCTCCTTCCTTCCTTCCTTCCTTCCTTCTTTCCTTCCTTCCTTCCTTCCTCCTCCTCCTCCTCTTCCTCCTCCTCCTCTTTTTCTAGTAACTTGTTCTCTCCTTTCTGTTTCCTACAGTTATTTCCAATATGTGATTCTGCTTGATTCTTAGTATTATGCTTTCTGCCGGGCACCCTAGATGTTTTGATCCTTCCACTGCTATTATTCCAGCCCCTCTTCCTCAGTCGTTCCTTCCTCTTCTTCCATTATCTCTTTTCCCACTGCTCTCTGCCTTTTTTCGGAGCCCCTTTCTCAGCTTTACTGAATCATTTTAATCACCTTCCTTCTATGGACACATAGGATATTCAGTGAAGCCCTTCATGAAGTCTTTTTATTAACATCTGGGAAGCCTTCAACTCAGGTTTGGACCATATGTACCTCAAGCTACCCCTGAATTTAAGGTGCATTTTAACACTTGCTTACAGAGGTAGAGACATTGTTGCCTTTTGGAAAAGTACAGGATTTAATTTATAGTGGAAATAAACCTGAGTTCTACTCCAAAAAACAGAAGAAACTATGAGATAATCCTAGGAATTAAAGCAATCATTTTGTCTTTCTGCAGATTTTTCAGGTAATTACTATAATAACATTTTTCCCTATTATTAGCTGTCCATACCTCTCTTCTTTTAGGAGATATTTTCATACTAGGAATGAGAGATGTGTTTCTATTTTTATTAAAGCTTTTTAGTTTTTTTCATGGATGTGATTCTTTTCAAAATGACTTTAATAATGAGTTATTTCTGCAGTGATCAAGATCCAGAAATGCCTCTCTTTAAAATACTTGGCGGTTAAGATGCTAGCACAATGCAGTGGGCCATTAGGTGCCAACATGACCGGCTGTAGGTCATCAGTAATTTGACATTTTCCAGGGCTATTTTCTCCAGGGTTAGTATAACAAAATAAGGGTCCTAGACAGAGAAAATATTCTTGTTTCTCAAATGCCAGCTGTCTGCCTAGTCAGTAATTCTGACTCCATGTATTCACTCTTTAAAAATGTGGCATGGCTTGTATGCTAAGTTGTTGGATACATCGGGGATTATTAATATGGGACCTATAGAAAATTATGTTGTAATTTGATTGTATGTCCACTATCTTCTCATTAGAAATAAACAGATTGTGCTCCTGAGAATTGGTGCCATAATGAAAAGGGTACTTCAAACCTTTGTTTTACTAATATCATGTGTGACAAGTTTAAACATCATAGAGCCCCCATAATCTAGATGCAAGCCAGTTTTCTCCATATGGGTCATCTTCTCGTGTATCATTATAATTTTAGAGATGGATTCAGAATAGTAATACTTAATGTAATAAGTGCAATAGCAGGCAAAGTGAGGCAGAAATGCAGAGTTCAAAGCTCTGCTTTTTAGATATTTTTCCAGCCAGAGTTCATAAGATTTTGGAATCATATCTAAGAAATAAAAGATGATTTTCTTAGGGATGAGAATGACCAGGATTAGGACAAATAAAGCAAGGACAAACACTGGCCACATTTACACCTGTGGGCCATAGAGTGAGAAAACGACACTTGTCTCATTCATTTATTAAAAACCATTTACTGAGAGTATGCTTTGAGCCAGACAGTGGGCTAGGGGCTTCCACTCGAGAGGGGAAGAAGGAAGAACAGAGGTGAACTCTTGACTCTATGCTCATAAGGGCTCCATTCATTTTGAAGTTTCCTAACCCATTCTCCTCTTGCTATCATCACATTGGGGTTAAGATCTCAGCATCTGAATGTGATGAGGTACGGGGTGAGGCAGGATTCACACAATCATTCAATCCCTAACAAAAACCAAAGATTTGCTAACAGCAGAATGGTTCTGTAAATAGTTCTTCTTTTGATCTAACTCATATTCTAGAACTGCCTGTAAACCGGAGAATAATGATACCATACTTACAAAAAACTCAAAATGAGCCTACCACCTGACCCAGCCATACCACTCCTGGGTATATACCCACAAGACACAGCCTACCACAAAGATACATGCACAGCTATATTTATTGCAGCTCTCTTCACAATAGCAAAGAGCTGAAACCAACCCAAATGCCCCTCAACTGATGACTGGATAACAAAAATGTGGTACATCTACACAATGGAGTTCTACGCAGTGGTAAAGAAAGATGACATCATGAGTTTTGCTGGTAAATGGATGGAACTCAAAGCCATTATGCTAAGTGAAGTAACACAGTCCCAGAAAAAAAAAAAAAAAGGTGAATGGTTTCCCTCATTTGTGGATGCTAGCACCAAATCCCCAGTTGGCAGGCAAACTGAAGAACTTTATTATTATATTTCATTGTATCTGAAAGCAACTGTGCTATTCTGATGTGAATCTCTTAATGGGCTCTAGAATTGCCCTACCACTAGTATTCACACATTGTAATTACAATATGTGGATGGAAGATATGTAGTCATATTCTAAAAAAAAGAAAGAATGTAAAGTTACACATCTTTGTACCTGCATGCAACTTTACTGTTAAAACGTGAATCTCTAAATGTGTTTTAGAATTAACCTATAGGATATTTTCAGAATTTATAATTTTGATTTTTGTGTGGAGTGTATATATGTATATTTTGGTATAATATAAAATTAAAGGGAACAAAAAGAGAGAGAGAGAGAAACCTATTCAAAGAACTGACCAAAAGAGTAAACTTATGTATCAAAAAGGTTATAAAAGACTGAGAAAAAGATGCAAGACAGGACTTAACATGTATGACAGAATCCATGAGCTCTGGCAGGGCCTGGGGGCGGGTGTAAAGGGTGGGCATGGATGGGGGAATGAGTCTAAATTTAATTAAGAAATGTTGTATGAAATGCACTCAATAAAATTAACTTAGAAAAAAGATACCATACTTGCTTAGAATAGCTGCCCTCTGGTTCTCTATTTAACCAAGGACTCTATTTATTCTCAATACTGGCAAAGAATAGTCCTGACACACCATTGTTGTGCATCAAATGTTCATAAAGATAATAAATTTTCTGCTTAATGGCATGAAAAAGACTTCTCCTGCTGTGTTTCTTGAGACTGTAGACATATTTAGCATATTTCCTAGTAAATCTGCTGATGAAAAAATTCTAATATTTGCATATCCATACTATTTTACCCTTCTTTAGGAATAACTTAATGATGTAAGCTGGAATAATTTAAATGTCACAAAATGCTACTATCAGTCACTTTTCTGTTGCTATGATAAAACCACCATGACCAAGGGAACTTATAAAAGGAAGAGTTTATTTGAGCTTACGATTGACAGTTCCAGGGAATCAGAGTTCATTGTGGTGGGAGTCCATGGTGGCTGGGGCTGGAGCAGCAAGCCAAGGTTTACATCTCACAATGAGCACAGGAAGCAGAGAGAGAGATAGACTGGAGACAGCAAGGCTTGTTAAACTCACTAAGCCTGCTCCCAATGACGTACTTCCTCTAGCATGGTCATACCTTCTAAGACCTCCAAGAACAGCGCCACCAACTGGAGATAAAATGTCTGAATACTTAAAGCCTATGGGGGACCCCTTCACTCTTGCTTCTTTCATGCTTCTAAAGCCAGCACCACATGAATGAAACTGCTGAATTTGGCTGCAAGTTTGGGATGGACCCTTTCTTACTTTGACCACATTCACAAATTTTCTCTGCCCTTTCAGTATTTTCCTTTAAAAATTGGAGGCTTGGGCTGGAGAGATAGCCTAGCAGTTAAGAGTACCAACTGCTCTTGCAGAGGACCCAGGTTCGATCCCCAGCACCCTCATGGCGTCTAAGAACTGTCTGTAACTCCAATTCTAGGAGAACTCCAGTTCCAGGGGAATCTGAGACCCTCTTCTGACCTCCCCGGCATTGCACGACACGGGTGCACAAACCTACATGCAGACAGTACACTCATACACATACAAAAATAAATAAATAAAAATTTAATAAAAATAGATTTTTTTAAAAAAGTTGGAGGCTTAACTGGGTGTGGCCTTGCCCTGAAGGTACTGTTTCTGTTGTTTACTTGTAAATCTCAGGCCCCTCCTTAATCATTTTAATCTCACTTTTTCCATTGTTTACTTGTAAATATCTAAGCCTCTCCTTAATCACTTTAATATCCTTATCAAAGGGAGCCTCTCCTTCACATGCCTTGGCCCCAGCTTTAATCTTCCTAGTGCACTTTTCCAATCCAAACTGTACATTCTGCATTTCTTTCTGCCCCATCTGCTCCTTTTCACTGTAGATCTGCACAATATTCACCATAATAGCCAAGCCACCATTTCTACATTAGGCTGTCTTGAAATATCCACTGCCAAAGACATTAGTCCATTGCTTTTCAACTTAGCATCAGGCAAGCATTTGGGCTATGGGCAAATTGTGGCAAGACTTTTTGCCAAAATATCCCAGTTGCTGCCTAAATCTTTATTTTCCTCTGGAACTACATTTTTTGCAGCAATGCTTTCCTCCAGGCTTCTACTAGAATGGCCCCTTAAGCTCTGCTTACAGTAGTCAACAGCTTTTCTAGCCCAAGTTTCCAAAGTCTTCCACATTTCTCCAAACACCCACATGGTCAGGTTCTTCACAGCCAACACCCCACTCCTGGCACCAACTAACTGTATTAGTCACTTTTCTGTTGCTGTGGCATGGCCACACCTTCTAAGACCTCCCCAAACAGTGCCACCAACTGGGGACAAAATGTCTGAATACTTAAAGCCTATGGAGGACATTCTCATTTAAACCACCACAAATAGTGATAATGATCAAGCTATTTATACCACTCACTGTGATAGTTTGGGTTTCCTTACATGTTGTAGGTATTGGTAGAAACTGGATTTCAGTATTTTCTTTAAGTTTTCCCTTGAGTTCTCATTTACAATTTATGCAGCTTAAAAAATTATGTAGTTACTGGAGTCTAATTATACTTAAAATATGCCCATGCAATCTTGAAGTGTTATCTGAACAAAATATACAATTCAGTGAAATGCAGTGCTTGACTCTGAGTGTACACACACTGCACACAAGTGCACACTCACATGCATCAGCAAGCATGTATATGTACATTATATTTTGAGGCATTATATGCAATGTCTATAACCTACACATAATGATACTTTTATTGATATTGAAGTACTTGTATGTGGTTATATTTCTATAAGTATGTAAAATTCTTATTCTTTATTAATTTACATTAATATGATACAGTAAATTTCTAATAACTCAAATTCAAGTGTTCAGAAATGTTTCAGTGAGAGAACATATGCTAAAATATAAATGAATTTGGGTATCCATAACTGTGAAGTCAGAGGATTTAATCAACCTATGGCCAAAATATTCAGGGAAAAAAAAAGGTTGCATCTACTGAACATATGCAGACATTTTTCTTGTCATTATTTCCTAAACAGTACAATATAACAATTTATATAGCATTTACATTATATTAGTTTTTAGAGATTATTTAAAATATTTGTAGTACTGAAGTAAGTGAGCAGATTATATGAAAATATTACCAAAATGCTGAGTTTCAAAGTCAGTCCTATAGTCATCCCAGCAAAGCTTCTGAAGGAGGACACTTATTTTTTATTTTTTTATTTTTTTGGTCTTTTTGAGACAGGGTCTCCCTTTAGTGCCAGCTGTCCTGGGGCTTGCTCTGTAGACCAGGGTGGTCTGAACTCACAGATGTCTGCCTGCCTCTGCCTCCCAAATGCTAGGATTAAAGGTATATGCCACCACGTCCCGCCAAGGAGGACACTATTTATTTATTTATTTATTTATTTATTTATTTATTTATTTATGTTTTGGTCTTTTCGAGACAGGGTTTCCCTGTAGCCCCAGCTGTCCTGGAACTCACCTTGTAGACCAGGCTGGCCTTGAACTCACAAAGATCCGCCTGTCTCTGCCTCCCGAGTGCTAGGATTAAAGGCGTGCGCCACCACACCCGGCAAGGCCCAGTTTTAATTGCAGGCCAGAGTCTCTAACTTTGGTACAAGCTGGATTGGGGTTTCTGTTTCAATGAGACAGCCAAATTCACAACTCAGTTTTGTAAAAGCTCTTTCATGTTAGCAAAATATCTTAAAGCAAAAGCAATTGTGAATGGCTATTATTTTTCCTGTAGTCCTGAATGTTCTTCATTATTTTATAAGCTCTTTAATACTTTCAAAATTATGCATTTAAAAACATTTAATTTCTTCCATTTGTCTGAGAAGAACAACCAGTTTGAGCCAATTAGTCTGTTCTGTTGAAAGTAAAATTATCCAATTCATAGCCTTTTATATTTTGATTATGTAAATTTACTATCATATGAATATTTTTACTAAGGCAATATCCCTTAATAAAGTAAAAGATTAATAAATTTCTAAAAATGGCTTGCTAAATTCAAAGACTTTTATTTATTTATGGTCACTATGAGGGTGATGCTAAGGCAGAGCAGGCAGAATTACTATTTTCTTTAAGTACAGATACAGGGTAATTAATAAATGTATTCACTGCTATTCTCCTTTTAAGCTGTACTTTGTCTATTTTGGAAGAAATCGGGCATTCACTTTTTTTAAATTTAAATCTCTTCATATCTGTGAAATACATAATTATTCCATTGAGTTGACCAAACTCATCTTCCAAAAACAAAACTTCTCAAGAACAAGGCTTTAGGGAGTGAGATCCTGACAGAATATTCTTTTTTTTTTTCTATTACTTCTTTTTTTTTTAATTTTTTAACAATAAGTAATAATTTATAAGTACAAGCATCCTTCATGTAAAACCAATTTGCAAGCAGTTGTGTCCGAACCCACACAGCCCATGTGTTCCAACATCCAGCTGGGGGGCTTGTATGTTCAATCAAGTTGATCAAATGAGTGTCCAGACTGTATTGCTGTAGTTTCACCATTCATCCCAATCGCAGCCCTTACATTCTACCATGGCCCCTCTTCTGCAGATTGTTCCCTAGGCTTAGAAAAGGGGCACAGGTGGACGAGAAGCAAAACAGTCTACTTTCTCTGGAGCTGTTGTCTTGGACTCTGGTCAATTCTGGCTGTTTCCTTTCATGGACTGACAATTTCTCTGGGAATAACCTTTCAATCCTACTAATGAAGCATAAGCAATTAGATATATAGGTATTNTGACCAAAAGATAAAAAACCTATGTATCAAAGGTTATCAAAGTACTTAGGGAAAAAGAAAAATGGATTCAAGACAGGACTCCTCTCACAGTATGAGCAGAATCCCATGAGCCTCGGCAGGGCGCAGGGTAGTGGGTGCGGATGGACTGATGTGAGAAATGGGTGGCCAGGATGGCGGAAGGGAATGAGGCTTAAAGTAAGGTAAGAAATGTGTGTTGACATGCACTCAATAAAAGTTAACTTAAAGAAAAAAGATACCAACTGTGCTTAGAATAGCTGCCCTCTGGTTTCTCTATGTGTGAAACCAAGGACTCATTATGCTCAACTACTGAAAGGACAAAGAATAGTCCTGACACACCATTGTTGTGCATCAAATGTTCATAAAGATAATAAATTTTCTGCTTAATGGCATGAAAAAGACTTCTCCTGCTGTGTTTCTTGAGACTGTAGACATATTTAGCATATTTCCTAGTAAATCTGCTGATGAAAAAATTCTAATATTTGCATATCCATACTATTTTACCCTTCTTTAGGAATAACTTAATGATGTAAGCTGGAATAATTTAAATGTCACAAAATGCTACTACTCAGTACTTTTTGCTTGCTATGATAAAAACCACCATGACCAAGGGAACTTAAAAAGGAAAGTTTTATTTGAGCTTACGATTGACAGTTCCAGGGAACTCAGAGTTCCTTGTGGTGGAGCCATGGTGCGATGGTGGTGGGGGTGGTAGCCAGTCCCAAGCCAAGGTTCACATCTCAACAATTGAGCACAGGAAGCAGATGAGAAGAGATGACTGGAGACAGCAGGCTTGTTTTTCACACTCATAAGCCTGCCTCCCAATGACGTACTTCCTCTAGCAGGTCATACCTTCTAAGATCTCCAAAACAGCGCCACCAACTGGGACGATAAACTGTCTGAATACTTAAAAAGCCTATGGGGGAACCCCTACACTCTTGCTTCTTTTCATGCTTCTAAAAGCCAGCACCACGTGATATGAACACCTGACAAGTTGGCTGCACTGCAGTTTGGATGACCCTTTCTTACTTTGACCACATTCACAAAAATTTTCTCTGCCCTTTCAGTATTTCCTTTAAAAATTGGCGGCTTGGGCTGGAGAAGATAGCTAGCGTTAAGGTACAACTGCTCTTCAAGAGGACCCAGGTTCGATCCCCAGCACCCCATGGCGTTTCTAAGAACTGTCTGTAACTCCAATTCTAGGAGAACTCCCAGTTCCAGGGACATCTGAGACCCTCTTCTGACCTCCCCGGCATTGCAGACACGGGTGCACAAAACCTACATGTCAGACAGTACCACTCATAACATACAAAAATAAATAAATTAAAAAATTTTAATAACAAAATAGATCTTTTTTAAAAAAACGTGGGAGGCTTAAACGGGGTGTTGTGGCTGCCCATGAAGGTACTGTTTCTGTTGTTTACTTGTAAATCTCAGGGCCCCTCTTAATATTTTTTTAATCTCACTTCTTTCCATTGGTTTACTTGTAAATCTCGAGCCTCTCCTTAATCACTTTAATATCCTTATCAAAGGGAGCTTCTCCTTCACATGCCTTGGTCCCACAGCTTTAATCTTGCCTAGTGCACTTTTCCATCCAAACCTGTTACATTCTTGCATTTCTTTTGGCCCCATTCTGCTCCCTTTTCCACTGTAGATCTGCACAATATTCACCATAATAGCCAAGCCACCATTTCTACCATCAGGCTGCCTTGAAATATCCCTGCCAAAGACAATATGTCCTTGCTTTCTAACTAGCTCAGGCACACCTTTTGGCTATGGGCAATTGTGTGCAAGATTTTTGCACAAAGATCCCAGTTGCTGCCCTAAATTTTATTTTCCTCTGGAACTACATTTTTTCGCAGCAATGCTTTCCTTCCAGGCTTCTATTAAATGCCGCCCCTTCTTACTAAGCTGGCTTACCGTAGTCAACAGCTTTTCTAGCCCAACGTTTCAATATCTTCACAAATTCTCCAAACACCCACTGGTTCAGGTTCTCCAGCCAACACCTCCACTCCTGGCACCCAACTAAACTGTCTTAGTCACTTTTTGTTGCTGTGGTCATGGCCACACCTCTAAGAACCTCCCCAAACAGTGCCACCCAACTGGGGACAACCCCCATGTTGAATACTTTCTTAAGGCCTATGGAGGACATTCTCATTTAAACACCACCAAAATAGTGATAATGATCAATCATTTATACCACTCCCAAACGTGATAGTTTGGGTTTCCTTCCATTGTATGTAGGTTTATTGGCAGAATAAAGAAACTGGATTTCAGTATTTTCTTTAAGTTTTCCCTTGAGTTCTCATTTACAATTTATGCAGCTTAAAAAATTATGTAGTTACTGCGAGTCTAATTATTGGACTTAAAATATGCCCATGCAACTCTTGAAGTGTTATCTGAAAAAAATATACAATTCAGTGAAATGCAGTGCTTGACTCTGAGTGTACACACACTGCACACAAGTGCACACTCACATGCATCAGCAAGCATGTATATGTACATTATATTTTGAGGCATTATATGCAATGTCTATAACCTACACATAATGATACTTTTATTGATATTAAGTACTTGTATGTGGTTATATTTCTATAAGTATGTAAAGTTCTTATTCTTTATTAATTTACATTAATATGATACAGTAAATTTCTAATAACTCAAATTCAAGTGTTCAGAAATGTTTCAGTGAGAGAACATATGCTAAAATATAAATGAATTTGGGTATCCATAACTGTGAGTCAGAGGATTTAATCAACCTATGTCCGCACAAAATATTCAGGGAAAAAAAAAAGTAGGTTGCATCTACTGACCCCCCCCATTGCAGACATTTTTTCTTGTTCATTATTCTACCTATAACAGTATTCAAATTAATTTATATAGCATTTTACATTATATTTAGTTTTTAGAGATTATTTAAAAAATATTTGTCGTACTGAAGTAAGGTAAGTGAGCAGATTATATGAAAATATTACCAAAATGCTGAGTATGCGTTTCAAAGTCAGTCCTATATCATCCCAGCAAAGCTTCTGACGGAGGACAACTTATTTTTTATTTTTTTATTTTTTTTGGTCTTTTTGAGACAGCGTTCCCCTTTAAGTGCCAGCGTCCTGGGGCTTGCTCTGTAGACCAGGCGTGGTCTGGAATCCACAGATGTCTGCCTGCTCTGCCTCCCCAATCTGGATAAGGCATTGGCCGAGGGGCTTATACTTTATTATTATTATATTATTTATGGTTTCGAGCAGGTCCTGTAGAGCCGGCTACTTGACTGGCTTACTCACAAGATGCCTTCTGCCCCAATTAGATAAGGAGTGACCCCACTACTTGCAGAATTCACTTTATTTATTATTTATTTATGCTTTTTTTTCGTTTGGTCTTTTCGAGACAGGGTCTTCCCGTACCCACAGGCTGTCCTGGAACTACCTTGGTGACCAGGCTTGGCCTTGAAACTCCACAAAGATCCAGCCTGGGCCTGCCTCCCAGTGCTAATTAAAGGCGTGCCCCACCACAGCCGGAAGCGGACACTTTTATGAATGGAAAATGTTCTTTATTTTGACAAATTTGTGCAAAACTGTCATCCTGATAGACTATTAAAAACAATTCATTTGTACAAATCAACCGAAGGAAACAGATGAATGCTTGTGAGAGCTTTCCTCCATAGCAAGAGACAAAAATCCTTGGATCTTTGCTCGAGAGCTTACTGCATAATCCTTGTTCGTAGAAAACAAAAATCAGTGATCCATCTCTTCTAGAATTTTATTTATTTGTGTGTGAGTATGTTTTGGATTCCACTAGGCCAATGTAGATTACAGGGGGGAAAGGGAAAGATGCAAGACAGCTGCCAGTAGCTGGCCTACAACCTCGGGGCCAAGGCTTGACAAACATTTCCACTACCCCACTTACTTGTCTAACCTAGCGAACTACACTAGACAACGTCCTAATGGCACCCCCAAGGATCCCCAGACTGCTGCCTGAGTTGGCTTCTGCAGTCTAATGCGACTGCTGGCTCCTCTTTTTTTCTTTCTCTTTTTTTGCTCGTTGGCACTCTACCAGTCTAATCTCCGGGTCCCAAGCCTCACACCCACATTCACACTGGTGGACCTTGATAACAGCTCTCCCTCCAGCCTCACACAGCTCCCAAGTTGGTGATCTGAATTGGCCACTGTCCAACCCCTGTCACTACTACACAAGCCTCAAGTGCTAAGATTACACGTGCAAATAATGCCAGTAGTCCTTTCAGCATTCTGTTTTTATATCATATCTAAGGGCCTGGTTTCAGACCCTTGCCTCAGTTTATCTAGCATCTGGGCACAAGAATCCTTGTTCTTGTGCAATGAGTGCCTTTGATCTCAAAGTGTCTACAGGCTTGCTAATGCAGAGGCAAGTCCTTTTTTGCCTGGCCAGTTTTCGTGTAACAGAGACAAGCAGGTACTTTAGCACAACAGAAGAAGCTGCAGGTGGCTTCCTTTTCCCCTACACTATTGCATATATTATATATATATATATATATATATATATATATATAGACCAGTGCCATGCAATGCCCAGGGAGGTCAGAAGAGGGCATCAGATCCCCTGGAACTGGAATTATGAATAGTTGTTAGCCATGTTGATGCTGGAACCGAACCCAGATCCTCTCCAAGAACAGCCAGTGTTCTTAACCACTGAGCATTTCTCCAGCGCTCCCAAACAGGGATCATCTTCACAAAAGGTTTGGCTTTAAAGGGAGTGTTTGACTGAATTTAAAGGTCACCAAATCACAGGGCTTCCAGCTCCATATCTTAACATATTGCATTTCAAATATTTTGAGTCTGTTGTCTAAGTAAGTGTTCATCAGGCCAAGTCTGAGTTTATTCTCATTTACAAATGAATAATTCAGCTTCATTCCAAGTATCTAATTAATTAGGTGTGATCATCAGTTCATGAACTGATGATGTAGGCCTAATTCTATTGGCCTAGATCTACCCCATTAACATATCATGTAGTCTTCAAAATATATTACATCTAAAAATGTTAACACTTTTCTTTTTAATATTTTTAGTAAAGTGATTGATTAAAAAAGTAGTCAAATGGACCAATTTAAATCTTGCATAGTCTTTTCTCCTCCATTGGCAATATTTCAGATCAAATTGTTGGGAAGAAAAGTGGTCAACTCAGATTATAAATTTTGCTCTCCTAACACTCTAAGACAAGGTAATTCTGTAACCTGTTTTTTTATGTAAAATTTGAGATCATTTGAAAGTGAAAATGTTAATGATATATAATATTAAGAATCTGACTTTTCCACTGAAGGTTTCCGTGAAATTAGATCAACCCACACACTGGTATAACTTCAAATCACCTGCTAGGTAATACTCACTACAAAGGAAGTCAAGGGATCTTCTGTTGGGCTTCTCTGTAGAGGGATGGAAAGTGGTTACTCATTAATTAAGCAAATGGATTGCATGTTAAGTATTCAAATGAGTTCTACAGGAAAAGCTTTCATATGCTGATTCTGTGTTACAAGGGATTCTGTAATGGTCTTGCAGTATGATAGCAAACAAGTCAAAGCTACTGATGGAGAAAAATACCAAGGTTGACTGCTATGCAATCATGACTGTGCTTGATTTGGAAGAGATTATGGTGCTACTGCCTTTTGTTTCAGCAAGGGAAATAAAAACACAGAAAAAAAAAGGATTTTGATGAAAATCATGGCAGTTTCCCTCCGATTATGATGTTGGGAAAGTTGTTATTTCATGAAAGGCAGCTCTGCAGCCATCAGTGCTGTCAGCCAGATGACATAAGAACTCCACTCTGGCTCAGAGAATTGACAGATGGACTTCATTGCTCAAGGGTTGGAATAGATTCATGGAAATCACCCTGCATCTCTGAACCAACACATATGCCCTCAATATCCAGAAGCTAAATAAGGGCCAAAGATTATTTCCTGCATTTTTTTATTGGCACAATGCCAAGGAAGCATACAGATTCACAGGAACTATCTTCATAAAATTGTCTCTCTCTCCTAATTTGGGGGTATGGAACAACATCCTATTAAGCATTCCAAAACTGTTTTTGTTTTGCTTGAGAACAGGTTTTTGTCTCTCTCTCTTTTTTTTTTTTTAATTGCCCAGGCTGGTCTTGAACGCACCATCCTCCTGACTAAGACTTTAATGGCTAGGTTTAGCAGTGTCTTAGTTTTATTTTTCTAGTCTCTATCATATGAATGATTTAAAGTCTTCACTCTTTGGCTATAATTTATGGGTGTCATTTCAGACAATAATATGATTACTGTACACATACCTTAAAACTGTTTATTTTTTAATTTTATGTGTATACCTGTATTGCCTCCATATATGTAAGTGCACCCATGTTGTGCAATGCCTGTGGAGGTCAGAAGAGGGTGTCAGATCCCCCTGGATCTGGAGTTATGGATGGTTGTTAGCTGCCATGTGGGTGCTGAGAACAGAATCCAGGTCCTCTGTAAGAGCAGCCAGTGATCCTAACCACTGAGTCATCTCTCTAGACCCCCAAAACTTCTTAAAATTAGATTCATTTAAGTTATAGACACTGAAACTATGAATGATAATACTATTAGTATATATTGATATTAAGCCATAGTTTCTTGTAGGCTTTTTATTAAATCAGACCTAATTTTTACAAAAATTTAAAATTTTCTATTGCAATAATTTGAAAATCCAAAATAATAAACTATATGTAAGTTGATACGTATTGTTACTGCTGTCCTACTTATACACAAGACAGAATGTCAAGAAATTTAAAGGGAAATAACTTAAATGTGACATATTCTCTCACCTTCACTAGACATATAAGATATACAATGGCCGTTATTAGGAGACAATGGCAGAAATGCAGTAAAAGAAATAAGACTGAACATTTTTTGGAAATTTATTTATTTATTTATTTATTTTTTTAAAGATTTTTTTTTAATTTTTATTAATTTCTGTATGTGTATGAATGTACTGTCTGCATGCAAGTCTGTGCACCCGTGTCGTGCAATGCCGCGGAGGTCAGAAGAGGGTGTCGGATTCCCCTGGAACTGGAGTTCTCCTGGAATTGGAGTTTCAGACGGCTCTAGGCCGCCATGTGGGTGCTGGGGATCAAACCCGGGTCCTCTGCAAGAGCGTCGGCGCTCCTAACCGCTAGGCTATCTCTCCAGCCCATTTTTTGGAAATTTAAAGCAAGAAGACATCATATATTTTGTAAAGGAAATGAGAGCATAGATTTCTGAAATCAGGTACCGTGCAGACCACCTGGTAGGCTGGTGAGACCCAAAGAAAGGGAATAGGAGGAGACAACAATTGAAGTTTAAACATGGCTATTTTCCAAGAAAGATCTGGGATGTTGTCAGGAAATATGCAGTAATCTATCTGTTTTGTTTGCAAAGACATTAGGGGATTACCAAGATGGCATAAAAATAGTTTCTTACGGATACACTGCTCAGAGAACTTATTCTAAATCATAAAAGGCTCTAATCCATCTGTCTCCATCATCACAGCCCATGCTATTTAATTTTTGCCACTATCATCACCTTACCAAGACAGTTTTCTAACATGATTTTCTTGTTATTTTCCTATCTCTGTCCCACACCATATTCAAATTAACACTACCGGACCATGATGAAAACCCATCACCCCCTGTCCTGTATATCACTCTCTGCTCTCTTGTGCTTCAGGAGGTAGGCCTCTCTAAATGCCTCTTAATTCCCCTTCCAAGTTGTATATTTTTTCCTCTCTTTGGGTTGCTGTCTCTGCCTTCAAAACTTCCCCTCCCTATTTCAGCTAAGCAGCTCTATGTCAGCCCTCTTGTGTCCATTTACAGATGAGTTTGTACAATCATGCAGTCATTCATTCATAAACTCTTGATTGAGCCATGACTGTGCTTCGGGCTCTTAATTCTTCTAAGACAGTTAGTTCCCTTGTTCCTTCAGACTATAGTACATGTCTTACTATGCACAGCACATGTCCTACTATGCACAGCACACTATAATGTAATTGCTCCACAGTCTGTATTATTGATTCTTATTTAAATCTGATAATAGTATAAATGACCTAGTTTGTAGTTATGATTTTATAATTACTTACTGAACATATGTTTTAGTTATCACCTTTGTGCTGATGAATATCGTGTAGATAAGCTCAGTGTAGAAGCACTCTATACAAATGTGATCCGTAAACTAAGTGAAGATGTGATATCTTATCCTGACTGCAGTGATCTGCTATTTTCTCAATTCATCACATCTACTACTTGCAATCTTTCAATGGCACCCTCCCTCGCAATCCCCAAAGGAGATCCACCTTATTCATTATGGAATGAGATAGCTCCATAAAATGACTTCGCCTATTTTTCTTTTACTCCCAAATAAGCTGAGGAAGGGCCGTCATGTCTGTGACAGAGCTGCTGCTGGGCTTCTTGTGACAAGCTTCGCTTGCATTCATCCTCCTTTCTCCAGTGCAGATTCTGTTGTATTCTTGGGCTTGCAGAAGTATCACACCACCTGAAGCTTTTCTGAACTTTCTTCAGTTTTCCCTTCTTTCCTCCCTCCCTCCCTCCCTCCCTCCCATGCTTTCTCCCTCCCATGCTCCTTTCCTTCTTGAAAATACATTCAACTATTGTTTGTTCAAAACTACAAGGCAAATAAAATACTCATATTAAACATGACTAATTTAGACAAATTCAACTTTTTGAAGATTTATTTTTATTGTTATTTGTGTGTGTGTGTGTGTGTGTGTGTGTGTGTCTAATGACAGAAGAAGGCATTGGATCCCCTGGTGCGGGTATTGTAGGTGGTGGTAACACCTCACCCCACCCGCACCCCAGTCCTCTGCAAGAGCAGTGTATGATCTTTAATGCTAACTCATCTTTCCAATTCCAAAACATCTTTAATTCAGATTATTTTTTGGTCTTTTTTTTTTTGAGACAGGGTCTCCCTTTAGTCCAAGCTGCTCTGGAGCTTACTCTGTACACCAGGCTGGCCTTGAACTCATAGAGATCCACCTGCCTCTGCCTCCCAAGTGCTGGGATTAAAGGCTTGCACCACCACGCCCAGATTAATTCAGATTTTTAAAAGATTTTAAAAAATTTTAAAAACAGAGCTCTGTTTTCATTTCTGAGTGCTAGGACTGCAGTTATGTGCTACCACGCCCAGCTTAGTTCATTGTTTTTAAGTTATTATACATTAATTATGCTTCTTTTTCCTGTCTTCATACATGTACTATATAATGCATTGATGATAATGTGTATATGTACTTAATTATATATGTATAAATATATATATTTCACATACTTTCATTTTACTACTTTGTAAGTTCTGATTTCAGATTTTAGGGATTACTCTTACATTTTAATGTTTAGTGGATTTATTGGTGTTTTTAATCTATTTTATCTCCAATACTACTCTCATATAGAATGCCTCCTAAATGTTTAAAGTTTTCTAGATATGTGTATCTGTTTGTATGTGTTTACTTAAATGCACACATGTGTGTACAAGTGCATGTGCCTATCTGCACATGTTGGAAGCCAGAAGAGGACATTAGATGTCCTTCTCTGTCACCCTCATTCTAGTCCTTTGAAGCAAGGTCTCTCTCTTCACCCAGGACTGACGTTTTCTCAGATATCTTGAAGCCAGTTATCCTCCTGTCTCTATTCCCCTCAGAGCAGGAATACGTGAGATATTTATCTTGTTACGTGGATTGCAGGATCTCCACTCTGCTCCTCTTGATTGCACACCAAGCAGTCTTAATCATTGAGCCAATAACTCTCAGGCTCCAATTCCACCTGGTTTTGAACTTCCAATTAGTTATTATCAGTTTGATTTAATTTATTGTAAATAAGTCAGCACTCAGTTTACCAAGTTCTCTATTTGTATCAGCTTTCTTTCTTGTCTTTTTATTTTTCTTTTCCACCTCCCACACTTACACTTGAATCTCATTCTTTCTTTTTTAATTTTCTTTCATTCTTTCTGAAATGTAATTCTTTCTTTGGCCTTTGTTTTGTGATACATAAACTTATTTTGACTGTCTGCAAGTGCTTTCAGTTTATTCTTACTTTTTAAATGACAGCTAGTTAATTTGTAGCTGGTTTTGTGCTTCATGTTGACATTTGGAGTTTAGAGAGATTGGTTAAGATTTGCAGATATTTCATCATGACTTGGCCAGCAATCTGATATAACTTTGTTCTGCTTTTTCTTCTAACATAACATGCCTTTTGTTTCCAACTTCAATTAAAATTTAGCTCATTGTCTTTACTCTTTTGCAGTTTCATGAATTCATCTGATCTTTTCTCTGTGGTCTTCATCTTCCTGGGATTCCTTTCCCCTGAATACTTGCCTTCTCTTTCTTCTCAGTCCTGAAATATCTCCACCCCTAATCCTTTCTAGTATCTTGTCCTCAATGTGTTTTTCTTTTAAAAAAAATATTTTATTTTATGTGTTTGAGTCTTATGTCTGCATGAATTTAAGGGCACCATGCTTGCGAGTTCAGAAGAGGGTATCAGATTCCCCTGGAACTGTAGTTATGGACAGTTGTTAGCCATCATGTGGGTGCTGGGAATCCAACCTGTGTCCTGTACAAGAGCAGTGAGTACTCTTAACTACTGAGCTATCTTTTCAGCCCAGCTGCTTGAATTTTTATTGTGAGCTCAACCTCCATTGGTATTGTTCCATCCCTCGGCTTCTCTGGTGGCTTGTGAAGCTATATCTGGGTAACTTATATTTCTTTCTCTTAGGCCCCATCAGCTTTATGGGATAGACTCAGATTTATATTAATTTCACAGGTTTGGATATATACTTGTGGAAAAAAATTGTTTTTCAATTTTCATAGAGTTCCCATATCTATGACACAGCCAATTGAGAACTTTATTCCTTGTCTCAGCCAAAGGACTCTTTCTTTTTATTTATTGCATCATTTATAGGCTGATTTCCAGCCACCATGCTCTCATGGACTCAAAGCTACATTTCATAACTCAGTTGCAATATCAAAACTCCTGCTTCAGATTTTTCCCCTTCCCTTTCCTGGTCTTTCCCCTGGAATCTAGTAATTACTTTCCTAAGGAGATAAATTCAAATATTAGGTTTTCAAAAGGTGTAGTTGCTCAGTGATGAAGAAGAGCTCTCTACATCACTACAATAACCTGTTTTATAAGAAGTCTCATTCCATTTGATAAGATGAACTATATACATTGATAAAACATTGTTAAAAACATTAACATACACAAGCACATATGCACTATCATTTTCTCATCATTTTTTGAAGCAGGGTCTCTCTCTTGCTTTGTAGCTCAGTCTGGCCTCACACTTGCAATCCTGCTTCTGTCTCCTAACTGTAACCCATACCAAGCTTGTCACCTATTTTCTGTACATAGCTAGGATCAGAGGACATAGTCCATTGAAATGTGTTTATTTACTGATATTAGGGCTCCAGTTCTGCAACTTTGAATGTTTTCTATTTTATATTAGAAAATTTTAAGTATTTGAGTTTCTCTGGCATATACTTGAATCTAGCATGCAGTTTGACTAAGTAGACTTTTTATTTTTATATAGAATTTTGTGGCACCCACTTTTGGTCACAATACTTAAACATTATTATTTTTATAGATTGTCAGAGTCAAGCACGTTAGATTCCTACCGAAAGATTTAGCCCATTAGTTAACCATAAATATCGTAGTTAATTGTCATACAGTGAAAATCAAGGCTTTTAAAATTTATTATTCAAAACTATGTTAATTTGTGTCTACTTTGCCAAAAAAGGAAAGAAAGGGAACTTCTGTAGAGTCATAGCAGTGGATAAAGTGCTGTTTCCTAACACCCATTCAGAAATTCCCCCGGAGAACAGGCAGCCCCTTCATGGACCTTAGTAGAGATGGGTTTAAACACAAAGCCATGAATTCTTTCTGATTGCTGTTTGGCCCGAAGGTTTGCTGGAAGCAACACAGCCCTAGTTAGACTGTTTTCCAGCTTTTAAATGCACTAGAGTATGATTGTATTATGTGTTGACCCTGATTTATGTTGAAAACCCAGGAATATTTTTTCCAGAAGTGCTTTGTGTATGTGTGAGCCTTTGAGGCCTGGCTTCAGCAGAGAGCCGCCTGGCTCACCTCAGCGCGTTGCTCATTTATTCAGATGGCTTGACTCTAAAGGAGGAATCTGTAATATCTAGTGGTATTCCATGAAATAAATATCATAAAGCAGATAGGGCTTGTTTAGAATGTATCACCATGATGTAATATGTCAATGTTCAATTACACATTTGTATGCACCTTAAAAAAATTCTGTCTCAAGAGAAAAACTGATTGTCATAATACTGTGTTTCAATTAAACCCACATCCTAGCCATTTTGAGTTCCAAATTCCTAAAACCCTCAAGTTAATGCTTTCCATGTTGTGAGGTTCATTTACATAAAGTTTTGGAGCTCTTGCTGCGCTGTTTCAAATCTTGGTAGCTTTGATATTCTCCACAGTGCTATACAAAAATATTATAAACTGCTTTTCACAGAGACGAGCTATGATTATCAGCAGGCATTAGTCTCGTACAATGATCTCTAACCACATTGACTCAAACATTGCCCAGGCTTCCTTATTTGTGAACTTCATTTTGCAATTCCTATAAAACCCATCTGTTCCAACTCTATGTGTTTTGAAAATTAAGCGTACTAATATCATTTTTGCTGGCCAGGCCACCAAGCCCATATGGGAGAATTCCGGTTGTCGGCAACCTAAACTATGTTGAGTCTTATATGGGAACTTGTAACTTGCTTCACCAGAGAAAAGACAAAAAAGAACCAAACAAGAGAAAAAAGAATAAGAAAGACAAAAACATTTCTGAATGTGGATTTTTTTTTCTTCACATTGGAGCATAAAGAAATTTAGTCTGTTAGTCTATTATAATGCAATTATAACACGATTTTGTCAATATTCATCTCTGTTTAATTGTCAAGGATCATAATAGTCTTCTCATTCTACAGTACTGTGAGTTTTCTCTAGGGCTCTCACTTCTTAACAAGGAAAATCCCTGCACTAAATAATCTGTGGTGGAAAGATTTGTTGCAGAGGATCATAATCAGTAAATAAAAGGTTCCTATTTATATAGAAAGTTTTTATGTATCACATTTGTGGGACACAATTTATACTGAATTTATTCATTTGAGCATTTGAAATGGAACTTTGGCTTGTAGAGATTCTTATAGTGTAATGGCTGTCAAAGTTGCGGTTTGAAAGAGCAACAGAAACAAAAGCTGGGGAGAGTTTAAACATCATTTTCAAACAATTTTCTTTTGTGTCAAAGAAGCTAAAGTCAATATTCTTCTGTGTATGAAAATATAGTGACATCGTTGCACATTTAAGTTAGTCTCAGAATTTGCAAATTATCTCTAAGTCTAAGATATAGTCCACTATCTTAATTGACCTTAACAAAAACAATTATATGCATGAAATATGTGTTAGAATAAACAAAGCTCCATTTTAAAAATAGAAAGCAACAAATTCTATAATCAGAGGCATATTAGAGATTATCCTGAATATTTCTTTATGTTGTTTTGCAGCTTTCCTCTAAGCAAGATATAGTTGTCAGATATTTGTATAGACATCTCCCTTCATCACTCTCTTTAGTCTAGCACAGTGGTTCATAAGCTTGTCTGTATGAGAAAATTGCTGCAAAGGGATTCTATACACAAAACCATGTGCATTGTACTGTAAGGACTATTCGAGGGATTTTCTAGAAAATTTTACCTCTGGACATTTTCTAGTGCACATGCTAATATCATAAGTTAACCAATACACCCTCACCCACTCATCAGAATTATTATATCCCTAGAATCCATAGATATAACATTTTCTTTTTTATTTATTATTTTTATGTGTATGAGTGTACTGTCTGCCTGTAGGTTTGTGCACCCATGCCATGCAATGCCTCAGAGGTCAGAAGAGGGCATTAGATTCCCCTGGAAGTGGAGTTAAAGATGGTTCTTAGCCACTATGTGGGTTCTGGGAATTGAACCCGGGTCCTCTGCAAGAGCAGTCAGCCAGGGCTCTTAATCACTGAGCTATCTCTCCAGCCCTGATAACATTTTCTATCCTTCTAAATATATTTGAAGTTCTAAATATTCTTTCTGAAAACCCATACTGTCCTAAAGTATAGAATATCATGGTTTATGGATTATGATCATTATTATTGGTTTTCCATTTGCCTCTGGCTCATGACTTTTAGAATTAAAGGTCTGTGCCACCATGTCCAGTGCCAGAGAGTAATTATTTTTAAGGATCATAAGAATTCTCTCCTCTCCTCTTTACCATTCCTCTTTCTTTCCATTTCTTCTCCCACCAAATGTTATCCCTCATTTGATTTTTTGAATGGGCCTCTAGTGCTGCTTATCCTCCCCGTGTTCCATCCTTTACCCTGTCATCCCTGCTCCACCTATTTAACCCGTCCTGTTCCATTACTCCCTTTCCTTCTTTATACCACTGGACTTTATCTTCACTCTTTTTTTTTTTTTTTTTTTTTTTTGTCTTTTCGAGACAGGGTCTCCCTGTAGCCCCAGGTCTCCGGGAACTCACTCTGTAGACCAGGCTGGCCTTGAACTCACAAAGATCCATCTGCCTCTGCCTCCCAAGTGCTAGGATTAAAGGTATCTTCACTCTTTTGAAAGCGCCCCATTTCCTAAGTTTCCTTACCAATTTCCTGACCTCTATGTGTTTCTTTTTTTTTTTTTAATTTTTTTTTTATTTATTTCGTTATGTATATCAATGTACTGTCTGCATGCAGGTTTGTGCACCCGTGTCGTGCAATGCCGCGGAGGTCAGAAGAGGGTCTCGGATTCCCCTGGAACTGGAGTTCTCCTGGAACTGGAGTCTCAGATGGCTCTCGGCCGCCATGTGGGTGCTGGGGATCGAACCCGGGTCCTCTGCAAGAGCGGTCGGCGCTCTTAACCGCTAGGCCATCTCTCCAGCCCCTCTCTATGTGTTTCTTAAATGAAGCACACATATCTGAAGATTCCCATCTTATATCAATAAATGAGAAAACACCCTTTGTTTGTCTGTCTGAGTCTGGGCTACCTCCAAGTGCTTGTTTCAGCTTTGCCCATTTTCTGCATTTCATAATTTCATTTTTTTTGGACAGACAAAAAAACTAGAAGACACTTTATATGACTTTTCTTCAGTTAATTCAGCCACCTTGTTGTGCTGATAATTAGGTCAAGAATATTTCTGGTGTGTTATTTCCCTAGAATGTTTATTATTTCTGGGGATGATCTTGAAAAATTTTTAACATTACATAATGTGTTTCTACTGTGATTCTACTTTTCTTCCCTTGAGAAAGTAGAATAATTTAGTCATTTTGCAACAGAAAATGCAATAACCCAGGTTTTAGAATTCTCAGCCAGTGGTTTTGTAGAACACTAATTTATGGAGCTTTTAAGACTTTTTTATATTTATGACATGTTGTTTTCAGAGATGATAGGTGAGAATACCCATTAGGATAAAGAAGGAAATATTAGCATTTCTGTTTCTATTTGTTTGCCTCACACTTGTTTCAATAATTATCTTTTAGTGTATATCTTATATAAATAGTATTTTCAAATATGCTAAATACAATAGGGAGAAAGCAGCGATGAGATATTGTCAAACAAAGTTTGGGAAACACTTCTGTAAAGATTGACTTACTATCAATAGTGATAACACAATAGTAACAAGTAAAACCACTAACATCTGTTGAGTGGAGGAATATTTGAAGCTGCAGTAAATTTTCCCTGCACATTATTTCAATTATTTGTCTCCAAATTGTCTAAGATTACTTTTGTGTTCAGGTGTAGATAATGAGAGTAAAATTATGATTCAATCTATTTCTTTTTTCCAAAAATACCATTCAAAGTACTGAGTTATGATTAGCTCTACCTGTTGAAAGGAAATTATTCTTTCCTTTATCATATAAGATCCTATAAAAATTAGTTGTGCAAGATATGATTTATGTTGAAAATAAGTTATGAGCGGATGGAGAGATGGCTGAGCAGCTGGGAGCACTGACTGCTCTTGCAGAGGATGTGTGTTAAAATCCCAGCACCCACATGGTGGCTAACAACTATCTCTAACTCCACTTCTGGGGGCATTGACAGAATATTGATAAATATCTATACTATAATGGGATCTGAGTCCACATAATATTTTTCATGTCCATTGACCTTTAAAATAGATGCTGCCCTATTTATTTTTCCTTTGAATTCCACCCCTACCACTAAATAGTTAGGAAAAGAATAGAATAATGTATTTAATTTAAAGGAGCTTGAACTTGGGTATTTTTGTCAGTTGTAACTTTAAATTATTTATTCTTTTTTATCTTGGCTCTATATTGAAACTTTTAGTAGTTTTGAAAGGTTTTAATTATTTAGCAGTCTGTTGTTGACAATACAGCAGAAGTGAGAATGACTCCTCCATTCCATTTTTTTCAGCCTCTTTCCATTACATCCTTCAAGTGGTGTCCTTTTATTTCCAGGCCTTATTATCAATTGCCTACTTGAAAAATGATCATTCTAGTATGCTGGCTTTGTTCAGAATTGTCTTAGGCTGCTTACTGTACTTCTCAAATTTGTCAATGATCATTTCAAGAAACATTTCTACTGTTGAATTGCCTACATATTGTAGGTGTTTCATACAATTATTCCATTGTGTTGTTCAAAATCACCTTGAAAAAGATCAATTAAAATGATATATATACATATATGTGTATATGTATGTATAATTTTATGTATATATGTACATATTCATGTCATTAAATTGTGGAGATTGAATATCTAATATTTAAAAAAACTTGTACTCCTTCCCAGCAGTTCATAATGTCATGTTCTCTTTATTAATCTTTATGTTCATAATTAAATTATTATTACTATTATCATTACTTGGAGCAGAGGAGATTCGAGGGGTTTGTACAGGTTCATATATTTTTTTAAGGGTAGAAAATGCTCTTTGAGTGTGTGGTGTTTGTGTAATCAGTACTTAAAGTGCCAAAGACTATTGGAAACAGCTGGGTGTCTTTTGGCTGCCTCTCCCTATGTTGGAACTCTTGCCAGAACAGGTAGTCAAAAAAGGAAATTAAGGGAAAATTCATGCATCTGGGGTGTCTCCAGGGAATTCAGCTGTGGCTTCCTTAGGAAGTAGGCATTGTTTGCCATCAGGCACAGTACTGTTTACCTGTGGGTGCAGTTCTGGCATGGCTGTCCTAGGAGGATGCAGTTTATGACTGAGAACATTCTCAGGAAAACTCTTGGACAGTGCTGTCTATGGCAGAATGCCGAGAAATCCCCGAAGTGCCAGCCATATGTGGGTTGTCGGCCTTCTAACAGCCTACTCTGGAGGATCCCCTTTACTGGTGCTCGAGTCATCCCTTTGACAAAAGCTAAAACAATATGATTCTTTTCAAAGCATATCTTTCTAAGATGGACTGTCCTATTTTTACAACCGGACATCACTATTATTTGTGTAAACATTGCATTTTCCCCTTAAAAATGAACTCGCTTTTCTGCGACTTTTTGTTTTTATTTCCTAAGAAGCAAACACAAATAATTTGTTAAGACACACTAATATCCTGATAAGCATTCTTGATATTAGTCTGCATTTCCAAATATGAGCATTTGTCGAGGTATTATGTAAGTACTGAGCATTTTTATTCATGTCAGAAGCTCTAGATTCTTGTTCTTAGGCACACTAAAATCCATGTGCTGCATGGTGAGGTTCTAGGGAGATGGGGCCGGCTTCCACTCATTAAGCACAGAAATTGCATTTTGGTAGAAGATTGTGACTGATTGGCTTTCTTTATAATTTCTGTGGACAGAGAGCTCTTTAAAATGGAAATGCTTTAATTTCAGTAGTCAGAAATAGGAAGTTAGAAATATAGAATACTCTGAATGTTATATTATATGCCACATAGCTCATCCTTGGATATAATTCTTTTGGAACTCAGAAGGATGGGAATCTACATTTTATTCACAAATTTTCAGTTTCAAACGTATGTACTGGATACTAGGGAAACAATTTTGTGCCAACTGTAGGCAGGAACATCAAAGAGAATTTTATTTTGAGTTATAAACAAAACATATTTGTAGAAATGTGGAAACACAGAAAGAAATTTCAGTGGCTGTGGGGTGTAGTAAAGGGGAAAGATTTCCTAACATGATTGAGGGCTTGAATTTTATCTCCATTTGTATCAGTTACTCTTTGATGCAGTGCTAAAACATCATGACCAAGAGGTATAGATGGAAGAATTTATTCATACTTAAGGTTCCAGGGGCAAAAGAGTCCATCCTGGAAGGAAAGCATGGCGGGAGGCAGCCAGGGCAGAAAGCTGAGAGCTCAAGTCTACAAGAACAAGCAGGAAATGAAGAGAGAAAACTGAATGTGGGGCAAGGCCATCAACTCTCAAAGCCTACCCAAGAACATGCTTCCTCAAACAAAACCACTCCTCCAACTCAGGCCAGGTATTCCAACATCTGAGCCTATGAGGGGCAATTCTTCTTCAGAACAGCATGCGATTGCTATAAAAATGTTAGAGAATTCAGATAGAAATTCAAATATCAATTTTTTTTAATTCAAGGAACTGTCTTTTATTTCAAGAGAAGAGTTCAGTCAACGTTCCTTCCAGTTTCAGGCATGAAGTCAAGGTATTTTTAATGGTTTACCTATCAGCAATTTTAATGCGTATAAAAGTCTTACCACAGAATAAAACTGGGTAATATTTATCAGGCACTTGTTATATTTTATACTCTGGTTTTAGTCCCAAGTTTAAAAAGTTAAAACGGGTCCAGGTCATGCTAATGAGTTTTGCATTGCATGGTGCTACATGGTGAACCCAGGAGATTCTTGACATAGAGAATTCTATAAATTATATTTTTCCCGAAACATTCCCAGACCCAGGGTCAGCGTTCTCCCTAATATCTCTGTAAACTTGAAACTAAAAGAATAAAAATGTTAACCTAGAATAAACAGAAGGAAGTGTGGATATGCTGGATGTATCAAAAAGTTTGGAAATTATACAGAAAAACAATCAATATAGGAAGAATACCATTGTTTATAAGGAAGAATAAAAATGCTGTAATCAAAATCAATTTCAAAAATCATATGACCAGATCATAATTCTCTGACAACAAAAGTTGGCAGTATTGGAATTCTTAAAGGTTATGTATCAATGAAGACATTTTTTTCAAACTTTGAATTCAATGACGAAAAATCCACAGATGTTTTTGAGAAATGTAGCATGTATTTTCACTTTATGCTAATTATGGTTTATAGAATTTCAACCAGATGGGTTTGCATGCACGGTAGCTAATTGAGGCCAACTGTCTTCAAATGCATTCTCTGAACTCTAGGTAGTCTTTGTAGACCTCTTAGTGATCTCAAGTCTTGTCACTAATATTCATCTTTCTCAAGCGTTGCTGTGATATTTCAGAGGAGACCTAGATGGACAACAGACGACTTTAGAAATACTATAAAAAAGAATGCACACATTCTTAGGCAGTTGAGACATTTAGAAGTGAACAAATTATCACACAAAATAAGAGATAATTAGGTCTGGGGAACTGAAGAGTTGATTGAAATGAATGATATGGCCCTTGTGCCAGTTAAGCTACTTTTGAATTTTCTGTGTCCTTTGCCCTTACTTAATATTAAAATAGTAATATATCTGATTTTTCACTTTGTAGAAGCCACCTGAAAGCTTTTAAAGCATTGTTCTAAAGTTTACATTGTCTTTTACTCCAATTTGACCAAGGGTGTTTAGTGTATTTTCAAATAAGACACATTATAATGCAATCATAAACATGTTTTTATATTGCTTTTCCCTGCCAAAACGTTAATACATATTTAAAACTAGTAGAAAAATCAATATTTAAGCCACCTATGGAATAGGCTAGAAGAAAAGACAAAATTTTCTAATTTCTTTTGAGTAGGCATCTGTTAATATGCATTCATGCAAAAGCCTAGGTAAAGAAAATCTATCACTACAAATATCTCTCTGATGTTTCCATTTCAAAAGGAACTTCCTTACCTTTAGCTCCATGGTATACTTTCATTCTGCTTGTACCTACTTGTTCTCTTACATTAACAGAAATAGTGATACTTTGCAGCAACTCACATTTGATGTTTGTTTGAATTCTGATATCCACAGCATTCAGTAGTCATTTCTACAAAAAGCACTGTGTAAAAGTGGCCCTGAGCTAGGAGTGGTGGTGCATGCCTTTAATCCTAGCACTCAGGAGGGAGGCAGAGGCAGGCAGACCTTTGTGAGTTCAAGGCCAGCCTGGTCTATAGAGTGAGTTCCAGGAGAGCTGGCGCTATAGGCAGACCAAAAAAAAAAAAAAAAAAAGTGGCCTTTTATTTTTCTCTTGATAATTTCATATAATTTAGGCACTTTTAATGTTTTCATTAAATCAATTTTTACTCTTGTAATTGTTGGCATTCCTTAAAATAACAAGTTAACTGCTGTTATTTTTAACTTTATTGATATCTGAGAAATAATTTATAAAGTGAAAATATCATCCACTGTTTAGGGCTCTTGCGTAACCTGTCAGGGAGAACAGATATGTGTGTTTATGGGGAATACTAGGAATTCTGAGAAATCTAAACTTGCTGTAAACTTACACAATTGAGTAAATTATAATTTTAATAAAGTAATTCTCCAAATTTCATAAAAAGCCCATTTTATATTTCAATGATTGCAGTTCTATCCTTGGCAAGGTAGAATAAGTGATCCTCCCCAACTTAACTCATTTAACATGCTCTTCAACTAATTGGTGATTCGGGGTTACATAGAATATCTCTTAAAATAAATATCCGAAAACCGTCTGAAACTCCAATTCCAGGAGAACTCCAGTTCCAGGGGAATCCGAGACCCTCTTCTGACCTCCGCGGCATTGCACGACACGGGTGCACAGACCTGCATGCAGACACTACATTCATACACATACGGAAATAAATAAAATTAAATAAAAAAAATTAAAAAATAAATAAATATCATAGGTATTTCCAAACCAGCAGTGACAAATAGTACAGGGACCTATGATCAATAAACCAGTATGGTTTGTTAGAGGGTTTACAGCCTTAGGGTACATCATAAGCATAAAAATAAATACTTCTGCTAAAACTAATCTTTCATTCTTATTAGACACCTGATTTGCTCAGATTTGAGCCATTTTCAATGAGGCCTCTGAACCTGACTCAAGTGAGAGGGTCAGTAGATTAGTACAATTCCCACTGGCATTTAATAGGGACTAGTTGCTCAGATTAGCCACCTGCCAACTGATGAGCTTTCTGGAATGAGGTGGAGGAAACCTGGAGAGCATCTGTACAGGCCAAAGTTCAGGTATCAGAACTGAAGTCCCTGGGAAGTCAAGGAAATAGCCCAAAGACAAGGGCCACTGATGATGTGATAGTGCAAGGGGGACTTGACACAGAGAATGAACTTCCTCTGTTTCATATTTTGCATCCAGCTGTAAAAATCATGAGACTTGCCCAGATCTAGGATAAAATGAGTATGCATTGAGTCTGAACATTCCTGGAAATACGGCTACCAAATTAGAGAAAATACTGCAAAAAGATAAATAAAACTACTGTGATACCCAGTTATTATTTCAGTAGGCTTAAGCAAGAATTGTCTTAATTTCTTTTGATTGAGAGCTGTGCTAATGAACTATTATCAAATGGGACACTTTTAATCTTAACAACTATGGAAACACAAAATGCATAGGTTAATGCAAAAGTCAAGAAAAAGGTGGGACAAGGGAAAATTTTAACAGCAATGGCTACAAAAATAAAGAGGTTATACTGATTCCATGCTAATTTTCTCATTTAAAGTTATCTACATAACACATTTTTAGATTTACTATATGCTATATCCATGCACATATGTTTACAAATATGAAAGATAATATGTTTTACATAAGTATTTCTAAAAAGAAGAGTCAACCACATTTTTTTTTTTTTTTTGGTCTTTTTGAGACCTGTAGCCCCAGATGGCCTGGAACTCACTCTGTAGACCAGGCTGGCCTTGACCTCATAGAGATCCACCTGCCTCTGCCTTCCAAGTGCTGGGACTAAAGGCATGTGCCACCACGCCTGGCTGTCAATCATATTTTTTAAAGGACATATTCATTTTATGTCAGTTCTATGACTCTGTGCCAATCTGGATTTCCTTAAATTTTAAAATTCTTATTTCTGAGGCTCTAGAAATGGCTCAGTGGTTAAGAGCACTAACTGCTTTTTCAGAAAGTTGGAAATCTCAGCACCCAACATGGCAGCTAACAACCGTCTGAAGCTCCAGTTCCAGGGGATTTGACACCTTCCTCTGACCTCCGTGGGCATTGCAGGACACAGGAGTACTCACAAACATGCAGGCAATACACTCTTACACATAGAAAATAAAAATTTTTTATTACTATTCTCAAACAATTTATTGTGAAAAATGTAGAAGCCTAGTAGTTACTGGCTCAAACAATGATACCCTGGTGCATCCAGGTGATTATTATTAAAAAGAAGAGAATGTATTTCCTCTGGGTGGGGTGTTCATCTCTCTTAGCTGCCTTCCTGAGATGCATGGTGGGCTTTCTGGGAGACACTGTGAATGTGAAGCACAATCCTAGATACTGGTACTTTTGTGATCCCATTGTACAACATGTATTAATACATTTTGAGTTTCTATTGCTTCATCCACAAACCAGATACCAATGTTCCAAATTGTATTATGGGATTAGGAACCATGATCTGGTAAAGGCAACCAAAGAAATGTCTGACGAAAGTATCTCTCCATTGCACATCATAAGGTCTGACCCAGATACCAGTTTTATGTCTCTTTTGAGGGTTAATAGATAGAAGCCTGAAGGAAACAAACCAACTTAAACTGCATTCCTGATAGAAATTTGAGGTGATTGGGAAAGAGAAGGAACTTGTGATTTTGTAGGGATGAAGACCACAGGACCTAGTTCTGGAGTTGCCATTGCAAAGCTGGAAAGATTTATTCATCATATGGTGGGTTAGCAGCAAAGGAGTAACCTATGATATTTATCCTTTTAGGTCAGAATTTTTATTTATTTATTTTTTTTATTTTATTTCTGCATGTGTATGAATGTACTGTCTGCATGCAGGTTTGTGCACCCGTGTCGTGCAATGCCGCGGAGGTCAGAAGAGGGTCTCGGATTCCCCTGGAACTGGAGTTCTCCTGGAATTGGAGTTTCAGACGGTTCTCGGCCGCCATGTGGGTGCTGGGGATCGAACCCAGGTCCTCTGTAAGGGCGGTCGGCACTCTTAACTGCTAGGCCATCTCTCCAGCCCCTAGGTCAGAATTTTTAATGATACTAGAAACGCTGATAAAAGAATTCAGGAGGTCATCCATACTTCAGAGAATGAGAAAAATGGGATTATGGCAGATGAACTTTTACATATTGTTTGAGGATTCATGGAAATTACACTCCTCATCCCCCATAGACATAATTATTCTGACCTTAAACATCAGATTTAAATCTAACAAAAACTTCTATTGTCAAGTATATTTCATATTTCATTTCCATGTACAACACAAGATATCTCAGTCACTTGATAAGTATACTAGATCCAAACTAAACTACCTATCAATATTATTGATTTCATCTCTGACCCACTTGAGACATTCTCACTCATAGATATTGAATGTTCTCAGGTGTTCTGTAAACATTAAACCACCTTCAGAGACAAAAGCAACTGGCTACCAAATCTAGGAGTGTTCGTAATACTCCCCTAATTCTGATGTTGTTTTACCTGGCACCACCATGAGAAATCTCATGAGGTCATTCTTCTTGAATTACAGTCAAAGGAAACAAATTGAAAACCAACCTTTAAATATATTGTACTTGACTTCTTAGGCAACTGCAAATGCTAATATTATTCTTGACTTCTGCTTCAATACAAAATGTAAATTTTTATTTTTAATATTTTTTTCATATTGTGGGTGTTATAGGCTGAAAGGAATGTATAGGTTGAAAAAAAAATATCTGACTCAGCAACATGCAGGATAATTACTCTCTTGAAACAGCCAGGAAGTTCATCTAAAACTGGACAATGCAGTCTTGAGTCTGAACATCTATATTTAACAAGGTTTTATTTTATTTCATTAAGGTTTTTGTTGTTTGTGGTTTGTATTACTATTTAATATTACTGGTAACATTTTTTTTCTTTATGCAGATCCTGATAGCAAAGTATTTTGTGTGAATTAATGGCTGAATTCAGTTAATGTCCTTGGCTTAACCTCAGTCCCATACCCAAGCACACTCTCGTGCTTACATCTTCCTGCTTAAATGTTCTTTCTTTGTATATTTTAATGGATCTTCCAGAAATAGTGAATGTCTTCCTTGAGAGAACCAACTGGACATGTTTTAATAGTTTGGAGAGGAAGTTTAGACACTTAATACATATCTATATTTAGACAGGAGGAAGAGGGAAGAGCCCCTCACACTGCTGTTCCAGTAAGTCTGGCTGTTTGGGCATTTCTCTCATTCATCATAATTTTGATGCTGTCCTAAAACAGAGATCATGAAAACGTTCCTGTGGCTTAATAGGAGCCCAGAAAAGAACAGAGCAGTTCACATAGGAAAAGTTGGATGGTGCATAGTCTATGACCAGTGAATAGTCAGGCACATTATGGGATTATATTATCCAAATTATACAGCGTGAAAATCCACCATTTTTCTCAGAATGGGTCTGTGATTTTCTTGTTTAATCTGTACAAATGAAGAATTTTGTGTACTTGGGTTTTGATGATCTACCGTGAGTATCTGGTGTTACCTGAAAGCAAGTGAAGAAATTCACTGCACTCCGCAGCTTACTTTTTATATTTAGATATGGCTTCAATTTTAAGATTTTTGTGGCTACATTTTTACACCTAGTGATAACAAAAGATGAAGAAATTACGTCAGCTACTGTTTTCAGAATTTAATTTATGTTGGATGAAATTCAGACCATATTGCCTCAAAGAGAAATGATTCTTCAACTGTGCTTCTAGTTCTCTTATTCCAAAGGCTTCTTGAATCACATAAGCGATGAGATCATGGGATATAGAACACACAGCATCTTGCACCCACCAAGGCTAGAAGAAACTTTTTGCTTTTTTTTTTTTTTTTCTTTCACAACTTGATTATACAGCCTCATCTCTCAAAATGACAGGAATATGTGACTGTAAGAGAAAGACAAAACAAAAATAACAGAACTCAGCCTTTTACCCTGATTCTTAGAATAGCATGTTTGGGCTAAACTCTATTAGAGAATAACTGTCTAAGATTCTAAGATGTTTGTTTCTGATTTCTGCTAAGAAGATAATTTTTTAACTCAGTTGAGCAAAAATATTGACTCACGTTAGTTATATTTTTTCTTTGTGTTTTGTTTCTTCAGATTCTGTTTTCCATTTGCGTTGCATTCTGGGGAGTAAGAAGCATGAACCAACTCTTCTCTGGCTCCTGGAAATAGCCTAAGTGCACACAGTTATTACATACTCTACATATTACTACTACATATGAAGATATAATTCTCTTATATAATGCTTATAAGGAAACGTATTTGCATATCTGTGCTTTCACATTTGTTTTTTTTCCATTAAAATTAAAGACAATTATACCTTCATTTTGCTCTCATTAAAAAGCAAAATAATTTTAAGCACACTGTAATCCCTTATATGTTCTATAACAATGACTAGAATAGGGGGAAAGAGAAAACTTTAAAAGAATGAACATTTGCACTGATCAGTTTGACGAGTTTTCCTTGATGTTTGCTAAAACTATACTTAGATACATCCTGGTAATTTTTATAATTTATTAGAATCTTTTTGAACCTGCATTTGTCTCTGTGAACAAATCATATGAAGTGCTACAGTACAGAAAAACACATCAGCGGAATGAAAATGAATAGAAGTGTTTGGACTTATTTTGTTCAACAGGTTAACTTATGTGGATTCAAATGTATTGGGTCAATTTGTTTCCACAGCTTGAAGAGCATGCAATAATTCTGTGTTATTTGAAACAGTCATTATGATGTTAATAAAATTCTCTGAACAGATATGTACAGAGTGATGTGTTTACATACACTGGTTATCAGAATTATTAAAATCTGCTAGATGTTTCATTAGGACAGAACTGACAGATAAGAAGGACTGAATTAAGAAAAGGATTGGACAATGATGAAAAGAAAGAATTGTTCCATTTCCCCATTATTTCTTAGATTTCAAGTTACCATTTAAATAGCCAAAAGCACTAAACAAAAGTAATGTCCTCGCTGAGCTCTGCTGGTCCGCATCACTTGATTATGGAGACAGATCAGTCAGATAGCCTCAATTTATATGTATGTCACTTACGCTTTGAACAAAGGAACATACGGAGCTGTTAGAGACTCGGATGCAGGTGTCTACGTGCACTCATGACGCAGTGCTGAAGCATATTTATTTTTCAAATAGGAACAGCAGCAGACGATTAAATTTGCATGATGGAAAAATTAACAAATTGTATCTCAAGCGTCAGAAGTGGTTTTGGCTTTGCTTCCTTCATCTTTTTATATTTCTTAATTAAACACAGAGTTTGAGCAAATACTGAAGTCCATAACAAATATTATTAAATCCTACTTTGGTGCCTTACCAACAGTTACTGCTGGGCTTTGCATTTATAGTTGTACCTTACAGCAGGGAGCCCTCTGCTGGCTTGAAACTATTAATATACCATAAAAAAATCTGGAAATCTATATTCTACATTCCAAAGCATTTCTCTTCCGCAGGGTACATCATTCAACAAAGAAAAGAAAAGAGAAATTTATAGACCCTCAAATATTTATTTACCATGCTAGAATAGTTTCATCATGGAATGTGTATAAATATGTGGGTGTGCACATGTGTACACGCTTGAATACATGCGGATCTAAAAGAGTACCCTAAAAATGAGTTTAATAATGGAAATAAATAATATATGTGATAAAAGATCATTTAATAGTTCACTTAAATTTTCCTCCTCTTTTCCCCTCTTTTTTATTCTCTTTTCACTCCTAAATTTCTTCACTGTGATTATGGATAGCTTTCTTTTAGAAATTTTAAGGTTACAAATGTCCAAGCCTTGGACATGCTTTCCAGACACGTTGTGCTTCTGGAACTTCTGTGTACTTTTTGGCCTATAATGCTCCTAGGACTTTTCAATATCAACCTTGCTAATTTTCCAGTCCAGTTTTCTCTGATGAGCACTAATGCATCATGACAGATCATTCGACTATTAGTAATGTTGTAAATAGATCTTGAGTGATGCCATGTAATTTATGCCAGCTTTTGACTGCAAGGACTTTGTCCCTCCTTCTCTGCCCCAAGAGAAAAGCATTAAAAATAGGGCTCATCAATTGCCCGCTTCTGATGGAGAGGTACAAACTGCCTTCGTAAATAACCATGAGGATACTCAGTGTTGCAAATCTTTCAAAAAAAAAAAAAAAACGAAAGAACGTTCAATGTTTGAATGCAGGCAGAACTCTTTTAGCAAATGTCTTAGTGGATAGGCCATCTAAATACGTGAATAAATCGCAAATCAGCACATCATTAAGATAAATAGCGTACGAGTCATAAGACTGCGATAAGACCATTTGTAAGACACATGCTTTTCTGCGAGATGCGCAATTACGTAATATAGCATATTTAAAACTAGTAACAAATCCTGGTTATCATTATAAGCCACGCGAGTATGGTGAGAGTAGGCTACGAAGCAAAATTGATATAGTAAATATTTTCTAATTTCTTTTGAGTAGGCATCTGTTAATATGCATTCATGCAAAAGCCTAGGTAAAGAAAATCTATCACTACAAATATCTCTCTGATGTTTCCATTTCAAAAGGACTTCTAATTCACTTCCATCATGGACTCAATAATATGCTCTCTGTACATAAACTCTGACTATTCATATGCTGCAATATAAGTGATATTCTCTACTTTTCTTATGATACAGAATAATACAGACGACCGCCAAGGTAGTTCAGTATAGCTTTAGACTAGATGCCTTCAATATCTCAATTTGGTGCTCCAGATTAACTACATCAGTCATAATGAGTGAGTAGTGTGTATTGTATACAGTGTATACGAGATATTGACCCACGCTAGACAGTCGAATGTCAAGGTAGTCATGAGCTTCTTAATACTATTCTTCTTCCTACAAATATGCACTGTGTGTATAAGTGTGATTATCCTGACTAGTTATTTATGTTATTTTTGGAGTGTAGTGAATTAGTGTCCTGGCATCTTGCATGAGTGTCCTAGCGCACTCAGGAAGGGAGGCCGATGGCATGGCAGACTCTTGTATGCCTGAGCGTGAGTGCAGAATCAAGGACAAGCCCTGGTCATAGAGTGGTGACGGTCTCAGGATAGTCCCTGCGGCTGGCGATAATACTGGACAGATCCCCAACAACTAAAGAACAAGCAAAAGAAAAAGAAAAGGTCGGACAGACATGGTGTATTTCTTCAGTCCCCGCCATGTGGGTGACTCAGTGTTTGGATCGATACTCAACTTTAGAGTCCGTCTGGCAGACGCGGTCTAGATGTCGCTCTCAACATCGCTAACGGCTCATTTCTTACCATCCGGCGCTCAACCTTGTGTAATGACTTCTATGAGCATGCGTAAAGCACTATGTATAATATATCATGAGCTAAGTCTAACTGCGTGCTTTATGATATATTAACTGTATTGATCCTCCAACGAGAAGACTCAAATTTCATAAAGTGAAACACTATCTACTTCCAGCGGTGTTTAGTCCAGTTTTGTGCTCTTGAAACGTAGACCATTGTACAGTGGAGAACAGACCATGCAGTTGTGGCATTCAGTTACTATAGGTGAACCATACTTGTTAGGAATCTTAACATAAGCTCTGTTAGGAAGAGTCTATGCAATAAAACTTGCTGTGATAAATTCTGTGGACTCTAATGCTAGTCAATATACAATTCCTAGTATTATACAAAGTAATTCTGCCTACAATTATTCATAAAAACGGTATACAAAAGCAGCCATTTTTCCTTTGTGCACAATAATTATCTTTGGATACATTTGTCTTTGTACATTGCCCAGTTTGATTCAAGGATCGATGATGGCTGAGTGTGCTACCTCTCTCATGGGCATAGGTAGAATACGATAGATCCGCGACCGAAGAAAAAAGAAACAAACTTANATGATCTACCGTGAGTATCTGGTGTTACCTGAAAGCAAGTGAAGAAATTCACTGCACTCCGCAGCTTACTTTTTATATTTAGATATGGCTTCAATTTTAAGATTTTTGTGGCTACATTTTTACACCTAGTGATAACAAAAGATGAAGAAATTACGTCAGCTACTGTTTTCAGAATTTAATTTATGTTGGATGAAATTCAGACCATATTGCCTCAAAGAGAAATGATTCTTCAACTGTGCTTCTAGTTCTCTTATTCCAAAGGCTTCTTGAATCACATAAGCGATGAGATCATGGGATATAGAACACACAGCATCTTGCACCCACCAAGGCTAGAAGAAACTTTTTGCTTTTTTTTTTTTTTTTCTTTCACAACTTGATTATACAGCCCCATCTCTCAAAATGACAGGAATATGTGACTGTAAGAGAAAGACAAAACAAAAATAACAGAACTCAGCCTTTTACCCTGATTCTTAGAATAGCATGTTTGGGCTAAACTCTATTAGAGAATAACTGTCTAAGATTCTAAGATGTTTGTTTCTGATTTCTGCTAAGAAGATAATTTTTTAACTCAGTTGAGCAAAAATATTGACTCACGTTAGTTATATTTTTTCTTTGTGTTTTGTTTCTTCAGATTCTGTTTTCCATTTGCGTTGCATTCTGGGGAGTAAGAAGCATGAACCAACTCTTCTCTGGCTCCTGGAAATAGCCTAAGTGCACACAGTTATTACATACTCTACATATTACTACTACATATGAAGATATAATTCTCTTATATAATGCTTATAAGGAAATGTATTTGCATATCTGTGCTTTCACATTTTTTTTCCATTAAAATTAAAGACAATTATACCTTCATTTTGCTCTCATTAAAAAGCAAAATAATTTTAAGCACACTGTAATCCCTTATATGTTCTATAACAATGACTAGAATAGGGGGAAAGAGAAAACTTTAAAAGAATGAACATTTGCACTGATCAGTTTGACGAGTTTTCCTTGATGTTTGCTAAAACTATACTTAGATACATCCTGGTAATTTTTATAATTTATTAGAATCTTTTTGAACCTGCATTTGTCTCTGTGAACAAATCATATGAAGTGCTACAGTACAGAAAAACACATCAGCGGAATGAAAATGAATAGAAGTGTTTGGACTTATTTTGTTCAACAGGTTAACTTATGTGGATTCAAATGTATTGGGTCAATTTGTTTCCACAGCTTGAAGCGCATGCAATAATTCTGTGTTATTTGAAACAGTCATTATGATGTTAATAAAATTCTCTGAACAGATATGTACAGAGTGATGTGTTTACATACACTGGTTATCAGAATTATTAAAATCTGCTAGATGTTTCATTAGGACAGAACTGACAGATAAGAAGAACTGAATTAAGAAAAGGATTGGACAATGATGAAAAGAAAGAATTGTTCCATTTCCCCATTATTTCTTAGATTTCAAGTTACCATTTAAATAGCCAAAAGCACTAAACAAAAGTAATGTCCTCGCTGAGCTCTGCTGGTCCGCATCACTTGATTATGGAGACAGATCAGTCAGATAGCCTCAATTTATATGTATGTCACTTACGCTTTGAACAAAGGAACATACGGAGCTGTTAGAGACGGATGCAGGTGTCTATGTGCACTCATGACGCAGTGCTGAAGCATATTTATTTTTCAAATAGGAACAGCAGCAGACGATTAAATTTGCATGATGGAAAAATTAACAAATTATATCTCAAGCGTCAGAAGTGGTTTTGGCTTTGCTTCCTTCATCTTTTTATATTTCTTAATTAAACACAGAGTTTGAGCAAATACTGAAGTCCATAACAAATATTATTAAATCCTACTTTGGTGCCTTACCAACAGTTACTGCTGGGCTTTGCATTTATAGTTGTACCTTACAGCAGGGAGCCCTCTGCTGGCTTGAAACTATTAATATACCATAAAAAAATCTGGAAATCTATATTCTACATTCCAAAGCATTTCTCTTCCGCAGGGTACATCATTCAACAAAGAAAAGAAAAGAGAAATTTATAGACCCTCAAATATTTATTTACCATGCTAGAATAGTTTCATCATGGAATGTGTATAAATATGTGGGTGTGCACATGTGTACACGCTTGAATACATGCGGATCTAAAAGAGTACCCTAAAAATGAGTTTAATAATGGAAATAAATAATATATGTGATAAAAGATCATTTAATAGTTCACTTAAATTTTCCTCCTATTTTCCCCTCTTTTTTATTCTCTTTTCACTCCTAAATTTCTTCACTGTGATTATGGATAGCTTTCTTTTAGAAATTTTAAGGTTACAAATGTCCAAGCCTTGGACATGCTTTCCAGACACGTTGTGCTTCTGGAACTTCTGTGTACTTTTTGGCCTATAATGCTCCTAGGACTTTTCAATATCAACCTTGCTAATTTTCCAGTCCAGTTTTCTCTGATGAGCACTAATGCATCATGACAGATCATTCGACTATTAGTAATGTTGTAAATCGATCTTGAGTGATGCCATGTAATTTATGCCAGCTTTTGACTGCAAGGACTTTGTCCCTCCTTCTCTGCCCCAAGAGAAAAGCATTAAAAATAGGGCTCATCAATTGCCCGCTTCTGATGGAGAGGTACAAACTGCCTTCGTAAATAACCATGAGGATACTCAGTGTTGCAAATCTTTCAAAAAAAAAAAAAAAAACTAGAAAGAACGTTTGTTTATTGAGCAGAACTCTGTTAGCAATTTTTAGTGGAGCCACTAAAATCCTTAAGAAAATAGGTAGGGTGAAACCATTTTAGAGAAGTTTGTGAGGAGTTAAATGACTTACCCTGGTCCATGAAGTAGAGTAGGTGGTCAACTTTTTAAAATTCTCTAAATTCTGACATCAAGGTCAATAATATTTCTCTAAACTCTGACATCAAGGTCAATAATATTTCTCTAATTTGTGATATAAAGTATCGAGCCCCAGGAGTTCATGTTTAGATTATGCCTTCATATTTCAATTTGGTGCTCCTATGTAAAATAGTCAAATGTGAAGGATATTTTATGTGTAAATCTAGTTGACTGACAAGGTAAGTGAATTCTGAGCTTTTAATACTTCTTCTTTTTTTTTTTTTTAATTTTTATTTATTTATTTATTTTTATGTGTATGAATGTATTGTCTGCATGCAGGTCTGCGCACCCGTGTCGTGCGATGCCGCGGAGGTCAGAAGACGGTCTCGGATTCCCCTGGAACTGGAGTTCTCCTGGAACCGGAGTCACAGACGGTTCTCAGCCGCCATGTGGGTGCTGGGGATCGAACCCGGGTCCTCTGCAAGAGCGGTCGTCGCTCTTAACCGCTAGGCCATCCCTCCAGCCCCCGCTTTTAATACTTCTAAGATTGGTAAAGCACTAGTTTTATTTCTAAGCTTCCATGTGAATATAGGCCCAAAGGAGCCCATCCCTGTTCTTGGTTTGTCCTTTTTCTCTAGAAATATCCATTTATCCCCCTGAAATGTCATCAGTTCATTTATAACCATACTTGTTAAACTTAACATAATCTTTAGAGGCTATTCAATTTGTGGATATTTGGCTTTGCTATTATATCTTCCAGATTTTACTTTTTATTATTCTATACAAAAGCAGCCATTTTTCCTTTGTGCACAATAATTATCTTTGGATACATTTTTCTTTGTACATTGCTGGGGATCAGGATCTGGGTCTCATGCTAGTCAAGTGCTCTATCACAAAGTTACAGCTTTAGCCTTCAGCAGATCTTTTTAGGAATGTAAATGCTTGGTTGGAACAGTGGGTTGAATAAAATTGGCATGATGCCAGAAAACCCTACACATTTCAATTTTTTTCTACCGATAAGGTACAGAGGTTACAACTGGTCTAAAATGTAGTGCAGCTGTAGCACTCTTGTCTTCCTCCAATGTGCCAGATGCTGGAGTTTGTTCCCAGTATGGCTGGGAGGAAAGAAGAGAAGAAAGGAGGGAAGGGAAGGGAGAGAGGAAGAAGGGAAGAAGGGAAGGGAAGGGAAGGGAAGAAGGGAAGGGTAGAAGGGAAGGGAAGAAGGGAAGAAGGGAAGGGAAGAAGGGAAGGGAAATGGGGAAGGGGAAAGGGAGAAGGGGGAAAGGAGAAGGAAAGGGGAAGGAAAGGGGAAGGAAAGGGCAAGGAAAGGGCAAGGAAGAAAGGAAAATATTCTCTACCCTCTCATGCCATGGTGGAAAGTAGTATTGTTTCTTTAGTAAAGATCTTAACTGAGAGAGGAAAAGTAATGTTGATTAGGTAATATTGGATGTTTAGGTATGCCATATGAGGAAAGTTATCATTGGATACTTTAATGAATATTTGAGATAAGTCAAACATTTTAGCAAGGGGTTATTTTGAATATGTTCTTAAAAATTCAAGTCTGAAAGTTTAATGTCTGGGAAGTCTCAGCAGGATGGGGAGTGAAGACAGATGGAGTAGAAAAGGCCTGGAGAGATGGCCTAGCGGTTAAGAGCACCGACCGCTCTTACAGAGGACCCGGGTTCGATCCCCAGCACCCACATGGCGGCCGAGAACCATCTGAAACTCCAATTCCAGGAGAACTCCAGTTCCAGGGGAATCTGAGACCCTCTTCTGACCTCCGCGGCACTGCACGACACGGGTGCACAAACTTGCATGCAGACGGTACATTCATACACGTGCAGGAAATAAATAAAAATTAAAAAAAGAAAGAAAGAAAAGGCCATGTGGTCAAGAAGTGGCACCAGAGGTTCTACTAAATTTTAATTTAATCAAGGATCATTGATAACAATATTAAAACATACTGGATTAGGTTTGTCAAATGCTGTATAATAGCTCCATTTTCTGTCAGCATCTTTTGAGAAACTAATGGCAGAGAAACTGTTAATGTACAATTTTTAGGAGTATTCAAGAGGTTTATTCATAACATTAAAATAGTTTATAAGAAGGTTGGTAAGTTGTCTAGAAAGTTGTTGTTAAAATGATAATAAATATGAGTGGCAGCACACTTTCCTGCCAGACATCAAGTCCATTTTCCTAATATGTGAGTCTTTAAAGAACTGGGGATTGCACCATGGTGGAGCACATTCTAGGCAGGTGCTCTGCCATTGAGCTGTATCTGTCCCCTAAAGACCAGTTCCATAAACCAACCTATATTCCCCAGCTGAACTGGAAATCTTGTAGAGTCTGGTAAACTACATTGGATCTTATTCAAAACTAATTAAGAATTCTTCCATAAATATCAACGAATAGTGTCAAAAATCTGTCAGGTGTCACAGCTGATGGTGATTTTCACTCATTAAAAACAAATAAACAGGAGATATTAAATTTATTCCTATGAAAATAGGAAAACACTGGACAAAATATCAAATGTCATCTAAGCATTGATTCTAAAATTATACTGGACAACATCTTCCCTTATGAAGACAATATATATATATATATATATATATGTGTTGTGTGGTGGTGTGTATAGACAAGATAAATGAAGTTTTCTCTAATTTTTAGAGGGACACATTTGCATCAGACCTGTAATGAAACAAAAAATTCAGCCAGCAAATTTGCAGCATGTAACTATATTGAAAGTCTAAAAAGGTGTTTTATACCTTGTGCAAGTTTTTTTTTTTTTTATTTTTATTATATTTTTGTTATTTTTAATTATTTTTTTATAAATTCATTTTTAGTTTTTTACAACTCTGGACTTGTGTCCCCCCCCATTCCCCCATCCCACCAGAGCTCATTGCATTCTGCCAAACATGGCTTTCATCTCTTCTCAGTCTTTCTCAATATTCTCCATGATGAGGTTAACTGTTTTTGAGCAGAAGTTCATCGTTTCAGTTCAGTTCTTCAGTGCAGCCTTTCTGTTTGTTTGTTGTTGTTGTTTCCAAAATGCATTATGTCCAACTGCTTTGTACAGAAGCTCAGGGGGCCCTACACAAGAAATACTTACAACTGGGTAATTGGCACTAGCATCCACAGATGAGGGATACCATTCGTCGTTTGTTTTTCTGGGACTGTGTTACTTCACTCAGCATGATGTCCTCTAGCTCCAGCCATTTTCCTGCAAAGCTCATGATGTCGTCTTTCTTTACTGCTGCATAGAACTCCATTGTGTAGATGTACCACATTTTCTCTATCCACTCATCAGTTGAGGGGCATTTGGGTTGGTTCCAGCTCCTTGCTGGGCTTGCCTGAGCTGTTCTCCGGAGATCTCAGATCGAGAGTCACACAGCCCTGCCTTTAATACCGGCTGGGAGGATAACTCCGCCCTCACAGCCACAAAAGCCAACCAATCAAAGACAACTGGATTAACGGATTAACTAGATGAAATCAGTCAACAGTCAGCCTTGCTGAAGCACTCAGCTGCTGTCCACCTACCTGGGCTTGCCTGAGCTGTTCTCGGGAGATCTCTATACTTGGCAAGTTTATGAAGTACTGTTGAGTTTGTTTTGAATGGGGACAAACATAAGAACTATTAACATCGTTAGACTTCTTTATTTACCTCTTTTAATGCAAGAAAATTAAAATACAAAACTTCAATTCACTGTATTTTTCAAGGCTTAGAAAGTCTTTGATATCAATAAATTATTTACTATTATAATTTAATATATTGTCCAATCAGTGTGAAGATTTTCATAGCTTTGTCTTGATCACATGAGCTTACATTTGTATATTTGAAAAAAATATATATTGTAGGAACAGTTAAGAACAAGCATTGTATAAATCTAGCAATATATTAAATAGATTTTTGGTAAATAAATATACTATTCTCTATAGGTGATTGTGAGAAAGACTAATTTTATTTGGTTAGCTATGTAAATGATCATTCTGTCAATAGCCCCTATGTTAGTTGTCCATAAAGTTCTACACATAGGAAATTTCTTCAAAATTCTTTAACACTAGCATGTTTGTCTATGTTGAAGATCCAGAAACAAAGTTCAATACTTAATGTTATCTTATATATTAAACATACCAATTTAATAAATACAGGAAATCAATGAAATTTTTTAAAACCTTTACTAAACTGGTAAAAAAAAATTATCTAGGGCTGGCGAGATGGCTCAGTGGATAAATCATTTGCATGCAAGCCTGACCTGAGACCACAAGTTTGATCCTCAGATCCCACAGTGAACTGATTCTTGAAAGTTGTCATCGGTCCTCTGTACACTTACCACGGCATGTGTGCACCCAAAGCTCATAGATGTGCATGAATGTGCTCATGTGTGCACACACAAATAATAAATAAATTGATCTAATCCATGAAGACTCTTGAAAGATGTTTTTGAACACTAATAAACTTCAGGGAATACATTCAATTAGATTAAAGCTAGTTTTGCAAGATATTTTAACTGCAAGATATTGAATTATTCATGAATGTAAGGGCAGCGGACTAAAGCTTCTGGCGAGTGTTTGGATGCTAGAACTCTACTTTGGCATCTGAATGGGCTGTGTCCTCAGCTTGGGAACTGAAATTTGTCTCCATAGAAATACTTTCAAGAAGCACTATTTATCTGTAAAATGCAAGAATCCCTCCCATTGAGGGAAAGGATGTACATTACTTCTAATATTTAGCTGGAAATCATGTCACCTGACAGGGTTTCTAATTATCTGTAATTGTTGCTCTTTCACATACTTGAACTTTCCTTCCTACTCTGTGCCAACAATGCCTTTTGTCTATTTCTTTAAAATAAGAATTTTATTTAATGTTTTTAACAAAATACCTGAAACTACTTTCAACCTATTTAAAATAACATCTTCAAAGAAATGACTTAATTGGTAACACATTACAGCAAATAACTGTGTTTTCTCTAAGTTGGGTCTTTTTGGGATGAAGAAAAGTAATGTAAAGGATTGTGTTTAGACTTTCCTTCTAATTTAACATCTTACCATTGACTCTGAACTCCATAAGTAGCTGATAAATCATTAGCATGCAATTCTCATAACTGTCAGTCCTTTCCAGGGACCATCTCAATTGGGCTCTGCTATGAACATGTCTTCCAAACTGTTTCCATATTTAATGTAAAGAAATCACATTTAGTAGATATGGCTCAGTTAATAAAATGCTTGCCACGTTAATACACAAAGTGCATTCCTGAGTTCAATTCCTAGCAGCAATGTTAAAGACAGGAACACAGAGCCTGCTTGGAACCTCAGCACTGAGGAGGCAGAGACAGGAGAATTTGGGGGATGGGATTACTAGCCAGCCAGTCTAGCCAAATTGACAAAATCTAGGTTTCGTGAGAAACTCTGTCTGAGAAAATAATTTGGAGGGTTATGGAGGAAGTCATCTAGCTTTGACATCTGGTCTTCACATTCCTGCACCCTTCCACACATGAGTATAGGCACACACAAAGACATACATAAACATGCATGCATATAAACAAGTACATACACACAAACAGAAACATGTTATGCATGTATAAACATGTGTGTACACACAGACATACATATACACACAGAGACAAAGAAAATACCTTTATTAGAGGGTCAAATTTGGGCTTTCAATAATTTATGTTATGTCAGTAGTGAATTAATAAAGTTTGTCTTATATGTGTTCTTTATAATCAAGCTCAGAAAGAAGATAAAGGAACTAGGAATAATGCAAAAATTAAAATTTTATTTGACACATTTCAGAGTCCTAGTCCAATTTTACAAACTGCAACTCTTTTCCAGACACACACCCCTTTCTAATAATGCCTGTTGTCATCTACAGCAACACTCCCTGAACACCCTGGATCTCATCCACTATCTCATGTCCTTTCTCAGCTCTGTGTATCTTATCCTGTTGATTCAATTCATTTACATCTTTTGTTCTGTCATTTTCCCAGGCGTCTGCTTGTCTTTCTGGGTGCTCATGGCCACCAGGTTTTGACTTACTGGTTAGTAATTACCCCTTTATCCTTTTGTAGAGTGAAAAAGGCTCAGAGAGTTCTTTAATGAATATTTCCTCTTGTATTAACAAATAAACAAACAGCAGTCCAGTTCATATATGTAGTCCTTGCAAATCTTGAGCACTCAGACTTCACAAACAACACAGGAAATTCAGGTCATCTGGTCCATAGGGATGTGAGTAGTACTGTACAGAAAAAATGAAGGTCTTAGGACACAAAGGAAATTTCTTACTATATCAGGAAAGCATTCAGGTTTTTATTTTACTGTCAATAAAGACAGTAAATAACATTTACTTAAAGAAGGAGTGTAACTTTTCAGAAATGTAACCTAATGGCATAAAAATGCAACAAGTACTTTTTGCTATTGTTACCTCTCTGTGCCAGAACCTGAAAGAGGCCAAGATCTATAAAAATGAGTTTTATTTGGATATCTTGATAATTGAAATTTACTGCCCCAATTCTTCATCCTCAAGAGACTCTGGTGTGGAGTGGAAGGAAGGAAGTGGTGGGGCTGTTGATGAAGGGAAAGGATGTTGTCTCTATGCATTTGTTGGCTGCCTTAGGTTCAGCCCGCAGTGACTTCAACGCTATTGTTTTGTCCAGCCCTCTAATGGAATGAAGGCTTTGTAATTTCTATAAAATGAAAGCTATTTCCCTAAGTTGTTTGGAAAGAAAAAATGCCTAAAGAAATATAAAAATATGTTCGCATTGTCTTTTCAAATCTTGCAAGCCCCTGTTTATGAATCCCATTAATAAGAAACTTCATGAGAAGTGCCATTACCTTTCTATTGCTCTGGATCACTCCCACAGGGTCTTAAGGATGTGGACTTGTGTCTCAGGTTCATCTCCTATGCTCCTCTTGTTATCATCCTCAGGATTTTGATATCTGCATGAACATTCTCCTCGAGATCCTTTTCCTGATGAATGTACTGTTGGCTTGCATTGGTCATGTTGTCACTAACAGCAACAGCCTGCCACGGCCTCAGCCTTGCACATCCTACACTGTCAGTACTGCATCCTCTTTCCAGCACAGTCTTTGGCTTTCTGTCACCAATATTTCCTTGCATTGAGACATTTCTACGACTTTACTGGTTCTCTCTTCCTCGTGTGTTTACTTATTTGAAAGATGGCTGAATTTCAATATAAAGATTTTTCCTCATTGAATATCAATGCCAATTCACTCTCCATCCGTATCTTATCTGTCTGCACCCTTACAGATGACTTTGATGATAGAAACCACAAAACCAAGATTCTGATCATATCTGTTCATGATTACAAATCTCAAGTGAGCTCTTAATCCTGTCCAGCAGTCATTCTAAACTACCCTAATACTTTTTGTTGTCCACTTGGGCAACCATTCCATGTTCCTTAAACTTTCAACACATTTTTCATAGTTGATGACTTTGTTCATATTTCATCAAAGTATCACTTACCTAACACCAGCATCCACCCAATGTCCATGCTTTTGGGCAGACTCTGGACTTCTGAGCCAGATTTTCCCACCCTGGTTTCCTTGGACAGCCAAGGAGCCTCAAGAATTCTGTTTTCTTCTACTGCTTCCTTTCTGCTAACAGTCTGCTATTCTTCACTCCTAACACCAAGCAGGCTATCTTGAAGGAAGCTAGCCCTTCTTTCTTCATCATTTGCCTCAAATTAGTCTATAGTGTTTCTGGTTTTCCTCGTATACACTTCAGTTGTCATGTTCTCTCTCCACAACACCCAGAATCTTCTTATGCAAAGGTCAGCACAATGCAGTGTGCTGTGACTGCTTATTTCCTTTACATCAGCATTTGACTTTGTTACTCTCTGCCTTCTTTGAAAGACTATCCATTCCCTCCTAGGACACTACACTCACAGAATTTCCATGACTTTATATGGCCCTTTTGCAGTTTTTTTTTTTTTTTGTTATCACCATAGCCTTTTTATTAATTCTCATGATTTAGAACTCAGTCCTGAAATACTCATCTCATTATGATACTAATCTAATCTACCTGCTGAAACCAACACCTATATGTCTCCAACTGTAACTTTCCTGTTAATTACACATCTGCATCTTTATTTATTGTGATGTTAATATTTCCAACTCGTTAGGATCTAGATTCACAAAATGAAAATCCTTTGGCCATGCATGTGAGGGATTATCTTGAGTAGAGTGAATGCAATGGGAAGAATCACCTTAATTGCAGGCATTACTATTCCTAATACTAAAATATTATATATTTTTGGATCCTAGACAGAATAAAAAGGAAAACTCAAGCTGAGTACTGGCATTCGTCTTTCTCTGTTTCCTGACTATAGACAATAACGTAACCAGTCGCTTCTTCCAACTCCTGCCTCCATTAACCCTCGTCATGATAGACTCTGTCCTGGAGCTGTGTGCAAGAATAAATCCTTCCTTCTTAAAACTGCTTCTTGGCAGGTAATTTGTCACTGCAAGAAGAGAAGTAACTAATACATTGAGTCAGATTGAGAGGACTTATTGTGGCAGGCTTAGTTCTTAGTATTTTATATCCATTAAATGATAATTCCTTAGCTTAAAAGAATGGAATGAGAAATAAAAAAATACTTAGTATTAAACACAACAAGTTTATAGCACATAGCATTGGTTTGACTCTGGGCATACATGCTTTTTGCATATATATATATTTTTTTTTCCATTGAACATTGGACAGTTAAAAATATCACTCTGCTTTGAAAATTATTTGTGTTGTGCCCTGACAACAAATAGTAGCCAAATTAAATCTTCTCAATGAAATTTTTCTCACCATAGTTTCACACACACACACACACACACACACACACACTCACACACAAAAGTATACACTTACATAATTATTCCCCTTTTTATTTTTATTCTTCCTTTGCATGTCTAACATGTCTGGATTTACTTGATTTTTTTTTTCTGTTTTCTTCACAAAGACCAAGAATTGATTGGATTTTGCAATGCTTTCCCTAGCTCCTCATGTAATAGTTGTCACAAGAGAGATGCTTAATAAATATTAACCCATGAAAAAACAAATATAATTCAAGGAAACACTGGAACTTTGTCCCGGTTTTGGCTGACCCTCATGAGATAATAGGTGTTCTCTGACTACAATGCAGAGGACTACCACAAGATCAACCCAGACAAAGATCCCAACAAGGAAAGAGGAGGTAGTCAGGAAATCTCACTGCTACTTGAGGAGTTTGGGGCACACGATGGCCACTGGGAGAGGGAAAGTCAGTTTCTTCAGGGATGTGGCCCCTGAGAGCCCTCCCAGGCTCCAATACATAACCCTTTATGCAGCCACGTACTGGAAGCTTTAAGTGGACACCATGGCTTTAAAAATATAAGAAAAAAAAAAACGGAAATTGGGAAGGAATGGAGGTGGAGAAGATAGGGGAGGAATTGGAATGGAGGGAATAGGGAGAACTTCATCCAAACACATTATATGCATGTATGTGTCAGTTAAAATAAGGGGAAAACTATAATCTTTGTCAACAATTCCTAAATTGGAAGAGGGATTATAGAAAACAATGAGGGGTAGGTGTTATGTTCAATGAGCTCTAAAATCTTTGATGGCTTTCAAAGAAGGCGATAAAACAAAAACTTGAGAGTTCATAAAATGAAGGTGAGGTAGAGAATTTCTGTAGGGAGCATGCTGATGTGAAGTTCCACAAGGGAAGAGCAGATGGTTCTTTCCTCTTTGGAGCACAGAAAGATCTGAATCTTCATTCTCTAGAGTTTGTGTCTTGTCTCAGTAGACTTCTGACTGTTCTATGCTTGCTAGCCAAATAGCCATTAGCTGCATTTAGGAAATAACCTCACTCCCAGTGGTTCTCCTAACAGGAAGAAAGGAGTGTGAGAAGCCACAAAAGATGCTTAGGGGAGCACTCCTGAAGGTTCTGTGGGTGTAAAGCCAGCTAGTAGGGGCCTGGGCTAGACGTAGCAGCACCGAGGGAGCAGATTCTTGTAAGGAGTTTACATGATAGGTCCTAAAGCATGCTTAGCTTCGAGCAGTGCCAGGCCAGGGTGAAGGGGACACAGTGGCTAAAAAAAACATTCTTTGACTCCTTTCCTTTATTTCAGATGTGAAACTGGCATAGTTAAAAAGATTCACAGTATTCAACAATCTCTCTCTCCTCTCTCTTTCTCTCTCTCTCTCTCTCTCTCTCTCTCTCTCTCTCTCTCTCTCTCTCTCTCCATATTCACTGAATATGCACCAAAGACATATTGAAAGGATTAGAGCTTCAAGAAAGGGACAAAGCTTAACTAACCTAAGTTCAATAAGCTTTTCTTTTCAAATGTAGATATTGACATTAATTTCTAAGCTGAGAAGAGATTTATAACTATTGTGACTAAAGGTGTTTTATGATTACAGAGTAATTATATAAAGTAAAATTGTTGTCCAACATGGTGTTATCTTAAAACCAAAAATAAATGAAACAGAAAATCTCTATAGACAGGGAACAGAGAAAATTCAGTTGTTTTCTTATCTACAAACTCTGTGTTTTTAGCATACAGACCCCTATATTCAATGAGCAAATAAGGGAAACTAAAACCTTACAAAACTAACTTGACAATTTTAAGATGCAATTTTAGGCCCTGAATAAAATAAATGAAATATCCTAATTTTCTAGATAAGTGAAGCATTAATAATATTTTGCTTAAAAATCAATAAATTTATACATAATTATATAAAAATTTCCAACATGAAATTGAGTCTTCTGGTAGACTGCATTATATGGCTCACTTATTTACATGGTTAATTTTTGTTTAGTTAAAAATAAACTAATTTCCAAATGGCATACATGGCTAGCAGTGTGGGAAAGGTGACTGGGTCTAAATTAATTTTCTTCTCTATTTCAGCACTTTTGAAAGGTTCAAAAGGAAATTAGATCAATCCAGAAATTCATTCTTTCTCTCCAGTTTTTCCTTTTCCCATAGGAGCAAAGCCGGGAAGTGCCCAGACCCATTAGGGAATGTTTCCACTGTGTGGGAGAAACATCTGCAGAGCGCTCTGTGGACCACCAGAAGAGGAGTGGAGGAAGCATGAGGGGGCGGAGGCGGCAGACAATGAAAGGAAAACTGGGCGCTGCTTGGGACCAATCATCCAGCTGAGCTGCCTAACCTTCAGTTTACCTTTTGCATTACATAAGAAGTTTAAGAGCCCTAACATGCATATTAAAAAAAAAATCTTTAAAATGATGATGAAATAGAGTTCATAGCATGTTTTAAAATCTTTTCCTCCTGTGAGCATGGGAAACATTGTGCTTTGCACATCACCTTTTAAGGAGTCTGAGCGGGTGGTTCACATGAGCTTCTCCCAGATTATCCTGTACAGCCATTTACCAAGGTGGCCATGTGAAAACCAGGAACTGCAGGCCTCCTCTCAGCCCAGAAGGAAGCACGGTGAAGACAGATGAATTCATTACAAAACATCAGGGCAAAAGGAGCCCTGGAAATGCAAATGATTATCATTAGAAAGTAATACACGACTACTGAAGAAACATTTGAAAGAATAATGTGGTCTAGCAAAACAATCCAGCAATCTGCATTCAATCAAAACCAACCAAAAATGCTTGCAACCATCCTTTGTGCTGTTGAGAGCCAAATGCTTTCTGGAACTCATGAAGAAAGCTTTGCAAAGAGGCATCTTACCAACAGAATATTAGAGAAAAAATAACCAGTCCTAGAGTTGACTTTTCCAATAAAGGAGGATCCTCCAACTGGAACAGCCAAGCCACTGAGAGTGTAAAGGTGTATTTATATATCTGTCATGTGCTTATAGGTGAGCTTCATGGGGACAATGCTCTGGTCTGTACCATGTGGGCCTGGACGTCCAGTCCAGAGCATTGCTCATGCATAAGAAAAAAATTAATATTCAGTATACAGGGCTCCCCAGATCCTATGAGCCTGAGCTACATTTTAAAGATTGGACAAGAAGAAAGAATACCACGAACAGTTGGAACCTGCATAATTAATTTTGATTCTGGGCCAATTTAATAAGTCTCTTATGCACAGTGGTACTGAAAGTCTATTAACCTTACTCTCATAGAAAATAAGACATAAATTCTTTATGGATTGCAGTTTTCACTACTTACCTTTGGTTCAGAGCCTTAGTGAGCCAGTCTTTGGGCTCCAGTCATAAAAAAGAAAAAAGAAGGAAAAGAAAAACAGTTAAAAGCTAGCTCTAATGAAATTTCAAGCAAGACATTTGAACTATTGCCCTCGGCTCATGCTCGCTGTTCATGAGCATCACCACCTCTTCAGCATGCTTGTGGGAAAACCTGAATCACACCCCACTATAATCATCCATGAAATTAATCCTCATCTTATTGCTACAAATAAATAATCAAAATGCATGCTTTAGAAGCGGTTTAGCATACTCAGGAGTCTGTGATATCACTCATTTACCTGCAAGAAAAAGAAATGTGTTGTCAGTAGCTTTTCACAAAGCACCATAAAATTAAAATGGCATGGAGATTAACTTGTTTACTGCTCAAATCAGTCACACAGATGGAAATGGCCATAAAATAATTACCTTAGATTTTCTAATTCCAATGTATCATACTTTTTAATGTTTTTCTAAAAGAAAGACTGATAAGATTAATTAAAAACCAAAAATCAAGTAAATGAAACATTGAAGACTACCAGGAAAGATGCTGTCTTGAACATAACGTGGAAAATAAGATTATAGTATGAATATAAGAGAAAAATACCTTTTATGAATTTAACTTCATAAAAATATATTCCCTTAAATTCTAGAGCAAATTAGAAAAAGAGATTTCTAGCTTAGTGTCAGTGTTAACAGTATGTAGCAGAACATGTACTCACAGAGTAAAGCAATTCATTACTGTTTTGTTGTAGCTTTCTTAATTTCTTTAAACATTCTTTCCCTACTTCCTTCCCTCCTTCATCCCTTCCCACCTGACTTTTTTCCCTCCCTCCTTCCTTCCCTCTCTTGAACCCTTCCTTTTCTCAGTACTTGCATTCCATCCTTCCTTATTTTCATTCTTTGGTTCTACTATCCTTTCTACTATTTTCCTAAGAGAAATTATTTTTAAGATTTTATTTATTGTTTTTATTTTAATATATGTATATGAGTGTATCACCTGCATGTATGTCATTGTATCTGTATTGTGCAATGCACATGGAAGTCAGAAGAGGGTGTTAGATACCCTGAAACTGGAGTTACAGATGGTTGTTAGCTACTGTGTGGATGTGGGAAATCAAATCTGAGTCCTCTGCAAGAGCAGCTAGTGCTTTTAACTGCTGAGCCACCTCTCCAGCCCTAAGAGAGATTATTTTTAATTTCTTTTAGAATTTTAGAAATTCTATTTTAAATGAGCATACTGGTATTTGAGAAATTTTAGATTCTTTGATACAAAGGACATGAGAGTTATAACATTATCGTGAAATGTAGATGAGGATACTAAATTGAAGTGTTTCTACAAGAAGTATTTTTAATAAGATTTCTAAGTAATTCATTAAATCATACTGCAATTTGCTGCCTGACTAAAATGTGTTTAACGCTAAAAAACCACAGTATAGAAAACTGCTGTCACAAAGCAGTTATCTGATTTTGTGAGCTTAATAAATAGACAAGTATTAATTTTATTAGTTTAATAATAAACAACTATTAGTTTAATAATAAACAACTATTAAAACAACAGTTGTATTTGATGAGTACCTCAACAAAGTAATTAAAATGAAGTCATTTTAAGCAATCTTTATTTTGATATAACTGTTTAATACTAAAGGAACTAATTTGCTCAAGTTTAATTGAAATTTGGAGAAAATAATATTTAATAGATGTGGTAGAATAGAGAATGTGAAAATAGCTACTATCTCTGTCTTATGATTCCAGAAATTGGGCCTTAGAGAGAATAGCAACTATTTACAAGTTATACAGTTTCTTACAATTGTGTAGGTTCTGAAAATGAGAAAGAAAATATTTTCTCTAAAGTTAAAAATAAGCAAAGAAAATAAATGTGGTTAGGATTTGTGTATACAGTCAGAATTCTTTTCACATAAAAATGAATGCAACCATGCCCCCCCCCCAAAAAAGTTAGAGGATATTGAACAAAAGAAGAACATGATCCAGTTATTTGCTAACTTTATTGTGGCAAAATATAATACAACATTTATCATTTTTTAAATTTTTTAAATTTATTTATTTGGGAGTTTGTGAGATAGGGTCATCATGTACCCCAGCTGGCTGGAACATACTATGTAGACAATGCTGGCCAAGATCTCACAGAAATCCACCTGCTTCTGCTTCCAAGTTCCAGGATGAAAGGTATGTAACACCATGCCCAGCATTATTTCAGTTTTTTTTAATATTTTATTTATTCTTTTGTGTGTGTGTGTGTGTGTGTGTGTGTGTGTGTGTGTGCTTTGTCTGTCTGTAAGTACATCATGTGCAATACTCACAGAGGCCAGAAGAGGGTGTTGGATCCTCTGGAACTAGAGTTATGATCAGTTGCTAGCTGCCACTTGGGTGCTAGAAATGGAACCTGGGTCCTCCACACAAGCAGCCAGTGCTCTTAACTACGGAACCATTTCTCCAGCCTTATATCTACCATTTTAAACACTGGTAAGAGCATAATATCATGCCACTAAATATCTTCACATTTCTGTGCAATCCAGCACCTCTAGAACATTTTAATCTTCCTAAATTGAAACTTGAATTGATTAAGGACTAATTCCCCATTTCCCCCAGCTTCCAAACCCAGGAATTACCATTTTGTTTTCTGTCTTATGAGTGTGACTATTCTTTGCACCTCATGTAAGTAGAATCATGTTTTTCTCTTCTTGAATTTTTTGAATTTATTATTTTTTATTTGTATGACTGTACTGTCTGCATGTAGATTGGTGCACCTGTGTCATGCAATGCCACGTAGGTCAGGTCAGAAGAGAGCATCAGATCCCCCTGGAACTGGAGTTAAAGACTGTTTTTACCTACCATGTGGGTGCTGGGAATTGAACTCTGGTCCTCTGCAAGAGCAGTCAGTGCTCTTAACCACTGAACCATCTCTCAAGCCCTTGTTTTTCTTTTTTAAGATAGCTAATTTGTCTTTGCTCCATATTTTTTAGTCCTCCATGTGGTAGTATTTGTCGCAATCACCTCCCCCCACCATTTTTAAAAACAACATACATTTTAAAAATAAAAAAAAAACAAAAAAAAAAAAAAAAAAAATTTTTTTTCATCCTTTCATCCACTGATGGACATTTCTGTTGTTTCACATTTGGAAAATGTGCATAAAGTGGCTATAAACATGTGTATATTTTTAATATATGATGATGATTAAAGTCTTATCTAACAGCTTAGAAACTATGGAAACCCCTAAGTTCTGCATCATCCTCTTGTATGTGAAGTGAAAGTGTTTCTTTTCTGCCTCCTCAGGAAGTGCACATAATAAAACTAAATGAAACAAATACAAGCAAAACTAGCAGAATGAAAACTAGAGGAAGAGGATCCTTGCATTTGGAAGAACAAAACTTTTGGCGGGTGAGACATTTCATCTTCTTTCACTATATTTGAAAAATGAAAAGAACCTATTTAAAGAAAGGTGAAGGGGATCCTGGAAACAAACTATCAGACCCAGGTTTTCTCTTTGTGAGCTCCGATATTAACTTCTTTGTTTATTTTTGGCATTGTATTAGTGGCACAAACTTCACCTCATTAAAAGTGATGTCTGTAAGACTTTTGGAGGGAACAGATGGTTTGTTTCATCTTCAAAGGTAATCTTGATCCAACAAAACTGATTGTAAATGCTAGTTTTCTCCCTTGATTTTCAGAAAGTTTTATTAGCATTACCGTTCGGTGCTAGTGAAGGGCTTTGAGAAAAAGCTTCATGACAATTCTACCTGCTGCAGCTCTGGGATGTCTATGTGTGAGTGATACAAAGGGGTCCTGCTCTTATGATTAATCAGTGGCAAGGAGTAAGAACCAGTATCTTCCATACAACCGATCCAGGAGGCTGCTGCCTGTGCTTGTGTTGCATCCTGCAGGTTTGATCAGAAGAGTGTGATTTCAGCAGCATTAAGTGTTCTCCAGGGGAGGTGATATGGGACAGTAGATAAAGGTGCTTGCCACCAAGATTGACAATCCCAATGACCCACACAGTAGAAGGAGAAAACCAATTCCAGCTTGAACAATGTGTCCTCCAACCTTCACAGGCATGAAATGACACATAGTCATGTACACAAAATAAGTAAAAGAATGTGATTTTAATTTTTTCTTCTATTACTTCTTTATTTTTTCAATTTTTTAACAATAAGTAATAATTTATGGGTACAAGCATCCTTCACATAAAACCAATTTACAAGCAGTTGTTCCCAAACCCACATAGCCCAAGGATCCCACCATCCAGCTGGGGGGCTTGTATGGTCAATCAAGTTGATCAAATAAGTGGCCAGTCTATACTGCTGTAGTTTCACCATTCACCTCAATCGCAGCCCTTACATTCTACCATGCCCCCTCTCCTGCAGATTGTTCCCTAGGCTTAGAAAAGGGACACAGGTGGACAAGAAGCAAAAGAGTCTACTTTCTCTGGAGCTGTTATTTCAGACTCTGGTCAATTCTGGCTGTTTCCTTTCATGGGCTGACAGTTTGTCCAGGAATAACCTTTCAATCCTACTAATGAGGCACAAGCAATTAGATATATAGGTATTTAAACAGTACTAATTGTTATGGTAGGTTACTTTGATATAGACACAGATGTTTGGATGGCATGTTAATCCATGAATTATGTTTTTTTTTCTGTAAAATATGATGGGGTGTTACTGTGGCTTATAACATCTCCTAACTGCTAGAGGATGTAAGCTTGTGGCATCAGCCATGGGTTATTCCTCCAAGGAGAGAGCTAATAGCCAATTAGATTTGGGATATACAGGCATATGGCTGCCACTGCTGCACAGTATTTCCAGGCAGGTGAGGTGTAGATGGTGCTAATGGAGGAGCCTTGCTTTACTCAAGGAGACCTATATTTGCTTTATTAGTTTAGTGGCCTTTGGTAACACTCTCTGGTATTCCAGAGACCAACTGTACATTTGCAAGTGTGGTCTCAATACATCTTTCCCAAGCTTACATCAGGTCTTCAACAGCAGGGCCTTATTGCCTCTCTTCTTGCAGGTATCCCAGTTTACAGGCAAGAAGCCTTTACCTTTTGGGGGGCTTGGATCCCCTGGCCAACATCGCCTTGGCAGAATAATCCATTGCTGATATCAGAACTCTCCTGTATTAATA
>VZQC01001910.1:1482259-1496299 GCA_009823505.1 Rhizomys pruinosus
TTTTGATACTGACATCTATTGGAAAACAGAAGAATATGTTGTTTGTGGGGGGAAGGAAAATAAAATCTAAAGTTAAAGGAACAATCTGAATTTTTTATTTATATGTACAACAACCCTTTTGAATATTTGCCATATAGATATCAAATATAATAAATATATATATATGGTATGAGTTATCAACAATCTTGTTTTTTTTCAAATGGACTCAAAGCCATTATGCTAAGTGAAAGCACAGCTGAAAAAAAAAAAAAAGGCAATGGTTTCCACTCATTTGTGGATGCTAACACCAAATCCCCGTTGGCAGGCAAACTGAACAAGTTTATTATTATATTTCATTGTATCTGAAAGTGACTGTGCTATTCCAATGTGAATCTCTTAATGGGCTCTAGAATTGTCTACCAATTGTATTCACTACATTGAATTACCATGATATGAGGAAGATATTTATTATATTCTATTCATTTTCTTTTTACCTGCAGCGACTTTAGTGTTAAAATGTGGAATCTCTAAATGTGCGTAGAAATTAACCTATAGTTTATTTTCAGAATTTGTAATTTTCATTTATGTGTGGAGTGTATATATGCATATTTTGGAATAATATAAAATTAAAGGGAACAAAAAAAGAGAGAGAAAAACATAATAAAAAACTGACCAAAACAGTAAACTTGTCCATCAAAAAGGTTATAAAAGACTGAGAAAAAGATGTAAGACAGGACTTAACATGTATGGCAGAGCTCTGGTCAGGGGTGGGGGGATGTAAGGGGTGGGCATGGATGGGGGAATGAGTCTAGATTTGATTGAGAAATGTTGTATGAAATGCACCCAATAAAAATTAACTTAAAAAATAAATACAAAAAATAAAATAAATATAACTAAATTTAAAGAATTTAAAAGAATCCACTTTAGGTAATGTCTTCAAGACACAAACTAATAACTGGACACTATGTAGTGAAAGGGTAAGTTTTAGATTAGATTCAAATTTCAGTCAGAGGCTCTGAGGAATTTCTTACCCAAAATTTGGATCCATAACATATAAAGGAAAGAAAGTTTCCTAAAATGATCTAATTTATTAAACCTATTAATGTCATCTTGTAAAAAGATTTTAGTGTTTTATGTGTCACTTGAGTATAATTACATGTGCTCAGTAAAGCATAGGAACTAAGAGCTCCCTAATCTTAGTATCTGATGTCTGACCTTGTGTTATGAGTACACAGGTACGCTAACACAGGTGCACTGAGGCTCCTGTGTTTACAACCATTTCCTTGTGGTTATCCATCCTGTCTGGCTCTTACAATCTTTCTGCCTTCTCTTCCACAATGATTCCTCAGCCTTGGGAGTCAGAGGATTTTCATATAGGCATCCTATTCAGGGACAAGCAATCTGTGGCCTCTTGTTTCTCTGCACATTGGCCAATTGTGGGTTTCTGTGTTAATCACCCTCTGCTACATAAGGAAATTTCCCTGGCAAGAGTGGAGAGATGCATTAATCTATTAGTATAATTGTAAGTCAGTAGGAGTCACTTTAATACTGTATCTACTTAAAAGAATAATAAGTATTGGGCTATGGAGTATAACCTTTAATGTTCTTACATGTTCCCGATCCTGCTATCAGTATTGGGTATGGGTTCCATCCTATGAAGCAGACCTTAAATCCAATAAAAAAATGATTAGTTACTTCCATAACATCTGTGCCCCTATTGCATCAGAGGTCATATCTTGCCAGGCCAGTTGTTGAGAATTGCAAGATTCACAGCTGCGTAAGGTTATTTTCTTTTTCTTTTCATGGAATGCAAAGTACTTTCAGCACTATGACATCTAGTCAGCAGAGATGAAGTGCTGAAATCAGTACCAACTTGATATCTCCTAATTTTTTTCTGCAGGTCATGTATGTAGTATATTCAAAAATTAGTGCCAATGACCAGTGTTGTTTGATGGTCGGAATCCCTGGTCAACTGATTCAAAAGAGGGAGCCCATCCCTGTCATTGGCCTTTTACTTTACTAGCTTAAGCTGTCTAGTAAGTGCAATGTCCCACTGCTATAACATAACTCTTTTTAATCTCCTTTTACTGTGTATATGTATATATTTTAAGAAGATTCTGTAGTGGTAGGCTTCCATATGGCTTTTCTTTAAAGGCCTCTAGTGTTAGTTATCCTTCCCTATACTGGGGGAGTCAAATAACAGAGTAGGGACAATTAATTGGGGTGGAAAATGGTAGGAAAAGGAAGGAGTTTAGCATATTTTTGATATGATAAAAATATATGGATGTACATAAGTGTATGAATAGTGAGATACCCAGAATAATATTAAAGATGCTAATATCAATGTTGGCTGCCTCTTGATAGCAGAAATTTTTCTATTTATATTTTATCAATCATTTATTGCTTGTATAATAAACAGATTTAACCAATGTAAATCATCCTTTCTGTCCCCTGTTATAAAGTTCATTTTAACTACATGCTACAGAAATCTGATGCAGTAAGGAAATGGTTTTCTCACACAGCGAGGGTCCAGGAGATAAGATGTGCTGCCCTCCTGCATGAGTCAGAGCTCTGGAAACATCCCAGACTCTCTTCCAGCTCTGCATCCTCAGCCTGCAGCTATGTCCTCAGGCTGGCTCATACTTAGTCCCCAGATAGATGCCAGCGCTAATTGCACTGCAACACATTTCCTTTATATGTGCAGTAGAAGAGAGGCAAAATAGCTTTGTCAACCTGAGAGGAAGATTTGAGTCAATTCAGGTCACAGTGACCAAATCTAACTAGTGATAGCTGCCATCACATAATATAGGTGCTCAGTGGGTTCACCTAAGGTTTCTGAATAAGTCACTATCAGGGTGCTGGGAACTGGGATCCACTTGGATAGAGAATGTAATCAATTTCTGTATAGGCAAGCTGCCTCTAGATGGCTAAATCAAAGCCTGTTGTAGACCTCTGATAAGTCTGCACACAGGACATACCTAGCCATCTGTGATTTGCTCTGTTCTAAATGAGACAGAAAGAATAACCTTCAATTACCCACAACCTACAGTTACTATTATCTGCTCATCTGAGAAACAGGAACTAATGATTTGACCAAGCAATGTGGTAACATTCATAAATAGATAAAGGATAGAAAAAGATACAGGAAAGCCTATACTCTATCAAAATTGCATCATCTATGGACAAAACAGCTTCCACCTAACATCCTGGCCTTCTCTCTTTACCTGCTACAGATTCCAGCAAAACACAGTAGCTTCCGGGTCACTCAGTTTTCTCCCGGCTTTCATACAGCCCAGGAGATAAGAGCAGGCTTCAGTGGTTTAGTACTTAGAAAAAAAATATTTTGGACCATTGAAATTATGTGGAATTAAAATTTCATTGTCCATGAATAGTTTCACTGGCCACAGACAATTCATTTGTTGCCATACTCTGCACAGCTGCTCTGTTACCTCAGGTCCAGAGTCAGGTAGCTGTGCAACAGCCATCTGGCCTGGAAACCTAGAAATGGTTACTGGCCAGTGCTTTACAGGAAGCATTTGCCAGCCCTTGACCTAAATACAGAGATTTTGCTACCTCCCTTGTGGGGGAGATCAGCCCTGTCCCCAACCATATGTCCACTTCTTGAGTGGCCCAACATGCCAACCACTGTTTCTCTGATTACCCTCCTTAGACAGCCAGGTGGAATTTGCATCAGAACAACTCTCTCTGAAGGCTTTGAACCAGGTCAGAACAATTTATAAATAAATTACTCTAACTCCAAAACTTATCATGACCTATTGTTTATTCTAAATTATTTCCAATAGCATTTTACACGGAATTTATCAGCATTTGCAATAGAAGTGGCACAGAAAATGAAGTTTAGGGATTTGTAACAAAAGCCCCACCCCTAATTGTCAGATTTCTTTCAGGTGTCTTCTATTTCACCTGTAGGCTTAAAAAACAACTTAATACTGCATGACTTTCTAGTCATATGTTTCTGATGCCCCAAAATTAAACTGAGTGTGCTGGGCTCCACCTAGTGACAAAGGATGCATGCAAGAACTTATAATTTCCATCCAGTGATTTAGGAACTGCTTCTGTTTGCCTCCTGCTGTGAAAATGCTTAGAAGTTAGCCTACTGTCTAAGGAGTCTCCCTCTTACATAATTACCTCTCTACTAGCTAAATGGAGAGCAGACATCGAAGGTGAGAATCAAGCCTCTGGTAAAGCTCTTCAATCCAAGGTTAGCCTCTCTACACTTCCATTCCTGGTTCTATGCATGACACATATGGGGCAGCACACAAAGTTAAACACTAAGCCTAACCAAGTGGCAACCCAATTTCTTTTGTTCTTATTCAAGAATTTATTAATACTTGGTAGAAAACAACAAGAAATTCTGATCTAACCACTATTGGGTAAGATACATTACATAAAAGCCCTCTTGTTGTTTTCCATCTGGATCTTTCCTTCTGTTCAAGAGCTTAGGGAGGTATGAGAGAGAAAGAGAAATGGACCTCTTGTGTACAGCACTAGAGTGCTTTCCTGAGTTCTCTGGAGGAGTCTCTATCTTCCACTAGTAAGTTTACTTATTTCAGAAGATGCAAAATCTCCTGGATATTTCTTTAGAATAAGCTGAACTAAGCTTTATTCTTTATTTAAATTTACATTATCTTTTAAAAACTAGCTTCATTAAAATAATTTTTAAAAATAAAAATCATTTATTGTAATGAACTCGCAACTGAAACATAACTCATGGCCAAAAATGATAATTGATAATTATTGGATAATATTTTGAAATAATTTATCTTTACACTTGAGAAACATGCTTGGGACAAGCTTATGCATAAAATGGCAAGTTTATTTTGAGACCACAGAATCATCTTATGAAAGCTAAATAAATGCTGTGGTATGGATCTAGAATCCCACGTGAAGTCATGTGTGTTGAAAGTTTGGTCCCCAACCTACTGTGCTGTTAGAGGGTGGTGGAAGCTTTAAGAGGTAGGACCCAGTGGAGGGTTTTCAGGTCATTGGGATCTGTTGCCAAAGAGAACAGTAAATCCAAGTTCTTTTTTCTTTCTCTCATTAGAATTTTGGCCATGGAGTGTTTGCTCTACTACACATTCCCAACAGGAAGTGCTGCCTTGTCCTAGTTTGTCTTCCATTGCTGTGACAAAACACTCTGACCGACACCAACTTGGGGAGGAAAAGGTTTATTCAGCTTACATCTCCTGGGTCACAGTTCAACACTTACAGAGCCCAAGGCAGGAACTCAGGGCAGGAACCTGAGGGCAGGAACCTGGAGGCAGGAGCTGAAGCACAGGCCATGGAGGAATGCTGTTCACTGACTTGCTCCCCTGGCTCATGCCCAGCCTGACCTCTTATACAGTACACAACAACCTGCCCAGGGTGGCACCACCCATAGTGGGCTGGGCCCTCCTACATTGCTCAACAATCAAGACAATACTCCACAGACGTGGCCACAGGCCAGTCCAATGGAGCCAATTCCTCTACTGAGGCTCCCTCAACCCAGGTGTGTCAAGTTGACACTACAGCTATCCAGCACATGCCTCAATGCAGACCCAAAGGCAATGTGGCCCATGCGTCACAAGTGACCCTCTAAAGCTGTGAGCCAATATACATACTCCTAAACTTTATAAGTTGATTAACTCAGGTGCTTGTTAAAATGACAGATGCCTAACATTAAGAGTAATAAAAGTACACATAGAATTCATGATGAAAATAAAGGAATTGGAGAATCTAGAGAACTGTTTTATTGTTGAAGAAATGCATCTAATGATAGTTACTCTCAGCTCCTAAATTGTTCTCTCTCTAAACAGCTTTTATGGTTTTTCAGCATGCAAGTTTCTCAGCCTATGAAATTTTATCATCTTAATACCCACAACCCTAAGACACTGGGTACAAAATATCTGCGGATCTTCGATCTGTTTTACTAGGGGGATTTTTCTTTTTACAAGCAAGTTTCACAATTGCCACAAATATTCATTGTCCCAACCAAATGTGGCACCAATGGAGCAGTTGTGTGTGTGAACAGGTCTTCCACAGCATGATAGCTACTTTCCTCCTCACTGTGACTAAGCACTTGACAAAGTCAACTTAAAAGAATGAAGATTTATTTGGGCTCATGGTTTTAGCATTAATGTCCACCATAGTGGGGAAGGTGCAGTGGTGTTCATGGTAGTAGGAACCTGTGTCTGGCACTCCTTGTACTTCAGAAGGTCTAGAAAGCAGGAAGCTCAGGCAGGAAGTAGAGCCCAGCTATAAGCCTCAAAGCCTACTCTCTTCCCAGCAATCCACTTTCTGCAGCTAGACTCTGCTTCTAATGGGTCCACAAACTCCAAACACAGTGCCAGTAGCTAGGGAACACACATTTAGACCCATGAGCCTGTGGGAGTGATTTTCTGTTTAAATCATAACATAAAGGATACTTCCTTGTGAAATTTTTGAGTTGAGCTAAAGACCCAGGAAAATGGTTCTTATTAGGTTGGAGACTCAGTGAGTTCACTTTCTTCTTGTGATGAAACTGCCACCGCAGGCACTCACAGCTCTTCTTCGTTAATCCCCTAGGAAATTTTCCCCCATTCAGATATTTCTTAATCTTATCAAACTGACAGGATCAACCATCACAGAAATTATTCGCCAAACTGTCTTCTACAATTGTTAACACGAGTGTCTTGAAGCAAAACAGAGTCATTTTATTTGGCTTTAATTTTGAATTCTCTTTTTTTTAATATATAAATGAGTACATTTTTAAAAAAAATTTGAATTCTCATGTCTTTGAAGGTAGAAATAATCCTATTGTAATTCACAGGGGTGTGCAAATAAGCATTTACCAAGAGCATCATAAAATTATCAACTTTTGCCTCTTTTCTTCACTAACCTCAGTAATATTTTTGTCTTTTGTTTCATAAATGACTCAGGAAATAATAATGAGATAAACTGATGGATCCATGTTCATCTAAGTCAAATGCTAGGAAAGCCTTGTTGTCACTCTCCCTAGGAATCAGGAAAGATGTCACTAATATGTCTATCATTCTAGGTTTGCATAAAACAATCTTCCAAATCTTAAATAAGATCAGTAGGGGGGAGACTTTGATAACAAAGCAATAAATAAAGGTTTATTAATTTTAAAAATTAAAAAATCTTAACCATACTATTCCTATTATGCCTGCTACCTTTATCAAGTACCTAAATATCAACATGTTCTAAAAATAAGCCTTCTAGAATTGGTAGATCAGGACTATTTATTTTTTCCTTTTATTGAATGTGTACAAATTTCATACATTTTCATCACATTTAGCTCCCCTGCCCTATTTCAATCTCCTTACTACCCCTGCCCAATTTCATGTACTCCATTTTTCTGAATAGATATACTTTATGTAGATTAAGGCCTATACAGTCAAATTTGTGTCCCCAATGTTTTTCATTGTCCATCCAGCCACTGGAACCTGGATAATCTTGCAAGATTCACACCTTTAAAAGAGCTAACTTTCTCCTTCCCAGCAGCCATGGGTTTCCAATAGTTCCCTCAGGTGCAGCTGGGGTTTTCAACTGACTCTCTTGTGCCTTTGCTGGGAATTTTTTCTTGTCTGAGATCGCATAGTCCTTGTGCACGCTGTCACCATTGTGAGCTCCTAAGACTAAATTCCCAGCTGTCTGGAAAAATGTTTTCTTGTGGTCACCTGCCAAACTCTGGTTCTTAAAATCTTTCTGCCCCCTCTTCCACAAGGATATGCGAGTCTTTGGAGGCACAGTTTGGTATAGGTATTCAGTTCAGGGATTTTTCCTCTGACCTTTCTTATTCTCTGTACTTTGGCAGGTGTGAGTCTCTGGGTTAATCACGATCTGCTTCGTAAGGAAGCTTCTCTTGTGAGAGTTGAGAGAGATACCTTAATCTATGCTACATCAATTTGGAGAATAATAATAGACTCTCCTCTATGGCCTGTGACCACTCTAGTCCCATGTTCCTCAGCCTGATATCAGTGTCAGATATGGGCTCCATCTTATTGAACAAGAATGTATCCATTTCTCTCAGATGTTCCAGTTTAATGGAGTATAGATGTTTAAAGTTGGCCTTATGGCTTTTGTGATTTTCTCAGAGTCTGTGATGTTTCCCTTTTCATTTCTTGGGTATATTACTTTGAGATCTCACTCTCTGTTAGTTTAGCTAAAGTTTTGTCAATGTTGTTAGTCATTTCAATGAATCAACTCTGTTTCATTGAATCTTTGTATTGATTATTTTGTTGCAATTGCTTCTGTTTCACTCATTTCAGACTTCATTTTACTTATCTCTTCCCATCTGCTCTTTTTAGGCATTGTTGGTTATTTACCAAAGCTGTGAGTCATAATTAGCTTATTTATGTGAGATTTTCCTAATTTTCTGATGTCAGCACTTAATCTATAATTTTTATCTTAAGACTACCTTCCTTGTATCACATAGGTTTTAGTATATTGTGTTTTTGTTTCAGTTTAATTCTAGGATTTTTTAAAAATTTCTATCTTGATTTCTCACTTGATCCAATTTTCATTCAGTAATGTGTTGTTTAGCTCCCATTATTTTGAGGACATTTTCTTAGTTTTATTATTGTTGATATCTTCTTTGTGGTTAGATTGAAGACTTACTATAATTTTCATAAATTTATAGAAACTTGCTTCATGTCCTAATAGGTGGTCATTTTTGAAAAAAAATCTGTGGGTTTCTGTGAAGATATTGTATACTTTGGTATTTGGGTGGAATATTCTGCAGATATGTTCTGTCGATTTGATTTATGATATTAACTCCAGAATTTCTCTGTTTTTCATCTCTTTCATGATAGTGGGGTATTGAAGTTACCCAGTATTGCTGTGTTGTATCAATATGTGATTTTAGATATAATTGTATTTCTTTTATGAGCTTGGGTGCCCCTATGGGTATTGCATATATATTTAGGATTGTATATCTTCTTGATGGGTTTTTTTTTTCCTTTAGTAAGTATGAAAGGAACTTCTTGTCTCTTTGCACTAATTTTAAAGTCTAATTTGTCAGATATTAGAATAGCTACACCTGCTTGTTTCTTAGATGCATTTTCTTGGCATAACCTTTTCCATCCTTTTATAGTAAGATGATGGTGATCATAGATCTTTTAAATTTTTTTAAATTTATTTTTATTTTATGTGTATAAATGTTATGCCTGCATGTATGTAAGTGCGCCTAGGTCCTGTAATGCCCAAGGAGTTTGGGAGAAGGTGTCAGATCTCCTGGAACTGGAGTTACAGACAGTTGTTAGCCACCATATGGGTGCTAGGACACAAATCTGGGTCTTCTGCAAGAGCAGTCAGTGCTGTTAACCACTGAGCCGTCTCTCCGGCCCGTGATGTGTACTTCTTAAAGGCAGCAAGTCAATGGATCCTGTTTCCTAATCCAATCGGGTAAATCTGTGTCTTTTGGGGAGGGGAGTTGAGATTAATATTGGGAGTTATTACTGACCAATGTTTATTAGTTCCTGTTATCTTGGTGTTGTAGTGTTGTTTACTTAGTTAACAATAACTTAGTATTGTTTTTGGTTAACTATTCTGGAATAATTTATTCACTCTTTTGAACCTCTTGAGAGTATTTAACTTTCCCTTCAGACTAAAGTATTTCATCTAATATTATCTGGTCACATGAACATAAATTTCTTAAATTTGTTTTTATCATGGAATTTTTTTCCTTTATTCCTTCAAATACAATGGAAACATTTTTTGGATATAGTAGTCTGGACTGGAATCTGTGTTTTATCATGACTTGTAGGATCTGAGTCCAATGCTTTCTGTCATTCATAGTCTCCATTGAAGAGACATCTGTTATTCTGATTGGCTTGCCTTCATATGTGACTTGATCCTTCTCTCTTACAACTTTCATGATCTTTTCTTTCTTTTGTATATCTAGTATTTTGACTGTTATATGGCATGTGGAGTTTCTTTTCCGGTCCTGACTACATGATATTCTGCATGCTTCTGGTGCCTTAATGGGTAGCTCTTTCTCTAGATTTGGGGAGTTTTCTTCTATGATTATTATTGAAAATATTTTTGTGTCTTTGGCCTGGGTTCTTCTTTTTTTATACCTATGATTCATAGTTTTGGTCTGTTTATAATGTCACAGAGGTCTTGTATATTATATTTCTAGATTATTTTAGTTTTCACAGTTTCCTTGATTGATCAGTTTCCCCAACCTTATATTCAAGATATAATATTCTCTGACCCATTTCCTCCATTTCCTTTTTATTCCTTTCCTCTATTTTTTTCATTCCTAAGCTTTTCATTTCAAGTTTTATTTCAGTCTGGATTTTCCTCAGATATTCTATCTCTATAATTAAATTCTAAATTCTGGTTTTAATTATTTTAGTTACTTCATTATACTGTCCGTGTTTTCACTGTCTTCAGTCATTCTTTTATTCATATCCTCATTGAGTTGCTGGATATAATTATAATTGTTATTTTGAAATCACTGTCTTGTATATCCTATAGGTTCCCATTCTCAGTAAACATTAAGGTGGAAATGTTAATTGTTGGAGGAAACATTTTCTTGGCTGTTCATATAATTTGTGATTTTCCTATGGAACCTAGTCAGGTAGACTTCAGTGATTCTGTGTCTAAGTGTTGACAGTGATCCTGTCTTTGTTGAATATTTGTTTATATCTTTTTTTTTTTTGCTGTTTTCCCAACTTTTCGGATTCTGGTCAAGTTGAACGGAGCTTCATTTTTAGTTTGGGGCCACTTTATGCTGATCTGCAAATAGGGTGTAAAAAGTGGTCTCAATTCAGCTAGAGATAGGTGAAACTTTTGTGTTAAGGTTCCAGGATTGACTCCACACAGTCCTGGATCAGTAAGGTAGACTGGGTGACAGCTACATGAACAGGGTGGCTGATACATTAGGCTGGGGAGCTCACAGGCATGGAGCACACAAGGACTTTAGCAAACAAACCAGGCCTGAGAGTTGTAATTTTTGGCACTTAGGACTGAAGATCTGGAGGAGCATGCAATTCTGGGGTACTCAAGGGTCCTAGTGACAAAATCAGGCCTGAGACCTGAGATGGTAGAGGGAACTCATCATGGTAAGTCTGAGAGAACTCACAAGATGAGGTGGGGAAGGATCCCAAAGAAACCAAGCTGGCCTCCAGGACTGAGTTTTTTTTGATAAATGTGACCCAGAAAATTATTTATTATGGAACTGTTTTCTTTATTTCAACAGAACAAGCAACTAAATGATACCCGAACATGATTTTTTTGCTGTATTATGAATATCCTATGTAGGAAATCTAACTTATTCTATATTTGGAAATACTTGTTTTCTTTTTATTCATAAATTAACAAAATATTAAAGTGGTACCATGAAAAAACATGAGGTTAAAGTAACTGGTAAAGATACACGAAAATTGCCTTGCTTCATTTTGTAGCAAGTGAGCCTCCTCCACCTATTATGAGAGATGTGTACTTTATAATTTCAGTTGTCAGCTTGACCCTGGGAAAAGGGAACTTCCGTTGAGGCACTGCTTCTATCAGATTGGCCTATAGTTTGCCATGTCTGTGAGGCATTTTCTAGATCGTTGTGTGATGTGGGAGGGCACAGCCCACTGTAGGTGAAACCATCCTTGGGCAGGTGATCCCGAGTTGTATAAGAAAGCAGGCCAAGTATGGGTCAGAGGGAGCAAGCAAGTAAACAGCATTCCTCCCTCCATGGTCTGTGCTTCAGTTCCTGAATCCTGGTTCCTGCCCAGAGCTCCTGCCCCAGCTTACTGCAAGGACAAACTATGATCAAATGTATAAGCCAGATAAACCATTTCCTCCTGAAGCTGGTTTGTTCAGAGTGTATTATCACAGCAATAGAAAGCTTAATAGCACAAGATGGAAAGCTCGCTTCTCAGATGCTGCCATTTACAAGTATCACATGCTTCCCATTTTGTCATTGGTTTCTCTGGGAAAAGCAAAAATGGGTTTTTCTCTCATTTTCTCAAGCAGCCAAGTTGGGGTTAAGACTAGGGAGAATGTTGTGACCCTACACTTTTCTTAAGCCCTGGACAGACTCAACCTTAGGACCATGTGATAAGAAGGGAAAAGAAATATCTTTGGAAGAATCAAAACAGAGATTAATCTATATTTTATCTCCCAGCCCTTCTTTAGATGATGATAATTATTTTCTGAATAAAATTTAAGATTTAAAAACTTTATTAGCTAGGCATGGTGGCACACACCTTTAATTCTAGCACTAGGGAGGCAGAGGCAGGCAGATCTTTGTGAGTTCAAAGCCAGCCTGGTCTACAGAGTGAGTTCTAGGACAGCGGCGGCTACAGAGATACCCTGTCTCAAAAAGACAAAAAAAAAAAAACCTTTATTTTAACCTAAGTTTGGAAACTTTATATTACTATATACATTTACCCTATTTTCTGTATTTAACCAGAAGTATATTTGTTAAGTCTTCATCATTTCTTTATTCTTTTATAATATACAAAAATCATTATCGAAGGGCCTCTGCTTTTATGGTAATATTATAAGCGATGCTATCACAAGTTGAGTACAAGAGACATAATCATGATGGCCTCTGAAAAGAAAAAGAGATATGTACATATTAGTTGCTTGAAAGAATCTAAAGTTTCCCTCCCTCCGTGCTCAAAGTGCAACCTAATCCCACCAACATCAGCCCTTCATTAGCATTTTGCATTTATTGATTTGCTTTATCTACTTGTATTTAATTTAAGGATTGATCAAATTAACTTGTATATCTGTTCATTTTAATTTTTTTTCCTCTGGGGTATACCTTTATTAAGGAACTATCCTAAGTGCTGGGGCATATTACATGATTTGTTTTCCTTTTCAGGAAGGAGATTAGCATTGAATTCAGGAATAAGCTTGCCGGGCATGGTGGCACACGCACGCCTTTAATCCTAGCATTCGAGAGGCAGAGGCAGGTGGATCTTTGTGAGTTCAAGGCCAGCCTGGTCTGCAGAGTGAGTTCCAGGACACCTGGGGCTACAGGGAGACCCTGTCTCAAAAAGACAAAAAAAAAAAAAAAGTAAATCAGTGATAGTCTGGAACTCTATAAGCACAGCAGGCTGGATAATTGTGCCTTAAACAAGACCCGAGTTCACTGTACACTTCCTCAGGTCTTGGACAGACTCGGCTGTGAAGAACTCTGTTCTACAGCAAAATGCTTTTGTGTTTCTACTGCATGACCAAGCCTAGGTAAGAAATAAAACCAGAGAACCCAGGGATAGACCAAACCCAAGAGGGAGAAGTAACATCATAGTACACCATTTAAAAGGTGTTCCCACAATTGTGATCTCCACACACATGAAGGTTGCTCCATTGCTTCTCCTACGCGAGTGTGATCACTGAGCTTCCCTGAGGTTTGCAGTGTCTGCATCCTCTCACAGTGTCTGTCAAACTTGTGTCATGAGAATGATTACCAAAGTGGGAATGCATTCCAGGCCAGAATCCCCATCTAGTAATGAGGCCAACTTCTCCATTAGCCATAGCAGGTACTACTTCAAGGAATCTTTCAGGCATGGAAACAAATACACTAATTTATTTTAAAATCTGAAGAAACAGTATATAATCCATCTTAGAACATATTTGTTTTTATATAACAAACAGGTATAAATTAAAATATTAATTATTTTATGCATAAATGATTTCACCATAAATAAATGCCCAGCCTATAAAAATGAAGATACCGGTCGCAGGGGAGACGCCATAACGCGCCAGGCCAGGTACACAGCTCCTCACCTCTAGGCGGGGTCTAGCGGGGGGCAGCTGGGAGAGGGTCTCCCTGTGAACCCGTCTACGGGGTCCCCGGCCCAGAGGGACCGCACTCGGGTGAGCAGGGTCGCGTTTCCCTCTGCTCTGGTCCCGGCTGGACTTGTGGGCGGGAACCGGGGTCGCAGGGGAGACGCCATAACGCGCCAGGCCAGGTACACAGCTCCTCAGCTCTAGGCGGGGTCTGGCGGGGGGCAGCTGGGAGAGGGTCTCCCTGTGAACCCGTCTACGGGGTCCCCGGCCCAGAGGGACCGCACTCGGGTGAGCAGGGTCGCGTTTCCCTCTGCTCTGGTC
>VZQC01001910.1:1496525-1514768 GCA_009823505.1 Rhizomys pruinosus
AAAAAAAAAAAAACTACCAGCATTTTCTTACCTAAAACTTGAAGGAAACTTTAATATTTACAATAGAACTAAAAATCTGAACTTGGGAAGATGGAGTTCAGTAGATGAAAAATCACTGAGGGAATGAAGCTCTGAAGGGACGCAGAGCCATGTCCATCTGAGAGCTTTGCAGTAGTTAACTTCTTACTTGGCTGCTGTCACTGTTCACTGCAAGTGACACCACTGCACATATTTAGGAGATGTCATCCAAAGAACACATTCACACAAGTACTTATAGTCCACAGGAAGGAATTAAAATTACCATTATACTTCAGAGACACTAAAGCATTTGCTTGCGGCGACAGTGAGTATGACATTCTGTAATAATGTATTTTATTGCTTTCAGCTCAAAATTTATATGGCAATAGGTGAAGGTCATTTCTGCTTTAGGTAAAGCATGACTTAATTTGAAATTTAGTCTTAATTTGATCTCTAAGGCCAGGTTGGCAGTGGAGGCTAGACATGGTCCTCAGAGCTCACATTTGTTCTGCTTTGCTCTCTCATCCTCCATGCTGCCTTCCTTCTTCTATTCTCCTTGCCTTTCTCTGCTAAGTTGTAAAGTGATTTGTTTTCAGCTATGGAACAGCCTTAGTCAGTAGTGAAAGATCTAAAGAGCTTCCAGTGAGCTTTTCCAGCAACACTGGCTTATTTTATTTAAGTTTTGATACAAAGCTAAGAGGTACAGGTGGTTTCATGAAGTGGACCAATTTTAATTTCGTCTACATTATTCTTTGAAAAGGTAAGGAGGTACTGCCAAGAGACTAATTAAATATGATCAGCTTTCAGGTAGAGGAAGTGAAGTGGACATCCTGCACCCTGAGATTACAGTGTCACATTTATTGCATCATGCTAATGATTATTTCCCACCAGGTGTGAAATGCAGTGGTTTCTGAGAATAGTATCCTCTCTCACTTTACTTGGAAATGTAATTTGTTTTTTTAAACAAGAACCTAGCAATCCTGAAGCCCACATGAATGTTGTGAGTTATTTTTATTACTACTAAAGATTATTTTTTCATTGTTAATTTGACTCATCCGATTAAAATCATTTTTGTGTTTAATATAGTCTGAAAGCTTTGCTCACATAAAATATGCTGTACAAACCAAAAAATTCTATTTTGAGGATCATAACAGTGATTATCTGATCATGGAACTCACTATCTTGTTTTCTCATTTAGAGTGAGATAATTACCTACTGGGGCTATACAGCTGAAGAGTATGAAGTTGTGACAGAAGATGGCTATATCCTCCTAGTTTACCGAATCCCACATGGGAAGAATGAGTCTAGTAAGCTAGGTAAGATTCAAGTGACATAAATCAATGGAAACTATCAATGTCTGAGTCACTTATTTTCTATGAAACAACTTCCTAATCAGTTACCTATAAATTTACTTACTTGTAATGTGTCCTCAATCATCCCTGACTCCTGTATGGAAAGTTGGATGTCTCAGTGACACCTGACTTAAATTCACAAATATAGAAATAACCGGCACAAATTTTATATTTCTGTACTGGGTAGGAGCTCAGAGTTGCTGAGTTAATGGACCAGGACTTTCAAGATGATGATTCTGTAGGATGCATTGATTCACTGCTATGAGAATTCATAATTACTCTCCTGATGGGAACTATGGAGATCTGCTTACCTCTGCTTCTGTCCTGGTCCTCAGACTATATGGATGCTACCCAATTTCAAGTCTGTTCTCCTTAATGATCTGCATATGTTTCTTTGGGTCTAAAAAACACCCTATTTATGTATACTTCTCTTTATAAGTCCATTAGGAAAGAATTTCTAAATAGAAACGTATATAACTTAGAAATTCTTAAATAAACACATTCAACAGGAAGTTTATGTGTAAGCATGGTAGACCAGGAGAAAGGCATGGGAACTTAGAACTCTGACTTTTTTATCATGAAGAACATGAATACTCTTCACTGATATGACATAATTGTAATGAAATCTGAACACATCTCTTTCTGCTAAAAATTAGTTGGTTTCCCCTATACAATGACAACTTCAAAACTGTGCTGTAAAACATCTTTGAGGAGAAGAAATCCATTCACAATACAAAATGAGCAAATAGAAATGATTTACAAATATGCAAAAATTGTAATGAGTCCCTTATTCCATGTATTTATTAGATGATAATAAGAATAACACTTCCCATTCTTTTGTTACAGCCCAAAAGCCAGTAGTATATTTACAGCATGGATCATTATTAACTGCTGGTATCTGGATTGCCAACCTTCCCAACAACAGCTTGGGCTTCCTTCTGGCAGATGCTGGTTATGACGTGTGGATGGGGAACAGCAGAGGAAATGTCTGGTCAAGAAAACACTTGTACCTAGACACAGATTCCAAGGAATTCTGGGCTTTTAGGTAGGAAAAGATTCTGTGAAGTAAATCCATTTAAAATATATAGTTTTATATATATTTTATATATATATATAATATATTTATATATATATATATTATTTATATATATATATATATATATTTTATATATATACTGTGTGTGAATGCATGCAGAGGCCAAGGCCAACAAAGGTCTCTCAATTTATCCACATTGTAGCTTTTGAGACAAGGTTTCTCACTGAACCTGGAGTTGACTGGTTTGGCTCACCTCATGAGGCAAACCCTCATAGATACTACTTTCTCTGCCTCCTCATTTCATAGAACAACCACATCCCCCTCCTCGTTGCTTTTTAAAAATCTGGGTTCTGGTATCATGGATCTCAGTGTGGAATGCAGGCACTTGTGCTTTCATGGCAAGGACTTACAGACTGTGGCATCTCCCAGCTAAGAATGTTAAAAAATTTTAAATTCAGTATAAACTTATTGACAAGAATGAACATTTTTAACAAAATGTGTAAATATTGAATAAATTATTTTTAAACATTGAGAACATTTGCTAAGGGCTCATACTTTAGTGTCAGGTAAAAATTAGAATGAAATGCATATAAAATATACATTTTTTCTTTTTATCCCTCTATAACATAATTATGAGCAATATATCTATCACTTTGCCAATTTTCTACCTTAAAAAAACCTTATGAACAACAGTCCATTTTAATATGTGCAATTTTATGAGTCTACACTAAGTATTACACCATTGTTCATGACTTTATTCTGACTTCTAGTAATAATTCTTTTATTTTAAGACAATATAAGGAAGAGAAAAAAAGTAAAGTTAAAAATGTAAGTGGTTCATTCCTGCTGCCAATCAACAAAAACATTAAGTTGAATTGATCACTGTCAGTTTAAAAATTATCTTTGGAGTGGAGAGTTGGCGCAGCTTTTAAGAGCATGGACTGCTCTTGCAGAATATCCAGGTTTGATTCCCAGATCTCCCATGATATGTAACACCCACCCTTAACTCGAGGTTCAGGGGACTCTAACACCTTCTTCTGACCTCCACAGGTACTGCACAACATAGCTGCACTCATATATATGTAGGCAATACACTCATCCATGTAAAATAAAATGAATAAATATTTATAAAATGATGCCTACCAGTTCCACGATTGTGCATTTAGCAATTTTTCTGGCAAATTTACTAGTTCCTGCAAAAATTAAATACAATATTGTTCATATTTATGTTATAGAAATGTTATACATTGTAGAAGTTTGTAAATCAAATGTGCTGCAAAACTTAGATGAACAGTTAATTGTCTATGACTACAGCTTTTTTCTTTGACCTTGTATAATGTGCACAATCATAGACTCATATACAGTATTTGAGGGACACTGAATGGAATGGTTTTCATAAGCAAATAGGAAGGAAATATTTGATTAATGTTGCCCCGTTACACAGAACGTCTTTCAGAGAGATTATTTAATAAACTGGTATCTTAGGGACTGGAGAGATGGCTCATTGGTTAAGAGCACTCCTCGCAAAAGCGAGAACCAGGGTTCCATTCCCAGGTACCACATGTCGGCTAATGACCATTTATAACTGCAGTTCCCCGGGGGTCTATCACCCTCTTCTGATCTCCTCTGGCATTTCATGACAGGGTGCACCCACCTACAAGCAAGCATTACATTCATACACATAAAATAAAAATAATAAATATTTTAAATTCGAAATTTCACACACAACTTTTTATTCAAAAAGAATAAAATTGTTATTTCCTGGCTCTTTCATGCAGTTTTGATGAAATGATAAAATATGATGTTCCTGCTACCATTGATTTCATTCTGAAGAAAACGGCACAAACACAAATCTACTATGTGGGCCATTCCCAGGGCACCCTTATAGGTATGCTACAAGTTAAATTTGACAGTATTATAGGTTTTTAACATGAAAATCTTCTTTTAAAAATAATTTAATTTTCAGAAATCATATGGATCTTTCTAAGTATATAGGAGTATTCAGACCATTCAAATTTCTAAAATATTGAAAAAATCTGTATAGCATTTCTTCTTTCAGTTTTACAATAGACCAATTATTTTGTTGTTGTTGTTATTGTTGTTGTCATTGTTGTTTGACACAGGATCTCACTATGTAACCAGGCTGGACACCAATCCATATTCCTAATGACTCAGGTTCCTGAGTCTGAGTTATGATATTACATGTTTATACCTGACCTGGGTAACCTTCTTCAAACTAACAGGAAGCATAAGAGATAGCCTGTAGAATTTTCTTCTTAAGCATCGTGTACTGATACCATCATTTCAAGCATACAATTATGTTGGGGTTGCTGCTGATGTAGGCTCCAGTTGTCTGGTGCTGCTGGTGATATGGGGGTGCTGGTTCCCCACCCAGTTGCTGCCTAAGAGTGCCAACAAAGCTGATAGCTATTCTGAAAGGCTGGTGACCTTTCAGCAGCAGCCAGTGACTGCAAGATTGGTTATTCTGCAGCCCAAGGGCGGCGAAGCTGGTGACTTCACATGTGTCATGCTGTTAGTTACACCCAGTCTAAGAGTTGGCCACTTCTTGCTCAAGGCCCTCACTATGTAGCCTCACCCCAGCTAAAGGGTTGATTATCCTTAGAGCTTTACCTCTGGCTTAGGGAATGCTGCTCCCTGAAGCAACTGAGCTTGCTGAAACCCAATTGTGAATCTGATGGACCCACAACTGTGTTTCAATTAAAGGACTGGGGACTCCTCTGATGGCCATGAGGAATCCATTTATTGTATACAGCACCTCCCTTATATAAACATAATGATATCATCAATCAGGGCCCACTCCCAGACTCCGTCCATCATGCTCTGTAAATATTATGAGCTCTGTATCATGAGTTTTTCTCACATGATGTGTCACAAATTGATACAAGCCATTCTCACCTAGGGGCAGAGCCAAGTGCAAACAACAGGCAGACAATTTAAGATAATGCAGCCACAGGTGGCCCTCCTCTACCTACATCAGAGGACTAAAATCTGGATAAGATTCCTAAGGTCTCAGGGTCACCAGCCAGCCCTCCTGAGTCAGAGTGGGAGGGAAGGGTCAAATCAGGTAGGAGAGTGTAGGAAACCATACTTGACCAGCAGAGGGCATAGGATAAATAAGTGAAAGCCAGCTGTGAAGACTGCACAAGGCTGGGGGCTTTGTATGTGCATGGGTGGGACTGACAGGCTGGGACACAGACACCAGCACCACAGTCTGCCAGGACTATTGCAGGCTTAGCAGAAAAGCTCAGGACAAAGTTGAGTACAAGCAGACAATGCTCATGACCTGGGAATAATGATTTCTTCCTCACTTTTGCTTTCCAAATCTCCTGAAGATTCCTCCTTCAGTTGAGAGTAACCTAGAAGCAGGTTGAAAAGAAGTAGAAAACAGATTGAGAGCTCTAACTGCTGTATCCGCTGACATGCTGACATAGGTGCTTTTCATCTGGGTAACACTCTCCTCTCCAGTGGCTTAGCCAGAGTTGTATTTTCCCCCTGTCTTTTGTCTCTGTTCTTTTAACAAGCCAGTAGTCCTGTGACCTGGCAGGTTATTGGACTTCACTGTGTCTCTGGTACTTTCTCAGAGGATGATTGAGAACTTGAGTCCTTATGTCAAAAGATTTCCATGATAACTGAGATGGATAAGGTAATTCTCTCTCTCTCTCTCTCTCTCTCTCTCTCTCTCTGAGTGATATATATCAATTGAGCAGGTACATGGTACATGTATAGTTACTAATATTAATACTAGCAAAATAGATAAAAATTTAATACAGTGACTTGAATATGACCATAGAAATTGTTCTAAATCTGCATTGAATTAAACTGGTATTTGCTGTCTGAAAATTTTAATAGAGTGAAGAAGAATCAGACTATGTAAAAGGAATGATAATTAGATGCCTGACTTTCTTGCAGTGACTTTGAAAGCCAAGGCAAAACAAAGGAGTACTATTTTTCAATGAATGGAGAGAAAATACAATATTCTATATGCACAAAATTCTTTCAATAATAAAGGTAAATTTACCACTCATGGTGATACATATGTTTAATCTCATCACTGGCGAGGCAGAGGCAGGCAGTTATCTGTAAGATTGAGACCACCTGGTCTACATAGCAAGTTCCAGGACAGCTAGGGCTACAAGGAGACTTTGTCTCAAAAAGACAAAAAAAATAGTGATTATTTTCTTTGTCTAGACAAAATCACTTTGTAGACTAAATATAGCTAAGCCTAGAAAATGATTAAATTTCAGAAAACTTCAGTTTAGTTTTCGTGCAACAATAATTCTATTTCATCTTAGTAATTCGTTTAAGACTATTTTATTTGTGCAACATATCAATCTTGGCATTTAATATAAATCATTTACATTTATTTAGCTTTTTGTGTTGTATTGTGTGTGTGTGTCTGTGTCTGCATGTCTATGTGGCGTATGGTATATACGTGTTCTAGTTTGCTTTTCAATTGCTGTGACAAAACACTCTGAACAATACCAACTTGGGGAGGAAAGGGTTTATTTGGCTTGCATCTCCTGGGTCACACTAAGGAGCCCAAGGTAGGAACTCAGGGCAGGAACCTGGAGGCAGGAGCTGAAGCACAGGACATGGAGGAATGTTGCTTACTGGCTTGTTCCCCTGGCCCATGCTCAGCCTACTTTCTTATACAGTATACAACAAACTGCCCAGGATTGGCACCACAAATAGTGGGCTAGATCTTCCCACATGACTCAACAATCAAGAAAATACCCCACAGACAAGGCTACAGGCCAGGCCAATGGAGACAATTCCCCAGTTGAGGCTCCCTCAACCCAGGTGTTTCAAGTTGACACTAAAGTTATATAACACGATATGTTTGATGAACATATGTGTACCTGTTTGTGGATGTCAGTTGTCTTTTCCAGTTATTTTTGAAACAGTAAAATTAACTCAGTTTTGTTCCAGCTGACTTTTGCTTTACCGTGCTGACCTTTCCCACTGCAGCCAGCCAGGCAGAACATCTCATGCAGGCAGTTTCAGGAAGAGCACTATTTCTTTTTTTTTGTTTTTGATTCTTTATTTTTATTTTTATTATTAAAATTTTTCCATAAGTCATACACCATTTCTCAATCAAATCTACAGTCACTTCCCTTCCATGCCCCCCACCCCCACCCAAGTCCCTGCGCTCTGCCATATATGTCCTACATCTTTTTCTGAGTCTTTCCAGAGTTTTTTTTCCAGTTCTTTTGTTGTTATTCTCTCCAACTTGTATTGCTTCAGTAGATATACATATGTATATACATAGTTTTATATATACATAAATATATACATACCTACATACACATATCACTTGAATTAGAGGACTTTTTTTTTTCCTAAAAGATGTCATGTTTTCCTTAAGGAAATGCTTGAAGGCTCCTCCTTGGCAAGTCCAAACAACCATTAATCCTGCACTTGTGCTCCACATTGGGGTCTTTCCCTCCCATGACCCCCCAAATGAGGTCCAGTAACCACGTGTCCTGTGTTGATCCCCCTGCATTGGCCTCCATGATACAGCCCAGGTAGTCCAACAATGGCAGTCCATATTCAGACGAGTCTGAAATCCCCTTAGCTACTTAGTCCACAAGCTGGGTATCTCAGCAGTCCTCAGTCCACATTAGAAGGTTAAAAAGCTGTGTCCCATGTCCTTGAGGAGTGCCAAAAACAGTGGCAGCCACAGAGCAGATGCACCTACCTGTAAGAATTGAAGACAGTGCTCTCTGTATTTTTTGCTTTTTGTCTTTTTACTAAGATCTCAAGTTTTATGTCTGCAGTACAGTTTCTCTGGTCTTATTGATTATTTCTGGTCGCACTTTCCTTTTGGATGTTTAAAGCCACACAGTTAGCCCAGATTAACCAAGGTTTTGTTTTCTTGAGGTCAGTTGAGGATCTGGTCCTCAGGGGTCTCTTGGGATTTTTTTTTGGGGGGGGTAGGGTGGGAGGGCCTTGCTCCTTTCAGCTCTTCATCCACCAGTTCCATCCACTCGAAGACAAAATCAGGTCTTGCTAGACCAGGCTTCCTTTTCTGAAGCATGAGCAGACTTTTCTCTTTATAGATTGGACACTGGCTGAAGTCCCATTAGTGGCTTTCCAAGACCTCCCTGAACAGGAAGACTGGTGATCCACATCTGCAGGACATTTCAAGAGATGTACCCATGTATAATCCCCTAAGACTTGGTTGACCTCTGAGGGCAAGGAACAAAGTTATCCCCTAGCTCTCTTGGCCAAATTGGTATGGACGCCAAGTATGGTTGTTAAGCACCCAGAAAGGCTAAGTTGCACCAGCCTGTCACATTGGACCTATATTAACATTGTATCCTTTGGAAACAAACTGTATGTTATTTCCATGTCATATTTCTTGATTCACATCTTTCCATTTTAATCCCATATTACTCTAAAAGATGCACACATACCCTCCATCATATACTAAAAATCCAAGGTCTGAAAATAAATGTTAGGTCAGCTCTAGAACCTGTTTAGGGATTCACAATACAAGAGCACAGTTGTCTTTAGATCATGAGGAATATAACATTAACATTGCTCAGTTTGTCTTACAACTAGGTACTTGGTACTAGCATCCACAGATGAGGGATATCATTCGTCTTTTGTTTTTCTGGGACTGTGTTACTTCACTTAGCATAAAATCTTCTAGTTCCATCCATTGACCTACAAATTTCATGATGTCATTTTTCTTTACCACTGCATAGTATTCCATTGTGTAGATGTACCACATTTTCTCTATCCACTCATTGGTTGAGGGGCACTTGGGTTGGTTCCAGCTCTTCACTATTGTGAAGAGAGCTGCAATTAACATGGCTGTACATGTATCTCTGCTGTAGGAAGAGAAGAAAAGCACTATTTCAACAATACCAAGAAACTTACAAGTAGCCAGGTAGCATGTCCAGATAGCGCTTCCTCCCTCCCAGCTATACCTGCATCTCTATGGAGCCCATTGTATCTACAATTCTGAGAAACTGTTTTTCCATCATTGAAACTTTTTGTTAACTGAAAATCTCTTTGTTTACTGACCTGCTGTAGTTTGGTGTAACTATGGTGCTCTGATGTAACTATGGTCAATGGCTTTGCACCTGGCATGATGTAATTGTGATTTTAAGCTTTCTTTTTTTTTTTACTTTTTTTTAATTTTATTTATTTTTGAATGTGTATGAATGTACTGTCTGCATGTAGGTTTGTGCACCCGTGTCGTGCAATGCCGCGGAGGTCAGAAGAGGGTGTCGGATTCCCCTGGAACTGGAGTTCTCCTGGAATTGGAGTTACAGACGGTTCTTAGCCGCCATGTGGGTGCTGGGGATCGAACCCGGGTCCTCTGCAAGAGCGTCGGTGCTCTTAACTGCTAGGCTATCTCTCCAATTCTGCCCTGCTTCTCCTCCAGGCTGAGGAGGGTATTAGCCCCCTCTCTGACCACCAGTTATTAATGAAGAGCTCCTAATTTTATCAATTTGATCATTACTATGTATCTCCCTGGCATTACAATTTTCTATCTTTTTACTTTTATTTTCTTGTTTTCTTTTCTTTTATTTTCTTTGAAACAGGGTCTCTCTGTAGCTCTAGCTGGTCTGGAATTTTCTATGTACATCTGGCTGGTCTCGATATCACAGAGATCTTCATGTTTCTCTACTTCCTCAGTGCTGGGACTAAAGTTATACCATCACACCCAGCTTTTAATTTATTGTAGAAATATGTATATTGATTCCTTGAAACTTTCATACAATGCATTTTAATCATACTCAGACTCCTCCCACATCTCCACTCCCTCCCTACTAAACACCCCTGACTTCATGTTGTTTATTATCATTTTTAAGGTCAAGTAGACATTTCTGTTTCAGTTATTTTTTTTATTTTATGCTCTAGAATGGAAATATATTTTTTTTAATTTTAAGTATATTTAAGTATATGTTGATAATATGCTAATGCCAAGAACATACATGAATTTCAGGAGGTGTTTTTTACACTGTTTATTGATATCCTTGTGGTATTTGAGGATTTAACCCATGCTGGACAAGCAACTTACATCACCAGCCGTTGGTGACAACTCTGATGGAATTTGGGGACAGAAGGAATTTGGCACAGACAGAATTCAACATTTATATATAAAATTAAACAGCAATTCCATTTTTAATATATATCAAGTACTTGGACACAAAAGACTCCTAACATATGCCCATTTAGAATGAAAGACATCTGTAATAGCATTACCAATAATTCACTATCTACAAACAATTCCAAAACATCTTTTTCAAGAAAATGATTATCACGAGCAGTGAAAAAGAATGAACACATGAATGTAAGTTACTGAAAAATCCACATAGATCCAATATCCTACAGACTGATTGGTTGATTTGGATTTACTAATTATGGGAGTGTTAGGTTCAGGAGTCCACACCAACTCACTGACAGAGATCAAAAAATGATTTTATTGGAGGTAAAGAAGGTAAAGAACAAAAGATACAGAGAGAACAAAGAACAAAGAAGGGAAGAACGGGTGCATCCGGCTGTGCTCTCCAGCATGCAAGCTAGCAAGCAACAACCCTAGCCCACAAACACATAGGCTTTTTATACAAAATCCAAGGGGAGTTACAGGATGGACTTGTTAACTTTTAAATTCACTGGATTAAACAGAATTTACTGCACTGGTCATCTTCTAATTAGGCTAGCTTTTTCCTGCTGTATGTTAGGGGGAGAGATCACTTACTCAGGACACTGGGGAGTGGGCTTTCTGACCTTCTTTGGGCATTCCTGAGATTGGGGCAGCTGGAGCCTCGCTATTGATTTCAGACCTTCTGCAATACATTCTGGTGTGTGTGTGGGGGGGGGGGATAGTGACCATGAATTCCTTTAACCTGAGTTAATTCTACAACACTTAAGGATATGTAAAGATGGCTGTTGTAGCCCAAATGGAGCTACCTAGGGAAATTCTTATTCTACAGGAGGCTGGAATGTTGCAGATGAAGTACCACAATTGTCTTGTTATTTTTAGTCTCCTTACTAACTCTTTATCACTCTCCTCTGTATCCAGTCTGTCATCCATTTTGATTAATGAGGTAAAAACTTTGGATTGTAGTTTTAGCAGACCACTACCTTCTACCAACCCCCAAACAAGAATACCATCAATCAATTGGTATCTGAAATCTATAGTTCAGACTTTCCTGTTTTTCTGTAACCCATCTATGTGCTGTCCTTACCACTATGTTTGTTAGATTGAGTTATGACTTCTTTGTTTTCTGTGACTATAAAGATTCATGTAATGTCTTCCATGGTTGGCACATGCCATTTTGGACCAACATGAATCCTTGTTCTCATGACATGGTTTCTTAAAATTTGAGTTAGAAAAAGCCAACTCATTCTTTTTTGAAAGAGATCTGTTTTACATTGTCAGTTTTGAAACTCAATGTGGGACCTCAAGAATGATTCATTTTTGCTAGAGAAAGTTACCCAGATTGGAACCAGGCCCCAGCACAGGACTGTTATGCTTCACTTCTTCCTTCTTGGATAGATATTGATATTGGATAGATATTTCTGGAGTCAGATCTCCCCTTTGGTTTGGTCAGTCATGCAATGATTTCTTCCGAGGTTGTAGTTGGGTCCTCTTCTTTCATCAAAGCATTTGACTGAACCTTTGATAGTTTTCAGTCTTTTTCTCCTTCCTTCCATTCCTCCAATATCTAGCATGGCATTTTTGTTTTGTTTTGTTTCGTTTGTTTGCTTTTTACTTCCCTTTCGTGTTTCTTGCCCTTTTTAGTTTAGAAATTCTATGAGTGTCCAACCATAAAAAAGGCACCAATGATAAGAGGCTCTTCTTCTCTGGTCTAACACCAGAGTGGAGGTGTCAGAGAAAACTCCCTACATTATGCAATAGCCTCATAGGGAAGCCCAAGATAACATACCTCATCTCAGTTGGAAGGAACTTATTGGCTTAGCTGAAAAGTCATGCATAAGGGTAATCACCCAGTGTCTGAATCCTGCCCTTCATGTTCCCAAGATGATACGAAATAAATCTGAGAGTTGGGAGGCACTGACCTCAGAGTGAGATCTAAGGGAGTTTTTCCTATAAATAGTATATAAATCTGATCCAAAATACAAATCTCACCAGCTAAGGGGGGCTAGAGAGATGGATCAGTAGTTAAGAACACATTTCTTTTACACAGGACCCGTTTTCGATTCCCTGTTTACACATCGCAGGGCACAGCTGTTTATAACTATAGCTCCAGAGGATCTTGCACCCTCTGCTGATCTTCTTTGTCACCAGGTACACATGTGGTACCCTTACATTCGTGCAGGCAAAACATTCATACACATAAGATAAAAGTAAGTAGGCCAGGCATTGTGGTGGGCATCTTTAATCCCAGCACTAGGGATGTAGAGGAAGGTGGACCTCTGTGAGCTCTAGGTCAGCCTGGTCTAGTTCCTGGAGCCTAGCCAGTTCCAGGCCAACTAGGGTTACACAGTGAGACCCCGTCTAAATATTTTTAAAAAGAAAGAAATATTTAAAAAAGAAGGCGAAAGATCTGCCATTTGTTCCTTCTAGCTGGTTTTGCTTTTGCTCATTAACATAATTTAACTTATAAGTATTTAGAAAAATGAAGTTTTCTATGTCTAAATTTGGAGTACATGCTAAAGCAGAAGTCCTAAGTAATAGAACTGAAGATGATAAACAATAGCCCACTTCAGTGAGAATATAATAGCATCTAAGAGAAGAAATGATAACTATGTAAATTTATAATTAAGTAATGTTTTGAACATTAATCAGCATTTTACAGAAATATTACACAAGAATATTTTAAAAATCTTAGAAGTTATGTCAGAACTAATGATAAAATCTGAGCAATTTAACTTCCCTCACCTCTTAACTCTCATTTGTCCTTCAGTGACCTTGTCCTTCCAGCTTTCTTCGTCACTCTGTTCTACTCAATTCCAGGATGGGAACAAATTTCCATTTCAAAGAAATGATTGTTACAGGTTCTTTTATGATAAAGTCTCAGAGGAGAAGAGATTCTGGTATTTTCTATACTCTCTGAGGAAAACCTGGGCTGAAAACATTGATATTGGAGTTTCCTGGATCATTATAAGACCCTCTTATATTTAATAGAGAAATTCACACAACCCAATAGATTTGCAAACCATACCTTTCTGACTATTATTAATTAATTAAAAATTTCTAAAAAAAAATAAAAAAAAAAAAAAAAGAAATTTCTACTTGTAGTGTCATGTTCTTTGGTAACCTACTCTGTAAAAAGGAAAGCGATTACCCTAAGTCTACATAACACATTTTAACTTGTGATAATTTTTTCCTTCTCTTAGCCCCTATCTGTAGGCCAGCCTAATCTAAATACAGACAGGGGTCAAGAGAAGGAAAAAATTATCACAAGTTAAAGTGTGTTATGTAGACTTAGGGTAATCGCTTTCCTCGTGAAGTGAAACTTCTACTTTGTTTCTCCTGTGGGTCCACTCTGAGTTCATGGAGCTGTGTTACTTTAAGCTTCTTATTAGTCTGTGTGCCCCATAATTGTTGATTTCATGTAGTTGTTTATCTGTCATTTTTTTCTGTTGGCCTATATCTAAGATTTGGTATTCTTATTTTGTATGTGTAGGTGTATATGAGGCTAAAATATAGGGGATTTTGTTTCTTAGCCTTTTTTTTTTTCTTTTGTTTTGTTTTGTTCTGCTTCTTCCTTTAAAAAAAAATGGGCCAATTTCTGCCTCAAGCCCATCCTACCTAAAGTGTATACATGTAAGTGTTAATTATCAAAAGGCTTCCTACTAAGTAAAAACATGTAAAAAAAGACAATTTCTAGCCTAAGCAGGAAACAATTTTACTTCAAACAACACCAAAAACAAGTTTTAGACTTTGGACAAATAAAAAAGTTCCTTTAACTTATTTCATGCCATCATAAATATTGATCATTGAAAAATTCTTTTTTTTTGGCAATTTTTTTTTGAGATAGGGTCTCCCTTTAGTCCTAACTGGCCTGGAATTCACTCTGTAGACCAGGATGCCCTTGAACTCACAGAGATTTGCCTGCCTCTGCCTCCCAAGTGCTGGGATTAAAGGCTTGTGCCACTATGCCCAACAGAAAAATTCTTTTTTAAATTGATTTGTTTTCTGTATTACTTTGTCTTACATTTTTTAAGTTTCAAAGTTGAAGAAAGTTTCAACTTTAAGGTGTGTGTGTGTGTGTGTGTGTGTGTGTGTGCGTGTGTGTGGTGATGGTTAAGGAGTTTATGTTTCTATAATCTATGGTGAAGTACATGTTTTGTGAAATAATTTGATGATAAAGTCCCCCCAAATGGGTGAAATTCAAATTGAATTTATACATGTTTGACAACATAGACATGTTCAGTGGATTTAAGCTTTAAGTAATGTATAAATGCATGAAACATTATGCGACCCTACTAATATGTACAACTTTATATTTTTAAAAATAAAACAAAATACATGAGCAAAATAAAAAAAAAGATTTGTTATTTTATCTCTTTACTGAATAGAGTATTTGAAACTACATATATTTTATCCATGGACAAGAAGATATAAATGTGTCTTGATGCTGAGATTGTCTATTCCCATTGGATTGATACCATCCCTTTGCATTGTTGAGATGAAATATTCTCCAAGTCAGCACACAGAAGCTATAGTCCAGTAGAGAGAAAAAGCTTCATCTCAAGCAGGCAGCAGAAATTTGTAATGTGTAAATGTCTCCCATATTTTATAGTTTTGATGACATGGAAGCTGCAGGATTAATGAGGTCATGGAGGGAATCTGAAACGTGGCACTCCAGAAGATTGTGAGTGAATCCCAGATGTCTACAGTGCTGGACCTTGGTTTTGTATAAGGGTAGCCTCGTTCTCTTCCTTGAAATAAGATACTAACTTGTTTTGGATTTTATAGGAACCCAGCAAGAGACTTTTCAAAAAATATTTTGAACTTATAAAGTATTTGAAATTTTTAAAGAATATAAGACTTTTAAAGTTGTACTATGTTTTATACTGTGATATCAATGTTAATATGAGATCTTGGGGATAAGAAATAGATTATGGTTTAATACTGATGTGTTTTTGTGTCAAATTGACAAGGGGTTGATTTTACTGGATAGCTTCCATTGTCAATTAGACACACCTTGGAAGAGGTAACCTCATTTGGGGAGTTTATCCTACTGGGTGGGCCTCTGGAAATGTCTCTGAGAAGAGACATTTGTTTGTTGAGTGATTTTGGAGAATGCAGACCATTACGGGTGATATACCCATGGGAAAGTGGTCCTGGGTTGTATAAGAACACAGGCTCAACATAGGTCAGTGAGCAAGGCAATTAACAGTGTTCTTCTATGGTCTCTGGAATGGCTTCTGTCTCCATGCTCCTGTTCTGAATTCCTACCTTGGCTTCCTTCCATAATGGACTCTAAGCTACAAGATGAAATAAACCCTTTCCTATAACTTGCTTTTGGCTAGTGTTCTATAATGTCAGTAGAAGGGAAGTAGAACAGGTGATAATAACATTTAAATTTTATTTATTTATCCTTATTTTATGTGTATGAGTGTTTTGCCTCCATGGATGTAAGTGAATCACTTGTGAACAATGCCCTAGAGGCTGGAAAAAGGTCTCCTGAAACTGGAGTTACAGATGGTTGTTATGTGCCATGTGGTTGCTAGGAACCAAACCCGCACCCTTTAAAAGAGCAGTCAGTGCTCTTAACTGGTGAAGCAGCCCTCAAACATTGGTATTAATAAAATTAGTTTATGATCTGGCAAGATGTTCAATGAGAAAGTGTCCTTGCAGCCAAGAATAAAAAAAACCTGAGGTAGTGCTGGGTGCAGTGGCATACACCTTTAATCCCAACACTTGGGAGGCAGAGGCAGGTGGATCTCTGTGAGTTCAAAGCCAGCCTGGTCTACAGAATGAGTTCCAGGCCATCTGGGGCTACAGGGAGACCCATCTCAAAAAGACCAAAAAACTGCAAACAACCTGAAGTATAACCCACATGGTTGAAAGAGAAAACAGAGGCCTGTGAGTTTGCCGTCACCTCCACATGTCCATTGTGGAGTGCTCATACACAAACAAAGACAGATAGACACAGATATAAATAAACAAACAAATAAATAAATAAATAAATAAATAAATAAATAAATAAATAAATTTAGGGACTGGAGAGATGTTTCAGCCATTAAGATCATGTACTTCTTTTGTAGAGGACTTGAGTTCTTTTTCTAGTACCTGCATCCAACAGCCCACAACTACTTGTAATTCCAGCTCCAGGGAACCCGATGACCCTGCCCTCTATAAGCACAACACCCATGTCAACATAACTACACATACATACACACACACACACACACACATACACACAGAGAGATTATTTAAAAATAATAAAAACAAATCTTTGAATGTTTAAGAGTTTATTCATAATTTCTACAATTTTTACTCACAAAATAAGTATCTGTATTCTGTTTATTTTATCTTATAAGCCCCATGCATCTTTGGTTCCCAAAGCAGATTAAAATTTCTGTCAGTCAGCTTTATAAGGCTAATTGTTATTTTGCCATTTTAGCCTGTACACTATTTGTGGGAAAGTAAATAATGAATTACTGATCTTTAGGTAATGGCTCCTTCTGTTCCTCCCTGCCTAATTGATAGCTGATTATACGTGCTCAATTCATGGACCAGGAAACCAAGTTATTAGAAATGCCTTCTGGTTATTTTATGACCCTGCAGTTCTGCATAGAATACATTTCTCCGATGGATAATTGAAATTTTATTTTATACCAGGAGCTTGATAAACAATGATTCAAAAGCACATTGCCTCAGAAAAGTTAGTGTATTTGGGAGGACATGATTAAGCTTTGCTTGTTCAAGTGGTTCCATGAAATTCCAGTATTCCATGACTTTTACTCTGCTTAAATCATCTGGGAAGCCGTGAAGTCCTCAGCTTACACAACACTTACTTGACAGAGTTTCTGAACATCTAAGTGAATAACACACAGTAGCTATCCCAGGATTCTTTGGAAAAATAGGCTCAGAATAAATAAAATTGGGTGAGATATGGGTATCAATAATAGATATCTTGAAAATAGAAAATATCATCTAACAGGGAAAGATAATTCTAATTTGGTTTGGAGCTGGAAGGAAAAGAATGGAGAGATTTAGAAGTTGGGCAAGATTTGAAATTGGTACACATCACTTGGAGGGTAAAGGAGACAATGGTCCTGGAGGCCAGGCTACATGAGCAAATGGGCAGGATTGCTCTGAGAACCCAGAAGTGATGACAACTGGCTTTTCCAGAAAACTGTGAAACAAGAGTGTATTTCTTTTTACTATGTTTAGTAATTCACATTTTCCCCTTTAATTTTATATTATTCTAAAATATGAATTCATACCTTCCACCCATATACAGTAATTATAATGTCTGAAAATAAGTGGTAAGTTAATTCTACAGTCTGTTAAGAGATTAACATTATACAGAAGCTTTTGAGTTTAATGAGGTCCCACTTGTCAATTGACGACCTTATTTCTTGTGCAGCTGCTGTCTGATTTAAAAAGTCTTTTCCTACACCTACGTCTTGTAGTCTGCTGCCAAGTTTCTCTTCTATCACCTCCAGAGTTTTGGATTTCACGTTGAGGTCTCTGATACATTTGGAATTGACTTTTGTACAGGGTGAGAGGTAGGGGTTTAATTTCATTCTTCTACAGGTGGTGATCCAGTTTTGCCAACACTACTTGTTGAAGATGCTGTCTTTCCTCCAATGTGTCTTCTTGGCCTCCTTATCAAATATGAGATGGCTGAAATTGTATGTGCTCAGGTTTGG
>VZQC01001910.1:1526477-1590474 GCA_009823505.1 Rhizomys pruinosus
TTTTTTTGTCTTTTTGAGACCGGGTCTCCCTATAGCCCCAGCTAGCCTAGAACTCAGTATGTAGACCAGGCTGGCTTTGAACTCACAGTTAAACCACTGCCAGGTGTGATGGCACATGCCCTTAACCCCAGCCTGGTCTACATAAGGAGCTCCAGGCCAGCTGGGACTAAAGGGAGACCCTGTCTCAAAAACAAACAAATAAAAAATCATGTGCCACCACACCCGACCATACTCTATCTTAAAAACAAACAAACAAAAAAATTTAAAAAGTCACTGAGATACATTTGACTTGATTTATGCTGATGTATATAATTTTTGGTTAGTATTGGAAATCTAACAAGCCTTAAACTTGCAGTCCTCCTACTTCAGCCTCCTGAATATTTGGGATTACAGGCTACACTAGTAACTCAGTTCTGGATACAAGAACCTTAAAAAGAACCTCACTAATACTGATACTTTAAACTTACTCAGATATAAACTTTTGCGTATAGTCTGCTAGTTCATTTTTTATTTTAGTCTGAGTTTTTAGTGCTTTCAACTTTCTTGAATGATTTTACAATAACAATTTCATTTCTAACATGCAAAAACATTCACTATAAGAATAAAGTAGGGGGCGTGGAGAGATGACCTAGCGGTTGGGGGCACCCACATGGCAGCTGAGAACCGTCTTCAGCTCCAGTTCCAGGGGAATCCAACACCCTCTTCTGACCTCCACAGCATTGCATGACACGGGTGCACAGCCCTACATGCAGACAGTACATTCATACACATAAAAAAATAAAAAATAAAGGAAGGCTTAATAAGGCGCAGCTCAGTGGTCGAGCACTTGCGTAGGTAGATGCACAAAGTACTGAGCTTGATCCCCATCACACACACAAAAAAAACCTTGAAACTGGTAGTGGTCCTAACATACCAGAGCTCAGTGACTGAAATTTAATATTGCTCTTATTTTGAGAGATTTTTCATTTGTTTCTCAAGTACAGTTACTTGAACTAAACTCCATAGTTCTGTGTATGTTAATGAGGCAGCGTAGTTGTGTCAACGTAAGCATAATGTCTATTCTGGCAGTTTTTTGGGTTTTTTTATTTTTATTTGTTGAGACAGAGTCTCATTCTACCACAGACTTCTGAGGAACTGGCAATCCTCCCCCTCCTGCATGCTGAGATTGCAAGCCTGAACTACCACATTGGCTGGCAGTTGTAATCTCTTTATTGTTTTGTTTTTTGAGATGGTCTTATATAGTCCAGGCTGGCCCTGAGCTTGCTGTATAGCTAAAGATGGTCCTCCTATTTCTACCTAACTGCCGAAATTATAGGTGTGGGTCACCATGTCTAGTTTATATGGTACTGGGAGTTGAACCCAGAATGCTTCATGCATTCAGGCAAAGCACTGTACCAGTATCTTCAGCCTTTATTTTTGTTTTTTTCAGACAAGTCTTTGTAGTCCAGGCTGCCCTGGGATTTATGTAGACCATACCTGGCCATGAACTTGTACTGATCTTTCTGCCTCTGTCTCCCAAATGCTGGGATTGTGTATGTATACAGTACCATAACTGGCCACCTTAATGTCCTCTTATTTTGTGTGTATTGTCTCATATCCAAACAGACCAGAGAAACAAATATATGTATCATAAGTTAAATATTATTGAGCATATTGCTCATTATCATCAGGAGATTGTCATTTTTCCACATCTCAGTTATTCCTACTGGTTGACAGCAACTCAGGAGAGGAATTGTTGGCATATGAAAGAACAAAAGGCAGATAATAAAAGTTCCATTAGAGGGCTGGAGAGATGGCCTAGCGGTTAAGAGCGCTGACTGCTCTTGCAGAGGACCCGGGTTCGATCCCCAGCACCCATGTGGCGGCTGAGAACCATCTGAAACTCCAATTCCAGGAGAACTCCAGTTCCAGGGGAATCCGACACCCTCTTCTGACCTCCGCGGCATTGCATGACACAGGTGCACAGACCTGCATGCAGACAGTACATTCATACACATAGAGAAAAATAAGAAAATTTAAAAAAAAGTTCCATTAGATCATCACCATGTCTGTCTACAGTGAACATGGAAAAACATTTACAAAGAAAACTTGGAACCAGATTAATTTATCCTAACTTTTACAAAAAATTAAATCTGGTACCTTATTTTTTGAGTCTGGAGGTTTCCATGAAATTGATTAAAACTCTAGTCCCAGCACTTTGGAGGCACAGACAGGAAGATCAGGAGTTCAGGACCTAAGTTCAGATCCTCAGCCATAAATGCCAGGTACCAGAATATATTTGTAACTGAGCAGGGGGTCGGGGGAGAGGAGTCGAGCTGATCCCTAGAGCTGATGGGCCTATCTACATCTATAGGTTTCAGTGGGAGAAGCATGTCTCAAAAAATAAGGTAGAGAGTGATCAGGGCGGAAAGCAATCAAGGAAGACATCTGATGTCTGATGGGAACCTCCGGACCTCGGTGTGTACAAATCCACAAGGTCATGTACGTAACACACACAGAGTTTAGCATAAACATCAAAACTTAAATACGAATTCAAGTTCATCTACCCCAGCTTGGTGTTCAGAGGCACAGTCATCCCACAGAAGAAGCCCCAAGTACCCCTTTGAAGCTGAAAGTGTTTTCAATTTCATAGTGGCCCATTCATCTGTAAACCTATGTTTTTTTGTGATTTTATTAATCATTTAACAAATTATCATCTGTTATGTTTTCTAGTGCTACCCCAACACCACAATGCTATGAAACATTTTATTTATTTATTTATTTATTTATTTATTTATTTATTTATTTATTTATCTTTTTGAGACAGGGTCTCCTTTTAGTCCCAGCTGGCCTGGGTCTCGTTGTGTAGACCAAGCTGGCCTTGAACTCACAGAGATCCACCTGCCTCTGCCTCCTGAGTGCTGGGATTAAAGTGCGCCACCATGCCCAACTATTTATTTTGATAGTCTTTTTTTAATATTTATTTACTATTTTATGTGTATGAGTGTACTGTCTGCATGTAAATAGGTGCACCAGAAGAGGGTGTCAGATTCCCCTGGAACTGGAGTTAAAGATAGTTCTTAGCCGCCATGTGGGTGCTAGGAATCAAACCCAGGTCCCCTGCAAGAGCAGTCGGTGCTCTTACCCGCTGAGCCATCTCTCCAGCCCCTGATAAGTCTTATGTATGTCTGGCTGGCCTTGAACTCACTCTATAGCTGAATATGACATTGAACTTCTGATCCTCCTATTTCTACAAGTCCTAGGATTACACGTGTGCTCTACCCTCCCAGTTTTATGTTGTGCTGGGTATCAGATCTAGGACTTCATGCATGCTAGTCAAGCACTCTATCAACTGACAACATTCACAGCCCAACATAGATTTTTTTACCTTACAGTTTGGTAGCTTAGAACCCCAACATAGGTTTTACAGGATTAAGATCAAGGTAGTGCCGAGTTCTGAGTTTCCAGAGGCCACCCCCTTTCTATGCTTGTGGCCCTTCTCCATCTGCAAAGCCAGATCTGTCACATCTATTTAATCATTTCTGTAGTTACATTAGCTTTCCTTCTGCTTTTCTCTCACTTTTAAGGACCAATATGATTACACTGTCCCATCCTGGTGCTGGAGAATCCTTTTTTTTTTTTTTTTTTTTTTTNTCCTTCTTGAAGACCATATGCATTACCACGTAGCCATCCTGGTGGCGGAGAATCCCGTTTTTTTCTCTTTTTTTTTTGTTTTGTCTTTTTGAGTACCGGTCTCTAGCCTAACTCTAGTTGCCTGGAACACTCTGTAGACCAACTGGCCTGAACTCAGACCTCTGCTTACCTTGCCTCCTAGGTTTGGTTAAAGGCTGTACTTATGCCCACTAAAGCGTTGGCTAAAAGACAGTTCTTAGCTGGCCAGTGGGTGGCTGGCAGAACCTGTTCCTAAGAAGCTGCAAGAGCAGTCAGATGCTCTTAACTGCTGACCTGATCTCTCCAGCCCTGGTGGCTGAAGGCTGAGCAGGGAATTTCATGTTCAAGACTTGGCTGGGCTGCTGAGTGATAACAGTGACCCCCTGGATTATCCAGGCTAATCCCCCTATTCTACAGCCAGTTGATCAAGCCTTAGATTCTTTTTTTTTCTTTTAGAGTTTTATAAGAGGGTTAGTGCTGTGGGGATAAAGGAGGGTTTAATGTGATTACAACACTGGGCTGACATGGGAGGAGTGTGTGATGCAGGTTACAGGACTATTTATTTTTTTCTTTTCATATTTATACTATAAAAAATATTTTAAAGAACTATCAGTATTGTATTACCAAGAGTGAGGTAATATGTTTACAAAACATTTACAGAATTTGATACGCAAATAATGGATTTAGGAAGGAGAGCGAATTAGACCTAGTAACAGAGGGAGTCAGTCCATGGAAGAGGCAGACAGCAACACTGGAGGACAAGGCTGGGCTCCTCAGGAGAAGGACAGTTTATGTAGTGCAACAGCCAATCAGAGTTAACACTCACAGTTAAAGTACCAACAAGGGAAGTACACAAAGCATCAAGCCAATTAAGAAAGCAGAGAGATGACAGTTTAAAGTAGCCAAATCAAGAGGAGAAACCACCAAAGCAGCAACACAGTCATTCTCTAGATGACAAGGTATAATGGCTTAATTGTCTCAAACACTATACCAACTGAGTTTTGTAATATCCTCTCTTTTTTTTTTTTTTTTTTTTTTTTTTTTTTTTTTGGTCTTTCTTCTGAAATAGGGTCTCCCTGTAGGCCCCCACTGTCCTGGAACTCACTCTGTAGACCAGGACTGGCCTTGAACTCCAAGATCTGCCTGCCCTCTGCTCCCCAAGTGCTAGTAATTAAAGGTGTGCACCACCATGCGCAAGCTTTTTTTTTCTTTTCTATTCTTAATCTCTCTAATAATGCTCTACTATTCTCTACACCATCCTCATATGTGAGATCATTCTACGATCCTGGAAGGAAGTTCCTAGAGTCGACCACATTTGGTGTTTCCAAGATGGAATAATATCTGCTAAGGAGGGGGTTGTATTGGGTCCTAGCACCATGATTTTAATGTAGTTTACTCACTGGTTTTAATAAATCTGACATGTTGAGTTTAATAGGATGGCATGGTCCCACAAGGTCAGAGCAACCAGAAGGATTAGTTTACTGGCAGATCTAGGAAGTCCTCAGCTCTCATCTGAGAAAAGAAACTGGCTCTTTGGCGGGTCTTGATTGACCCTAAACTGCCTGGCCAATTTTTAGCTCCTACTTTTATAACATTACCCGCCTCTGAGGAGGTTGGTTACCCCAATTGCTAAGAGGGAATCGAGGCGCCGACCGCTATGACTTCTTCCATGCTGAAAAGGGGCATAGGGGGGTGGCAACATGGGGTATTACTCCTGCTCAGCGGATTTATCTAAAAGAGCCCCAAAAGTATAGCTATGAAGAGAACAAAGTCCTTGACGGGTGCCTGTGAAAGAAGTGAAAGCTGAAGGAGCAGGTACATTTCTTCTAGGCAGGGCAAGGGGAGAATGAACTAAGGGTGGATATCCATTGAAAGCCTGTGGTGGTGGCACAGCCGACCTATCCTGCACTCTGGGAGGCAGAGCAGGCGGATCTTTGTGAGTTTCAAAGCCAGCCTGTTACACAGAGAGTGAGTTCCAGGACAGCTTGTGGCTACAGGGAGACCCTGTCTCGAAAAGACCAAAAAAAAAAAAAAAAAAAAAAGTCCATTAGAATTTCTCAACAAGGGGTTCCAAAGCATCCATTATTAGACTTTCTCCTTTTCTTTTTTTTTGGGGGGGGTCTTTTTGAGATAGGGTCTCCCTGTAGCCCCAGCTGTCCTGGAATTCACCAGGCTGGCCTTGAACTCACAAAGGTCCGCCTGCCTCTGCCTTCCGAGTGCTAGGATTATAGGCATGCGCCACCATGCCCGGCAGGCTTCATCCTTTTCATTTGGACCTTGTCTCTGGACTCAGGATTTGCTTTCCAGGCATTTTATAGTCACAGTGTGAGTTTCCTCTTAGGTAGCCGGCAGTAGGGCATACAGAGGCTCATATGGCTTTGGATGGGGCAGGACCCCAGGGGAGTCTCTAAACTTTCCAGCAGAGCAGTGGTCAGGTTCGGTGGCAGTTGAGGACCCCTGAGCTGGGAGGTTGGACCAAGAAGCCCAGCCAAGGGGCCACCACCATTCCAGATCCTATAAAGTTCCGAGGCTTCCAGGCTTTACTTTCACTTTTGCTTTAGACTTGCTAATGAGGGTCTCCACCGAGTACCCCCTGGGGGGGGTTTCCTCTTATCTCTGTGGGACCTCCAAATGTTGGAAAGATGCAGGGGAGAGACCACTCATTTAACCACGTGGAGTTTTAAAGGGTTTAATTTAATTACAATGCCTGGCCAACACAACTTGGGAGGAGTGTGGCCAAGCCTTACATTCTTTACAAGCTTAATTTCTCTTGCTATATAACCTAACATTCACAAGCTCATCTTCAGAGTGAGCATTATACTTACTAGAGAATTAAGGTAGAGATAAAGAATTTTTTTTGGGGGGGGTGTCTTTTCGAGACAGGGTCTCCCTGTTGTCCCAGCTGTCCTGGAACTCACCCTGTAGACTAGGCTGGCCTTGAACTCACAAAGATCTGCCTGCCTCTGCCTCCTGAATGCGAGGATTAAAGGCATGTGCCACCACGCCCAGTGTGATAAAGAATTTTTAAAAAGATCCTAGGAATCAGGGCTGGAGACATGGCTCAGCAATTAAGAACACTGGCTGTTCTTGCAGAAGACCTGTGTTCAAATCCAAGCACCCACATGGTGGATAAGAACCATCTAGCCGGGCGTGGTGGCGCACGCCTTTAATCCTAGCACTTGGGAGGCAGAGGCAGGCGGATCTTTGTGACAAGTTCCGGTCGGACCAGATGTGAGTGAGTTCCAGGACAGCTGGGGCTACAGGGAGACCCTGTCTCGAAAAGACCCCCCCCCCAAAAAAAAAAGCTATATGGCTATAACTTACCTGATTTTCTCTGTGCTTCAGTTTCTTGTTTGTGAAACAGAGTTGTTGTTATCTGCCTCTTTGGGGTTGTTAATGAAACCCAGCTGAATTGACACTTTCAAAGTGCCCTGAGCTAGGTCTGGTACACAGGAAGCGTTAACTTGTGCCAATCTTAATATGTTTCTGGGCTCTTGTGCGGCTGGCACATGGTCAGCATTAGGTAAAGGATGAGTATTGTTTCATAGGTCCCAAACGGGTATAATGTCTGTCTGTCTGTCTCAGCTGGGCTCCTTTTTGCCTTCTAGTCACAAATTCAGGGCCTTCGTCGGCCTCCCCTGAGTTCCTGTAGTGTGCCGGAAGGGGGAGGTACAATAATTGTTCCCATCCTAGGAGGGAGAGTGAGCATCATTCTTACCACTTTGGGGAGTTTGTTGTGCTGGGATACCTGTTGTCTGTTGGCTTTCAGAAGGTGATTGATTATAACCTTTGTTTCACTAATACTATCTTAACCTTATCAGGCCATAGTTTTTCTTGATCTACTAACTTTCCTAAAAATTATTTTTATGGTGAAGCAGTGTGACACAACGACAGAAATGATAGAGTTCTCAGTGGATGTAAACTTAATATGGGATAGCTATCATTGGAAGGCTACAATGTATTGCAAATACTGGATGCTGATTGGAGTTACATATTGTAGTGTGTGATTTATTTCAGTGTTTACTTCTTCATGCAGATGTGGGAAGAGGGACAGGATTGGAGGACAGGGACATGTAGAAGATAAGTGGTCTTTCTGATATTCCTGCATTTGGCTGATGTAAGAGCATTTATCGTTCTTTACTGTTCTGAGAAGTACTGCTACCACGCCTGGCTAAGATTTATTATTATTATTGTTATTATTATTATTATTATTATTATTATTATTTTTTATTAATTTTTTATTTATTTCTGTATGTGTACGAATGTATTGTCTGCATGCAAGTCTGTGCACCCGTGTCGTGCAATGCCGCGGAGGTCAGAAGTGGGCGTCGGATTCCCCTGGAGCTGGAGTTCTCCTGAAGTTGGAGTTTCAGACGGTTCTCAGCCGCCATGTGGGTGCTGGGGATCGAACCCGGGTCCTCTGCAAGAGCGGTCGGCGCTCTTAACCGCTAGGCCATCTCTCCAGCCCCTATTGTTATTATTATTATTTAATTCATTTACTCATCCTTCCTTCCTTCATTTATTTATTTATTTATTTATTTTATGTGTATGAATGTACTATCTGCATGTAGGTTTGTGCACCCATGTCGTGCAATGCCGCGGACGTCAGAAGAGGGCGTCGGATTCCCCTGGAACTGGACTTCTCCTGGAATTGGAGTTACGGACGGTTCTCAGCCGCCATGTGGGTGCTGGGGATTGAATCTGGGTCCTCTGCAAGAGCAGTCGGCGCTCTTAACCACTAGGCCATCTCTTCAACCCCCATTTACTCATCCTTTAACTTCACCAAGCTTCTGACCAGTCCTGAGACATGGAGGTGACACAGTGTCTAGGATGGGGACAGAACATATGAACATATAATTATTGGTATTCTTTTACTGTAGCATGAGAAAGAAAACAAATTCCCTGGGCCATCTTTTCATTGCCTGGAGGTGATAGAGGGTGGGCAGAACATGGTTTCCGTGGCTTGGTAGCTAGTGTAGCAAGATGCTGGACATTGTGCACAGAACAGACCCCATTCTTTCCTACACTTACAGTTGTACAGCTTGTGCTGTAGTGTGTCAGCTGGGCAGCAACCTAAGTAATCAAATGGGGACACAGTGCAGTGGATGAACAGGGAGGCCCTCCAGTCTCAGCTGCAGTGCTCATCACGGGACTCCATTGAGTAGGTGATTATTATTATTATTATTATTATTATTATTATTTTGTCTTTTTGAGAGAGGGTCTCCCTTTAGTCCCAGCTGGCCTGGAGCTTGCTGTGTAGACCAGGCTGGCCTTGAACTCACAGAGATCCACCTGCCTCTGCCTCCTGAGTGCTGGGATTAAAGGTGTGCACCACCACGCCGGGCCTAAGATGGTTCTTAGCTGCCATTTGGGTGCTGGGAATCGAACCCCTGTCCTCTGCAAGAGCAGTCAGTGCTCTTAACTACTGAGCCATTTCTCCAGCCCTGAGTAGGTGATATTTGGGCAAGATTGGGTGTGGTCAGAATAGCTTTAGTTAGGTCATTTCCTAGGTCATTTCATGTGGAGGGACATGCAGAGCAGAGGTCCTAGGTGGATAGAGAAGCAGCAGGAAGGTCAGTGTAATGGTTGATGCTGAGAAAACCAGTGGATAAGAGATGAATGTGAGATGAGGGTGTGGCAGGAAACCTTGTCTTATAAGGCTTTGTAGACTTTGCCAAGTGTGTCTGTGCTTGTTCTGGAAAATTGGGAAATCTGTGGTGAGATTCCAGTAGAGGAGTGAAGTGGAGTGATTGCTTTTTTGAACACCAGCAGCTGTTGTGTTTGGGGTAGGCTCCAAGGGAGCAGCAGCCTGGCCAGGATGTGGCAGAAGACAGTAGGAGGTGCACAGGTGCTGACTGCTCTGATGGAGTGCTTTGAAATAAGAAACAGACAAGAGTGACCAGGGGGGCTGGAGAGATGGCCTAGCTGTTAAGAGCGCCGATCGCTCTTGCAGAGGACCTGGGTTCGATCCCCAGCACCCACATGGTGGCTGAGAACCATCTGTAACTCCAATTCCAGGAGAACTCCAGTTCCAGGGGAATCCGACACCCTCTTCTGATCTCCGAGGCGTTGCACAACACGGGTGCACAGACCTACATGCAGACAGTACATTCATATAAATAAATAAATAAATAAATAAATAAATAAATAAATAAATAAATATTTTTAAAAAAGTGACCAGGATGAGGATTTGGGATCTTTGCAAATAGTATCTTTATTGTAAAGTTTAATTGAATTTACTGGTAGGATTGATTTCTCATTGTTGCTTTTAATTATGCTCATAAAAGAAGTTTAATTTGAACAGCATACAAGTTTCTAGTGAATATTGTTGACCCTTTATTCTTTTAACTGCACTCTATTTCTCATTATTTTAAAAAGGATGTTACCGAGTTAAGGAATTTAAAAGCATAATTTGTATTTATTTATTTATTCATTTATTTATTTATTTTTGGTCTTTTCGAGACAGAGTCTCCTTGTAGCTCCAGCTGGCCTGGAACTCGCTTTGTAGACCAGGCTGGCCTTGAACTCACAGAGATCCGCCTTCCTCTGCCTCCCAAGTGCTAGGATTAAAGGCGTGCACCACCATGCCCAGCTGTTTTTAATATTTAATGAGAACAGTATAAGAAATATATCACCAACTTAGCCAGTACTCAAGACAAGCTATCTGACCCTCTCAACCTCATTCTCCTCTCTGTCAAAAAATGAAGAAGTAGTTACTTCTCTGGGATTGAGATTGTCCTCCTTCTGATTGCTGGTGGTGCCGCCTCCTTCCCTCCCCACTGCAGCTCTCGTCAGCTCCTGCTCCTCACCAGCCCCATGGCCACTCAGGTTTCTGTAGCCACTGCTTCAGCTCCAGTGGGCACTAGGCATACCTGTAGGTACCTGCTCNAAAAAAAAAAAAAAAGAGAAAAAAAGAAGTTACAAATAGGGGAAAAAAAAAAAAAAAGAAAAAAACAAATCTTGGGATGGGGAAAGAAAATCAGGGGCCAGAGAGAGATGACTCAGCAGTTAAGAGCACTGGCTGCTCTTGCAGAGGACCTGGGTTCCGTTCCCAGCATGCACATGGAGGCTACAACCATCTGTAACTCCAGTTCCAGGAGCTTCGACACTCTCTTCTGACCTCCATGGGCACTGCACGACATGGGTGTACTGATATATAAGCAGCCAATACACATGTAGACATAAAAATAAAATATTTTTTAAAGCAAAAATAGAAGATTTTGTGGAAATAATTGTTCCTAATGTGTGGACAACCAAAATTTAGAGATCAAACTTTCCCAGGATACTCGGAAGACTGAGCAAGCACATAGCATTCACATCACCCCCCACCCCACCCCCACACATAGATGCTCTGTGATATCCCCCTCCCATTGAGCTCTCAGTACTGCAACTATGTCAGGTACTTAATAGGCTGTCAGTCAACATTTACAAGGTGCATGAATAAATTATTAATAGCTTAGATTTTTTAAAATAGATTTTACTGCTAAAGGGAGCTTTTTTTTTTTTTTTTGGTCTTTTTGAGACAGGGTCTCCCTGTAGCCCCAGCTGTCCTGGAACTCACTCTGTAGATTAGGCTGGCCTTGAACTCACAAAGATCCGCCTGCCTCTGCCTCCCAAGTGCTAGGATTAAAGGCGTGGGCCACCACGCCCGGCTTAAAGGGAGCTTTTTTATCTTCAAACTGAAAATCAGTTACCCATACAGGATTTAAGGGAGAGAGGTACTAGAGAAATAGCTCAGTGGTTAAGAGCACTGGCTGCTCTTGCAGAACACCTAGGTTCAATTCCCACACCCACATGGTGGCTATCACCTATAACTCCAGTTCCAGAGGATCTGATGCCCTCTTCTGGCCTCCATGCACATTCATGGAGGCGAAGCATACACAGAAAACATGATTTCAATATTTTAATATTTAATATGCACCCATGTTGTACAATGCCGCGGAGGTCAGAAGAGGGTGTCGGATTCCTCAGAAGAGGGTGTATGTGGGTGCTGGGGATCGAACCCAGGTCCTCTGCAAGAGCAGTTGGTGCTCTTAACCGCTAGGCCATCTCTCCAGCCCCAAAAAACATTTAAACATTTTATTTATTTATTTATTTATTTATTTATTTATTTTTTTTTTTTTTTTGTCTTTTTCGAGACAGGGTCTCCCTGTAGCCCCAGCTGTCCTGGAACTCACTCTGTAGACCNGATGAGCTCTGGTGGGGTGGGAAGTTGGGGGGACACGGGTCTAGATTTGATAAAAATATGATAAATAAATTAAAAAAAGAAAAAAAAAATTAAATTAAATTAAATTAAGCTAAATTAAATTAAAACTACAACTGTAGCAAGCCACTCCATGAAGGGTTAATATTTCTTGGGATTTGTGACTTGTGGCATACTTCTAGAGTTAATCTTCAATGAAAAGACAAAAGAACTATGTGGTTATTGCAAGCACAGTGCCCAGAAGGTAAACCTCTGGGGCAAATCATGTGCTCTTAAGTTATTGAAATGCACTCTGGTTAAGCTGAAGCTATTTCAGAGAGCAAACACATATAAGTTTAGTTTAAAGGTCCCTTTGACATCGATACATTGTATTTCTTAACTTATCTGACATGTGTACATTGTATTCTATGTAACTTGCTATTGCATGTCTTATGTGTTCTTGGCATAATATTTTTTGTAATCACAGATCATTCATTATTTTACTACTGAATTAAAAACTCAGGACTGAAAAAATATAATATAGCGCTTGAAACTCTTGCTAAGGCAATAAGACAAGAAAGGGAAATGAAAGGAGTACTAATTGGAAAAGAGGAAGTCAAGCTATCCCTGTTTGCAGATGATATAGTTTACCTGAGGGATGCTAAAAACTCCACCAGAAAAGTCCTAGAAACAGTTAAGAGTTTCAGTAACATGGCAGGATACAAAATTAACCTAGAAAATTCAGTAGCCTTTTTTTTTTACACCAACAACAAGAAACCAGAGAAAGAATATAAGGAGAACTTCCCACTCATAATATTTTCAAAAAACAATAATACCTGGGAATAAACCTAGCCAAAGACATGAAGGTCTCTCACAACAAAAATTTAACCTCTGAAGAAGGAGATTGAAGATAACATCAAAAGATGAAAAACCTATGTTTATGAGAAAATTAATATTGAAAAAATCTCTTTACCCAAATTAATATACAGATTAAATGCAATCCCCCCAAAATCCCCAAGAGTTTCTTCACGGACTTGGAAAAAAGTCCTTAAATTCATATATGGAAAGACAAAATACCCCAAATAGTTAAAGCAACACTGAGTGAAAAATGCAATACAGAGGGACAGGGATCACCTTACTGGACTTCAAGCTATACTACAGGGCCATAGTCATAAAGACAGCCTGGTACTGGCACAAAAACAGACCCTTTGACCAATGGAACAAAATTGAAGATCCAAACTTGAGCTCATACAATTTCAGCCACCTCATATTCTATAATGGGCCAAAAAAGCTCATTGGAGGAAAGATAGCATCTTCAGCAAATGGTACTGGGAAAAGTGAATCACCATATGTAAAAGAACAAAATTAAATCCCTACCTCTCACCCTGTACATAAGTCAACTCCTAATGGATTAAAGACTTCAGTGTGAAACCTGAAACTCTGAAGGTGATAGAAGAAAAAGTTGGTAACAATCTACAAGACATAGAAGTAGGAAAAGACTTCCCAAATCAAAATCAAACAGCAGCTGCACAGGAAATAAGGTCAACAGCTGACAAGTGGGACCTCATCAAACTCAAAAGCTTCTGTACAGCAAAAGAAACAATCAAGGAAGTGAAGAGAAAAAACCACAGAATGGGAGGAAATATTCACCAGTAATACATCTGACAAAGCACTAACATCCATAATATATAAACTACTCAAAAAACTAAGAAGCAAGAAAACAAATGACTCACTCAAAAGATGGAGTAAAGAGTCTGAACAGAGACTTCACCAGTGAGGAAGTAAAGATGGCTGAGAAACATCTTAAAAAGTGTCCAACATCATTAATAGTTAAAGAAATGTAAAGTAAAAGCACTCTAAGATATCATCTCACTCTGATTAGACTGCTATGATAAAAAGAAAGACACCAATTGCTGGAGAGGTTGTGGGGAAAAGGGAACACTCATCCACTGCTGGTGGGAATGTAAACTCATACAACCACGGTGGAAAGCAGTATGGAGAATCCTTAAAAGTCTCAAAATGAGTCTACCACTTGACCCAGCCATACCACTCCTGGGTATGTCCCCACAGGACTCCTCCCACTGCAAAGATACATGCACATCTATGTTTGTTGCACCTCTTTTCATAATAGGGAAGAGTTGGCACCAACCCAAATGCCCCTCAACTCATGACTGGATAACAAAAATATAGTACATCTACATAATGGAGTTCTATGCAGTGGTAAAGAAAGATAACATCATGAACTTTGCAGTTAAATGGATGGAACTCAAAGCCATTATGCTAAGTGAAGTAACACAGTCCCCCCAAAACAAATGGTTTCCCTCATTTGTGGATGCTAGTAATGAATTTCCCAACTGAAAGGCAAGTTGAGCAATGTTATTGTTGTATTTCTATCTGAAAGCAACTGTGCTGTTATAATGTGATTCTTGTAATGAATTAACTTAATTAATTAATTAATTAATTAATTCAAATCCTTGACTTAACTTAAGACTTACTTTTAGACATGGTTATTAATGTATATATGTGGAAGATATATATTCATATTTTAGAGTAATATAAAATTGCAAGGAAAGATTGTGAACTCCTGGACATATATAGGAGTTAACATACAGTTTATTCCTGGAGGACATCATTCTGGTACATATATGACAGATACATGGGCACAATTTGGAGTGGTACTGTTGGGAGAGAGCCACAGCAGCATGAGGACAGGGTCAAGGAATGGACCACATGAAGGACTGATGTGTGTGAATTCTGCCTAAGACAATAAAGTTTTGCAGAGAAAAACTTTGGAGAGACTGAGAGAAAGATGCAGGACATTTGGCAGAGTGCATGAACTGCAGTGGGGTCAGAAGAAGGGAAAGGGGAATATGTCTAAATTGAACTGAAAAATGATGTATGATATACACAAAACATCAAAAAAATTATTATACTAAAAATTTTAAAAATTAAAAAAGAAAGGAACCTTCAAAAGTGAACACAAAAAGAGCTTCAACTGTTGCATTTTTTAAACTTCAGATCTAAGACTAGCAACTTATATCTAAAAAAAGAATGGCATCTGTAAGTATAAATATATCTGTATTTCCATATAATTAGCATATTTCAATGTATGCATTTATTTATTTTTTATTGAACTTTTCTGCATTTCATACATTTCTTAATATAATTTAGACCTATTATCCCTTCCATGTCCCCCCTGACAGGACTCGTGGATTCTGCCCTACACGTCTTGCATCTTTTTCTCAGTGTTTTTAAAATTTTTCAATGCAGAAGTTTACTATTTGAGGAAGAAGTTTACTATTTCTGTCATTTAATTGAACATGTATTTGTTGTTGTTGTTCCCTTTAATTTTATATTGCTCCAATATACACATATATACACTCTACACATATTCAAAATTATGACATCTGAAAATAAGCTGTAAGTTGATTCGAAAACATGTTTATGGATTCACATTTTAACAGCAAAGTTGCATGCAGGTAAAAATAAATATTTACATTCGGTTGTGTTTTATTTTGGGTTTTTTTTGGGGGGGGTCTTTTTGAGAAAGAGTATCTCTGCAGCCCCAGCTGTCCTGGAACTCACTGTGTAGACCAGGCTGGCCTTGAACTTACAGAGATCCACCTGCCTTCGCATCCTGAATGCTGTGATTAAAGGCATGTGCTACCATGGTGGGCTTGCTTTACATTCCTTAATTACATAGCAATTTTATGTATGTTTTAATGTACTTTTTTTTGTCTTTTTGAGACAGGGTCTCCCTTTTATACCAGCTGGCTTGGAGCTCAATACCAGCTGGCCTGGAGCTCACTATGTACACCAGGCAGGCCTTGAACTCACAGAGATCTGCCTGCCTCTGCCTCCTGAGTGCTAGGATTAATAGTGTGTGCTATCACATCCATGGCATTAATGTACTTTACTTTATAGTAACATCAGGTATTATATTTACTAAAAAAAGGAAAAAAAATACTTGGTTTGCCTTACAAATAAGGATTTGGTGCTAGGATCCACAGATGAGGGACACCATACATCCTTTGTTTTTCTAGGACTGTGTTACTTTACTTAGCATAATATCTTCTAGTTCCTTCCATTTATCTGCAAATTTCATGATGTCTTCTTCCTTTACCACTGCATAGAATTCCATTTTGTAGGTGCAACATATTTTCTTTATCCAATAATCAATTGAGGGACACTTGGGTTGCTTCCAGCTCTTACCTATTGTGAAGAGAGCTGCAGTAAAAATAGATGTGCATGTATGTCTGCAATAGGATGAATCTTGTGGACATATATCCAGGAGTGGTATGACTGGGTCAGGAGGTAGGTTCATTTTAGGTCTTTTGTGTTGGTGCACACCTTTAATCCTAGCACTTGGGAGGAAGAGGCAGGCAGATCTTTTTGAGTTCAAGGACATCCTGGTCTTCAGAATGAGTTCCAGGCCAGCTGGGGATACAGGGAGGCCCTGCCTTGAAAAAATAAAATAAAAATAAAAAAGAGTTCTCCACACTGCTTTCCATAGTGGTTGCACAAGTTTGCATTCCCATCAGCAGTTAGAGTGGCCCCCCTCCTTCAAAACCTCTCTAGAATTTGGTATCATTTGGTTTCTTAATCATAGCCAGCCTTACTGAGGTAATATGAACTCTTAAAGTGGTTTTAATTTGCATTTCTTTAATTTTTAAAGATGAACACTTTTTAAGATATATATCAGCCATTTTCTTCATTTGTGAAATCTCTGTTCAGCTCTTTACTCCATCTTTTGATAGGTTATTTGCTTTCTTGTCCCTTTGTTTTTGAGGAATTAATATGTTCTCAATGTTAATATTCTGTCACATGTATCATTTTGATAAAGGCTTCAAGAGAAGAAACAAGGTTAAAAATCATAGTAAAAGAAAAAAAGAGATAAAAAAAGAAAGAGAATGTAAAGATTGTAGAGAGATGTGCTACAGGGGTGTCCAACAGGAGCTGTCAGGAGAGATTGGGTATGAACAAAGTGGATTTTACACATGTAAGTAATTTTCAATGAATAAAGAAGGGGATATATGTCTGAACTGAATTGGAAAATGATGTATGAAATACACAAAACATCAATAAAAATATTTTTAAAGCCAGAAAGATTCTGGAAGATGAGATATTCTGATATTATGCTTTTAGATTATTTACCAGATGCTCCTACAAAAGCCTGAATAAATAAGATTTCTTATAGTATAAAAACAGTTCTATATATGCGTTATTTTCTTATTTGTATTTTGGGGATTTTGAAAGCTTTCTGTAAGTTCACTCAGACTTATTTTGCTTTTTGTCATTTCTTAAGTTCATAGAGATAAATATTTTTTAAGGTTTCTATTTTTGACCCATGAGTCTCAAAAAAGCAGTTGTTTTATACATACCTATAGGGTAGAATCAAGGCACAGATTTCATCAAGTTCACTCATGCTGTTTTGGGCTACTGTATGTGATTAACTTGGGAAACAAAGTTTATTTTTGAGTTAAATCATCCTATAGGTGAAAGAGATTGCTACCAGTTGATACTATATGACACCAAAATTATAGAGAACATTTGTTTATACCAATCCCAAAGGAATTGTTATACAGATCTTAGTTAAAGCTAATGTGGACAAGAGCAATTTATATCACCAATTAACTCAGATGCATTACCATTTTTATCAGCCTTCAAACCAATGTTGTCCAATATGCACATATTTACTTTTACTAAGTCAAAAACATGTATCCTGTAGAAGAGTCTGGGCAAAACTGGATACTTTGTTGAACTCACGTCAATTAAACATGCCCCAATCGAATATACACCCGTGTCCCTCTCCCCCCTCCCGAGTCCACATTTCAGTCAGCCTTCTGATGCAATCTTTCTGTTGTTGTTCTTTTAATATGCATCCCTCTCCACAAGAAATATTTATAACTGGGTTATTGGTACTAGCATCCACATATGAGAGATACCATTTGTTGTTTGTTTTTCTGGGACTGTGTTACTTCACTTAACATGATGTCTAATTGCATGTGCTTCATTAGTAGGATTGAAAGGTTATGCCTGGACAAGCTGGCAGCCCATGAAAGAAAACAGCCAGAACTGACTAGAGACCAAGACATCAGAGAAAGAGTGTTTTGCTTCTCATCCACCTGTGCCCCTTTTCTAAGCCTAGGGAACAATCTGCGGAAGAGGGGGCGTGGTAGAATGTAAGGGCTTCGATTGGGGTTAATGGTGTAACTACAACAATATAGACTGGACTTACATTTGATCAACTTGATTGAACATACAAGCCCCCCCCGCTGGATGGTGGGACCCATGAGCTGTGTGGGTTTGGGCACAACTGCTTGCAAATTGGTTTTACATGAACGATGCTTGTACTAACAAATTATCACTTATTGTTAAAAAAAAATGAAAACAAAACAAAACAAAAAAGCAGAGAAAGATGCAGAAAACTTACGGCAGAATGAATGATCTGGGATGGGTAGGGGTGGGGTGGGGGGAAGGGAAGGGGATATATGCCTGCACTGAATTGGAAAATGATGTATGAAATACACAAAGCATCAATAAAAAAAAGAAATAAATATTTTATAACAATTTCTCTAAAACACATCTTGTTTTTCAAACATTGAAAATTTACTTTTCCAAAGAGGATTTTCATTTTATTTCCAGAAACTGAAATTATTTGGGTATTCTTTTGAGAAAAAGAATCATTGGGTAAAGTAGGAATTGTGTAAGAAGGACACTGAATTTGGATTTGGAAATTCGGTGATTTTCAGAGACTACCGTGTGTCTTCAAACTCGAGGTCCCTTCCTATGACCAGGAAATCTTCTGGGACTAATCCCCCTGTCAATTCTGCTGACTCATTCACAGCTGCAAGTGGGGAAGCAGAAGAACCACTAAGTGAGCTTGTTCTTATAACACTTGGGCTTAGAAATCTGTTGATAGCAGAGAAAAAGAAATGTCTTGAAGCATATGGAACTGGATGCTAATATGTGCAAATTCTTCAATTCATCAGAGTTGCCAAACTCTGCAGAGGACTCAGGTCTCAGGAAACCTAATTAAGATAGAATTTTGCTTCTGTCAGAATATACTTAAAAATGTTGTATCTGTGAATGTAAATGCCCTGCATTCCTTTGTATATAATCCATCAACATTAACCATAAGATGTTATGTGTGGAGTGAAATGTTATAGCAATGCAAGTAGACAGAAGGACCAAGTATAGAGACACACATGACTGTACCAGAGAGTCATGAGCTTACACATCCCCTGCAGTTGATCTTCCATGTAACAGGAGGGTCTGAAGAAACAAGTATTCCTGCATAAATCCCTGTCACATTCATTATTTTTGGAGATAATCAATGTATGGGACTCATCTAGAATGCCAATTTTATAATTCATTTTACAGTTCCTGTGTTAGTTTTATATTAACTTTAATTACTAACTTTACAGTTAATACAGAATCACATAGAAATTTACATTCCTTGAAAAAGAACGATCTGAGTGAGCATATGAATGAAGAGAAAGGGGACTGTCAGAAACTGTGAGAGCAACACATAGGCCCTTATGTGACAGGATAGTGAGACAGTTTATATTCATAACATACATCTTGATATACCTGGAATTGTCCAGCAGTGAAAAAGTGTGTATATAGTAAATACATGAGTTGAAATTTTTATTGAAATATATTATTCAAAGAAAAAGTAAGCACAGGGCTGGAGAGGTTAAGAGCACTTACTGCTCTTGAAGAGGACACAAGTTCATTTCCCAGCACCCACTTTGGGTGACTCACAATAAGCTTGTCACTCCAATTCCAGGGAATCTGACTCCTCTAGGGTCAGTGGGAACATGGGCTTACTTGCACACAACCACCCAAAGACATTTACATACATAATTAAAACTACAAATACATATTCTTTAAAGTAAAACCACAAATCATCTGCATTGGCAGTTATGAAATAATTTATCAACTATAACCATACAAGATCAATAAAATACTATCAGGAGGCTGGCCAGATGACTCAGTAGGAGAAGGTGTTCACTTGCAAGCCTGACAACCTGAGTTCAATCTCTAGGACACTTATGCTGAAGGAAGAGAATCAACACTCCAGTTATTCTTGGACCTCCACAGGATGAACAATGTGCATGCTCATGCACATACACAGATAGACACACAGACATAGGCACAGACAGACATGCACACACACAACTGTATTAATCCAAAACAGCATCACTAACTGTGGAAAAATTTTCAAACAATTGGAACCTGTGGGAAACACACATTCATACCACCACCTTCCACTCCCTAGCCCCCACAGGCTCATGACCATTATATACAGAATGCAAAATTCATTTAGTCCAATGTTAAAAGTTCCTGTTGTTTTTACCAAACTCTATAGTTGAAGTGTCTTCTAAGATGCAGACCAACCTCTTGAGTGTAAGCCCCTGTAAAATTAAATGACAAATTACATACTCCCAACATACAGTGGAACTGAACACACATTCCCATTCCAAAAGGGAGGAACAGAGGCATAGTAAGGAAATGCCAGACAAAAACAAAATAGAAAGCTACAGGGCAAACACCAAATCCAGTGGCTCCATGTGTGACTTCTGGCTCTTCCAAAGGGATTAGGTGGCTCAGTTCTTCCAGCTTTGTGTGCAACATACACCCTTTTCTTAGGCTGGTACCACTCCCTGTTTGCAGCTCTCCTTGGTAATTATTTCACAGCTCTGGCATATTGAATGTCTTCTTGGGGTCTCCACTGCCAACCAGGCTTCACCTTCACAGTTTCACCCAATGCCTATCAGGGCCTTCTTTATACGGGGACGTGCCTGCTGCATCCTACCTGGACCTGGAGGCTCTCTGAAACCTCAGAGAACAAACTGATGACCGCTTCAGTATTGCATTTTTATGCCTCTAAAGGCAGCACCACATGAATAACACTGATGAGTTTGGCTGCAAGCTTGTGATGGACTGTAAGGAGCATAATAACATTAGCAAACATGTGGATTTGAAATGCTGTCTCTTTAGAGAATAGGAAAGTTAATTTAGCTTACTGAGAAACTGCACTAACCCAAGGCTGTTCAGTTAACCAGCCCAGAGTGCCAGCAGGGACGCTGAACCCAGCAAGGGAAGAACACAAATATTATAATACAATCTAATTTAATTAATTCCCACACAGGTTAATTCTATAATTCAAATTCTGTCCTGTCCTAGCCTATCTCCTCAAGGATACTCACCTACATGGCATTTTCTTACCCCTTGAAAGAGACAGAGGGGGTCCAAGCTAGGGAGTTCCAAGAAGCTGGTTGATTGGCTAATATGGATTTCTCTTGGACCTGGAGCTGTGGCAGCTCAGGCAGGCTGGTCCAGGCCACAGCAGTGGTCTGCATGCATCTCAGGCAACCTGGTGTCATGGGGGCAGGATGTCCAGTTGTTCTCAGCTGAGAGGATCGCAGTGGCATCTCACAGCAGTTCCTCAGAGGAGGAGGGAGAGCAAAGTCATTCTACACTTCCCAGCTTAAATAGTTGTGTGGGATGCAGTGGGTCTCAGGTGCTAATCTCAAGCTTGTGCTAATCTCAGGGTCCTGTCTGCATAGCAGGTCATTATCTTCCCTGTCTGGGGTCATGCCTCAGTCAAGGTAGGGGACCCGGGAGCGGTTATCAAGTCCTTGTATCCATGCTACCTCTTGCCACCTAATCAGTTGAGTATGGTCAGCCTTTCTGAGCCCCTCTGTGGACAGTCTAGTGCTGAGAGCTTATCTCTAAAGCAGCCCTAAGATGGAGCAGGCCTCTTGCTGAGCTAAATTTAATATTTGCTAATTTGTTTAAGGTTATAACATTTCATACATTATCTACTGTTAGTTTAATCCTAACCACTTCTAATTCACACAAATTCTCTATGGTAACTATCCTCCTAACAGGCTACAAGCTACATAAACTAAAAGTGCAGACTGACTTTCCTCTTACTTCCCCTCAGGGGACCTGCTGTGAGATGCCACTGTGAATCTCTCAGCTCACACCCAGACATGGGGACCTACATGATATCCCATGACACCAGTTTTCCTGAAGTTCACTGTGACCTTGTTGGCCAAAGATGCTGCCCAGACTGGCCTGGTCTAAGAGAGATAAGGTTTAGCCAATCAACAGGCTTCTTGGCACTCCCTAACTTGGACCACTCCTTGACTTCCAAGAGGCTAAGAGAATGTCTTCTGGGTGAGCAGTCTTGTGAAGATAGGCTAGGACAGGGCAGAATTAAAATTATAGAATTAACCTGTGTGGGGGAATTAATAAAATTAGATTTTATTATAATATTTTGTCTTGGATTCCTTTGGGCTTAGTCCATGCTAGTCCATGTTCATGGACCCTGGCCTACGTCAGCCACATTTGCAGCTTTTCTTGGCCCTGGAAAGCACAGTTGCAGAATTCTCCTTTCAAAAGTTGGAGGCTTAGCAGGGTGTGGTCTTGCCCTGAAGGTACTATTTCCATTGTTTACTTGTAAACATCTAGGCATCTTCTTAATCACCTTAATCTCCTTAACAAAGGGATCCTCTCCTTCAGTACATGATTTGGGCCCACCATTAATCATCCTAGTGCTCTTGTTTCATCCAAACTGTGTATTCTACATTTCTGCCCCATTTGCTCTTTTTCTCTGTAGATCTGTATAATACTAACCATTAATAGCCAAGCCACCATTTCTACATTAGGATGTCTTAAAATATCCTTCACGGAAGAAATTACTCCGTTGTGTTTCAATTTAGCCTCAGGCAAGCATTTGGGCTGTGAGCAGACTCCAGCCATACTCTTGGCCAAAATATTCCAATTGCTGCTAAAGTCCTTATTTTCCTCTGGAGCTACATTATTCTCAGCACTACTTTCTTCCAGGCCCCTACTAGAATGGCCCATTAAGCTCTGCTTACAGCAGTCTACTGCTTTTATAGCCCAAACTTCCAAAGTCTTCCACATTTCTTCAAACACCCACGTGGTCAAGTTCTTCATAGCCAATAGCCCACCCTGTGGTACCAATTACTATATTAGTCACTTTTATGTTGCTGTGATAGAACCACTAAGACCAAAGGAACTTATTAAAGGAAGAGTTTACTTGAGCTTGATGTTGATGGCCCCATGGTAACTAGAGTCCATGGTGGCTGGGAGGCATGGTGGCAAGAGCAGAAGAGCTTCACATCTTCAAGTGGGAACAGGAAGCAGATACTCTAGATAGGCAATTCTCTAAGTCTGGTCCTCAGTGAGGTGCTTCCTCCTCCAGCATGGCCACTCCTTCTAAGACCACCCAAAGCAGCACACCAACTGGAGACAAAATGTACAAATACTTGGAGCTTATGATGGACATATTCATTAAAACCACACACACACACACACACACACACACACACATGCAGATGAATAAGTAGATATAAAAATCTTACCAGTAATAACATACATCCAAACTAATGTTTATGGATAATTTAGTAATCTATATGAAAAATCAGTCAAGGATATTTTTATTATTTTATCAAAATTTCACCCAGGGTAAATACTTTGTTGTTACTGTTGTTCATATAGTTACACATTTAGATACCAGGAGCAAGAAGATGCAGATCAAACCCAAATTTCACAGGAAGGTTTTGCTTAGTGCCATTAGACTTGGAATTTATGATGAATGCATATATGGAGCAAGAAGTAGCTACACAAGTCTTTAAGGACAGGCAGGCAGACATCTGCATTTGAGGCTAGCCTGGGCCTGATGTACACAGCAGGATACCATGTTCCAGCCAGCGAGGCTACAAAGCGAGTCTCTTACACACACACACACACACACACACAAGTACACACATACAAAAACACACACACAAGCACAAACACACACAAGTACACAAACACACACACATTCAAACATACATAAACAAGCACACTCATTGGGACATGCACAAGCACATGGAAAAGCACATGAAGAGGCACAGGATAGAGTATTCATATTTCTTTGTTGTGAAGCACATATCCTTGACTTGCAGCAGATCCAAGGTGTGTTCCCAGCAGCTTACATCCAACTGTAACTCCAGCTCTCAGGGATCCTATACGCTTTCCTTTCTCTGTTGGAACTTGTGTTCACATGCACATATTGCCACATAGACACACACAATTTAAAACTAAATGAGAATCTTTAAAGAAGACTATTTAGATTCATAAGAACTAATTTTACTTAACAAAGAATTTAAACTACTTGTAAATATCTAGATTTTTTAAAGTTAGGGAACAAAGAATATCTCATAAATATCCCATAATATGAATTTCACCAAATGGTTCCAGAAATTAATAATAAGCAAAATAAAGCAATTGGAAGGCAAAAACACTATGCTTAATAACTTCTATTTAAAGAAACATGAAAACTGCATTTTACAGGAAAAAATTATAAGAGAACACATCAAAGCATTTGAAATTAGCTAAAGATAAAAATCAGGTAAAATATAGTACTGGAAGATATTTTCATTATGCAGCACATCATTAAATAAAGTCAGCATTTATTTATATAAGTAAGAAGAAAAGAGAGCATATTAAATCATAAATATTATAACTAAAAATACAGGGCATAGCCTGTAAAACTGGCTCAGTGGTTAAGATGCAGAGGATCTGAGTTCCATTTCTAGCACCCTTGTTTTGTTTGCATATGTGCTGTAATATTTGGGCTGGCCTTTTTGAGACAGATTCTCTTGGTAGCCCCAGCTGGCCTAGAGCTTACTTTGTACACCAGGTTGGCCTTGAACTCACAGAAATCTGCCTGTATCTTTCTTCCAAGTGCTGGGATTAAAAACATCTTTTGCCATGCTTGATCATGTCTATAATTTAATGTTTTGTAAAATTGAATTTTATAGATTAGAAAAATAAAAATTCTTTTTAACTGAATTTTTCTGAGAAGATTCCTCCAATAACAACTAGATTTGGAGTTTCTATTTCAAACTTTCATCCAAGTAGAACTGAAATGGAAATATTTAAATGTGAAGTTTTAAATAATTTAGCAAGTATAAAAATATACAGATTAAGTACATAAGAATAACACAGTATGGGTTGGCCAGAAGTCACTCAGGCAGGTACCGGGGTGCGGGCTAGGTCAGCGGGTTTGGGTCGGTGCCTTCGCACTGGACCAGACGCTCAGCAGTTTTGGGTCAGTGCCTCTGAACCTTTGTGTGGGCTGGCTGGAAATCACTCAGGCAGGTACCAAGGTGCAGGCTAGGTCAGGCATATATCAACCAGAAATCGGTGAGAATCCAAGTGGACTTTTTTTTTGGAGAACCCTCAGAACAAGAAGAGAAGGGTGCTTTGGCTTCCAATATCTAATATACAGACAAAATTGAAAGCTTGAAAACTAGACAAGTCAATACTCCATAAACAAGGAGGAGGAAAGGAAAAAAAAATCATCTGAAGGAGGAAAGCAAAACCATCTGCTAACATAGTGAAAAGCTATTTGTGATCTGAACCACAAAAGGGAAGCCCACATGCTAGGGACACGACGACGAAGGGACAACATAGGAAAGGCACAGGATAATCCTGCACCATGCTCTACCAAACCTGTAGGACATAGCTACAATGAGAACCCCTTGAAGGAGAGAGCCAGCGTTGAGCAGAGTCCAAGACAACAGCTCCAGAGAAAGTAGACTGTTTTGCTTCTCATCCACCTGTTCCCCTTTTCTAAGCCTAGGGAACAATCTGCGGAAGAGGGGGCATGGTAGAATGTAAGGGCTGCGATTGGGGTAAATGGTGAAACTACAGCAATATAGACTGGACACTCATTTGATCAACTTGATTGAATACAAGCCCCCCCCCCCCCCACCCGCTGGATGGTGGGACCCATGGGCTGTGTGGGTTTGGGCACAATTGCCTGCAAATTGGTTTTACATGAAGGATGCTTGNACCAAAACAGCACACTAACTGTGGAAAAATTTTCAAACAATTGGAACCTGTGGGAAACACACATTCATACCACCACCTTCCATCCCTAGCCCCCAAGGCTCATGACCATTATATACAGAAGGCAAAATTCATTTAGTCCAATGTTAAAAGTTCCTGTTGTTTTTACCAAACTCTATAGTTGAAGTGTCTTCTAAGATGCAGACCAACCTCTTGAGTGTAAGCCCCTGTAAAATTAAAAGACAAATTACATACTCCCAACATACAGTGAACTGAACACACATCCCATTCCAAAGAGGAGGAACAGAGGCATAGTAAGGAAATGCCAGACAAAAAACAAAATAGAAAGCACAGGGCAAACACCAAATCCAGTGGCTCCATGTGTGACTTCTGGCTCTTCCAAAGGGATTAGGTGGCTCAGTTCTTCCAGCTTTGTGTGCAACATACACCTCTCTCTTAGGCTGGTACCACTCCCTGTTATGCAGCTCTCCTTTAATTATTTCACAGCTCTGGCATATTGAATGTCTTCTTTGGGGTCTCCACTGCAAACCAGGCTTCACCTTCACAGTTTCACCCAATGCCTATCAGGGCCTTCTTTATACGGGGACGTGCCTGCTGCATCCTACCTGGACCTGGAGGCTCTCTGAAACCTCAGAGAACAAACTGATGACCGCTTCAGTATTGCATTTTTATGCCTCTAAAGGCAGCACCACATGAATAACACTGATGAGTTTGGCTGCAAGCTTGTGATGGACTGTAAGGAGCATAATAACATTAGCAAACATGTGGATTTGAAATGCTGTCTCTTTAGAGAATAGGAAAGTTAATTTAGCTTACTGAGAAACTGCACTAACCCAAGGCTGTTCAGTTAACCAGCCCAGAGTGCCAGCAGGGACGCTGAACCCAGCAAGGGAAGAACACAAATATATAATACAATCTAATTTAATTTAATTTCCACACAGGTTAATTCTATAATTCAAATTCTGTCCGTTCCTAGCCTATCTCCCAAGGTCTCACCTACATGGCATTTTCTTACCCCTTGAAAGAGACAGAGGGGGTCCAAGCTAGGGAGTTCCAAGAAGCTGGTTGATTGGCTAATATGGATTTCTCTTGGACCTGGAGCTGTGGCAGCTCAGGCAGGCTGGTCCAGGAAGCATGCTCAGAGTGTCAGCTGCATTCAGGCAAACTGTGTGCTCCAGGATGGGTGTTCTCAGCTGAGAGGATCGCAGTGGCATCTCACAGCAGTTCCTCAGAGGAGGAGGGAGAGCAAAGTCATTCTACACTTCCCAGCTTAAATAGGTCTGAGTTGTGGGTGCATGGGTCTCAGGTGCTAATCTCAAGCTTGTGCTAATCTCAGGGTCCTGTCTGCATAGCAGGTCATTATCTTCCCTGTCTGGGGTCATGCCTCAGTCAAGGTAGGGGACCCGGGAGCGGTTATCAAGTCCTTGTATCCATGCTACCTCTTGCCACCTAATCAGTTGAGTATGTAGTCTTGCTCTTCGAGCCCTCTGTGGACTGCTAGTGCTAGAGGCTTATCTCTAAAGCAGCCCAAGATGGAGCAGGCCTCTGCTGAGCTAAATTAATATTTGCTAATTTGTTTAAGGTTATAAACAGTCATACATTATCTTACTGTTAGTTTAATCCTAACCACTTCACAATTCACACAATTCTCTATGGTAACTATCCTCCTAACAGGCTACAAGCTACATAAACTAAAAGTGCAGACTGACTTTCCTCTTACTTCCCCTCGGGGACCTGCTGTGAGATGCCACTGTGAATCTCTCAGCTCACACCCAGACATGGGGACCTACATGATATCCCATGACACCAGTTTTCCTGAAGTTCACTGTGACCTTGTTGGCCAAAGATGCTGCCCAGACTGGCCTGGTCTAAGAGAGATAAGGTTTAGCCAATCAACAGGCTTCTTGGACTCCCTAACTTGGACCACTCCTTGACTTCTTCAAGAGGCTAAGAGAATTGTCTGCTGGGTGAGCAGTTCTTGTGAAAGATAGGCTAGACAGACAGGCAGATTTAAATTATAGAATTAACCATGTGGGAATTAATAAATTAGATTTTATTATAATATTTTGTCTTGGATTCCTTTGGGCATTAGTCCATGCTAGTCCATGTTCATGGACCCTGGCCTACGTCAGCCACATTTGCAGCTTTTCTCTGCCCTGAAAGCACAGTTGCAGAATTCTCCTTTCAAAAGTTGGAGGCTTAGCAGGGTGTGGTCTTGGCCTGAAGGTACTATTTCCATTGTTTACTTGTAAACATCTAGGACTCTCTTAATACTTAATCTCCTTAACAAAGGGATCCTCTCCTTCAGTACATGATTTGGGCCCACCATTAATCATCCTAGTTCTCTGTTTCATCCAAACTGTGTATTCTACATTCTGCCCCATTTGCTCTTTTTCTCTGTAGATCTGTATAATACTAACCATTAATAGCCAAGCCACCATTTCTACATTAGGATGTCTTAAAATATCCTTCACGGAAGAAATTACTCCGTTGTGTTTCAATTTAGGCCTCAGGCAAGCATTTGGGCTGTGAGCAGACTCCAGCCATACTCTTTGCCAAAATATTCCAATTGCTGCTAAAGTCCTTATTTCCTTCTGGATACATTTTTCTCAGCACTCTTTCTTCCAGGCCCTTAGAATGGCCCATTAAGCTCTGCTTACAGCAGTCTACTGCTTTTATAGCCCAAACTTCCAAAGTCTCCAAACACCCATGGTCAGGTCTTCAACCCAATAGCCCACTCTCTGGTACCAATTACTATATTAGTCACTTTTATGTTGCTGTGATAGAACCACTAACGACCAAAGGAACTTATTAAAGGAAGAGTTTACTGAGCTTGATGTTGATGGCCCCATGGTAACTAGAGTCCATGGTGGCTGGGAGGCATGGTGGCAAGAGCAGAAGAGCTTCACATCTTCAAGTGGGAACAGGAAGCAGATACTCTAGATAGGCAATTCTCTAAGTCTGGTCCTCAGTGAGGTGCTTCCTCCTCCAGCATGGCCACTCCTTCTAAGACCACCCAAAGCAGCACACCAACTGGAGACAAAAGTACAAAATACTTGGAGCTTATGATGGACATATTCATTAAAACCACACACACACACACACACACACACACACACATGCAGATGAATAAGTAGATATAAAAATCTTACCAGTAATAACATACATCCAAACTAATGTTTATGGATAATTTAGTAATCTATATGAAAAATCAGTCAAGGATATTTTTATTATTATCAAAATTTCCACCAGGGTAAATACTTTGTTGTTACTGTTGTTCATATAGTTACACATTTAGATACCAGGAGCAAGAAGATGCAGATCAAACCCAAATTTCACAGGAAGGTTTTGCTTAGTGCCATTAGACTTGGAATTTATGATGAATGCATATATGGAGCAAGAAGTAGCTACACAAGTCTTTAAGGACAGGCAGGCAGACATCTGCTTTTGAGGCTAGCCTGGGCCTGATGTACACAGCAGGATACCATGTTCCAGCCAGCGAGGCTACAAAGCGAGTCTCTTACACCACACACACACACACACACAAGTTACACACATACAAAAACACACACACAAGCACAACAACACACAAGTACACAAACACACACACATTCAAACATACATAAACAAGCACACTCATTGGGACATGCACAAGCACATGGAAAAGCACATGAAGAGGCACAGGATAGAGTATTCATATTTCTTTGTTGTGAAGCACATATCCTTGACTTGCAGCAGATCCAAGGTGTGTTCCCAGCAGCTTACATCCAACTGTAACTCCAGCTCTCAGGGATCCTATACGCTTTCCTTTCTCTGTTGGAACTTGTGTTCACATGCACATATTGCCACATAGACACACACAATTTTAAAACTAAATGAGAATCTTTAAAGAAGACTATTTAGATTCATAAGAACTAATTTTACTTAACAAAGAATTTAAACTACTTGTAAATATCTAGATTTTTTAAAGTTAGGGAACAAAGAATATCTCCAAATAATCCCATAATGATGAATTTCACCAAATGGTTCCAGAAATTAATAATAAGCAAAATAAAGCAATTGGAAGGCAAAAACACTATGCTTAATAACTTCTATTTAAAGAAACCATTGAAAACTGCATTTTACAGGAAAAAAATATAAGAGAACACATCAAAGCATTTGAAATTAGCTTAAAGATAAAAATAGGTAAAATATAGTACTGGAAGATATTTTCATTATGCAGCACATCATTAAATAAAGTCAGCATTTATTTATATAAGTAAGAAGAAAAGAGAGCATATTAAATCATAAATATTGATAACTAAAAATACAGGGCATAGCCTGTAAAACTGGCTCAGTGGTAAGATGCAGAGGATCTGAGGTCCATTTCTAGCACCCTTGTTTTGTTTGCATATGTGCTGTAATATTGGGCTGGCCTTTTTGAGACAGAATTCTCTTGGTAGCCCCACGGGCCTAGAGCTTTACTTTGTACACCAGTTGGCTTGAACTCACGAAAATTGCCTGTTATCTTTCTTCCAAGTGGGGATTAAAAACATCTTTTGCCATGCTTGATCATGTCTATAATTTAATGTTTTGTAAAATTGAATTTTATAGATTAGAAAAATAAAAATTCTTTTTAACTGATTTTTCTGAGAAATTCCTCCAATAACAACTAGATTTGGAGTTTCTATTTCAAACTTTCATCCAAGTAGAACTGAAATGGAAATATTTAAATGTGAAGTTTTAAATAATTTAGCAAGTATAAAAATATACAGATTAAGTACATAAGAATAACACAGTATGGGTTGGCCAGAAGTCACTCAGGCAGTACCGGGGTGCGGGCTAGGTCAGCGGGTTTGGGTCGGTGCCTTCGCACTGGACCAGACGCTCAGCAGTTTTGGGTCAGTGCCTCTGAACCTTTGTGGTGGGCTGGCTGGAAATCACTCAGGGGGCAGGTACCAAGGTGCAGGCTAGGTCAGGCATATATCAACCAGAAATCGGTGAGAATCCACAGTGGACTTTTTTTTTGGAGAACCCTCAGAACAAGAAGAGAAGGGTGCTTTGGCTTCCAATATCTAATATACAGACAAAATTGAAAGCTGAAAACTAGACAAGTCAATTTCCATAAACAAGGAGGAGAAAGGAAAAAAAAAAATCATCTGAAGGAGGAAAGCAAAACCATCTGCTAACATAGAAAAAAGCATTTGTGATCTGAACACAAAAGGGAAACCCAAATGCCAGAGACACGAAGAAGGACAACATAGGGAAAGGCACAGGATAATCCTGCGCCAAGCTCTACCAAACCTGTAGGAATAGCTACAATGAGAACCCCTTGAAGGAGAGAGCCAGCGTTGAGCAGAGTCCAAGACAACAGCTCCCAGAGAAAGTAGACTGTTTTTGCTTCTCATCCACCTGTTCCCCTTTTCTAAGCCTAGGGAACAATCTGCGGAAGAGGGGGACATGTAGAATGTAAGGGCTGCGATTGGGGTAAATGGTGAAACTACAGCAATATAGATGGACACTATTTGATCAACTTGATTGAATACAAGCCCCCCCCCCCCCCCACCGCTGGATGTGGGACCCATGGGCTGTGTCAGTTTGGGCACCAACTGCTGCAAATTGGTTTACATGAAGGATGCTTGTATTCATAAATTATCACTTATTGCTTAAAAATGAAAAAAAAAACTGAGAGAAAGATACAGGACAGTTATGGCAGAATGCATGATATGGGATGGGGTGGAGTGGGGTGGGGGAAGGGAAGGGGAAATATGCCTGAACTGAATTGGAAAATGATGTATGAAATACACAAAGCATCAATAAAAAAAAGAATAACACAGTAGGTAGATATTGGGAAAAGATTCGTGCATGATAACAATGTTTAGAAAGTAAATCATGGGGGCTGGAGAGATGGCCTAGCGGTTAAGAGCGCCGACCGCTCTTACAGAGGACCCGGGTTCGATCCCCAGCACCCACATGGCGGCTGAGAACCGTCTGAAGCTCCAATTCCAGGAGAACTCCAGTTCCAGGGGAATCCGAGACCCTCTTCTGACCTCCGCGGCGTTGCATGACACGGGTGCACAGACTTGCATGCGGACAGTGCATTCATACACATACAGAAATAAATAAAATTAATAAAAAAAATTAAAAAAAAAAAAAAGAAAGTAAATCATGTAGGAAGACACCAGGAAAATATTCAAAGGTTTATAAACAGCCATTTCACACACATTGAAACAAACTTGCAACACCAGAAGCACATCTCTGGGGATCCTGATCTCCAATCACTAAGCAGTTCTTCCTCAGAAAATCAAGAGAAGTGATTTTGAGGTTTCTTAATAAAATAAATGGGATAAATTACCTTTTGGTAAATAAAATGGAAAAATTTCTGAAAGCTTATGAAATTTAGCATCAGATATCAAAAATCAGAAATTAGCAGATGGTTCAAATCAGGTATTTCTTCCCTGCACAGTTCCAGCATAAGGAAATCATGAAGATTCTTCAAGTACAAGTGATTCCCACTTGATACAATGTAAGTACATATGCCTCAACAAAGAACAGGGAAATGAACATTGAGGAAGAATGAAAATCATAATTCACTGATAACAATGGCCCCTCTGGAATAGAATTATTAGTAATTTGACTTTTAAAAAAATTACCAGTACTTACCTGATTTCCAGACTTAAAATTATTTGTTACATTTTATTCAAATGAAATATATTACTTTACTTTAACATGGATTTAATTTTTTTAATTTTTAAAAATTTATTTCTGTATGTGTATGAATATACTGTCTACATGCAAGTTTGTACACCCGCGTCGTGCAATGCTGAGGTCAGAAGAGTGTGTTGGATACCCCTGGAACTGGAGTTCACCTGGAATTGGAGTTCATGTATACACCTGGAGTTTATTAAAGCACCTACATTCATGTATACACCTGGAGTTTATTAAAGCACCTACATTCATGTATACACCTGGAGTTTATTAAAGCACCTACATTCAAAGATCATCCATGATTCTTTCCCAAAGGTAAATGACACATTGTACAATAATTTAAGTCATAGGTGATTTTACATTAACGAATGCATAAATGAATATGACATTGGACAATTGGATATTGTCATCTGTTTTAGCCTTCCATACCTGCTGCAAAACTTTGCTGGCTATTTACTTAATCCAGCTCTACCAGGGTAACTTTTCAGGAAGAGAATAACCTTTGTTTCTCCCATCCTTGACTGAAACAACATTGTCAATCTATTTAACAATGAATAAGAATATTAGAGTCATGTGTGACAACTGAGGTAGAAAAATTAGGTTCCTGCTGGCAATTAATACTCAAGAGCAGATTGACTGATTGCCAGAGCTAAAACAGTCGTAAACTGTCAGGTCCCATAGCAGGGTGAATATCCCAGAACCATGATGCTGCGTCAGGTAGAAATTCACTTTTCACTGTTGGGGACCTGCCCTCGTTCCACGCATCCATAATCCTTTCCCATCAAGCCTGGTCTACACATTTGGAGACGTCCATCATTCTAGCAGTCAAATATATGTCTTGTCAAATCCATTCAATGGCCCTCGTGATAAGTTGGATGAGAAGTGACATGGTACACATGATTGAGTAGAGAGGGCATATCGCACACAATTCCTGCTGTCACGCTTTGTCATTCTGTTTCTATATCTAGGTGATGGACTTAACCTTGACATTTCCTAAGTTTAGCTCTGATGGCCAATTAACAAACAGGAATTTTTTAAAAATAATATATTTTTAAATCTCATGTAAAATATGACTAGATTATAAGGAATGTCAGTCAAATGAGAAAGCTGTTCTCTTTTGTCATATATAAATGAGTTGATTTTTGGTGTTGGAAACAGTATGTCATAATTTCATAACAAGAAGATTCCAAACAATGAACTTGAACTTCAAATTGGGTCTATTTTGCCAAAATCGTCATGAAAGGCAAGCTGAATAACATTATTTTTATATTTCTGTTTATCTGAAAGCAACTCTGATATTACAACGTAAATCTCTTAATGGGGTCTAAAATCAATCCACCACTTACTTTCAGACTCTGTAATTACTGTATATGAGTGGAAAGTATGTATTGATATTTTAGAATAATATAAAATTAAAGGAGGAAAATGTGAATTCCTAAACATAAAAAAAGAAGGAGAGGAAGATGCAGGACATTTATGTCAGAATGCATGATCTGGGGTGGGGTTGGGGGAGGGAAAGGGGAATATGTCTAAAATGAACTGAGAAATGATGTTTGAAATACACAAAACATCAATAAAAGCATTATAAAAAAGATTCTGTGTTTATTAGTATTATCTCCACTGTGAAGACAGGATCATTGTTACTCATATGAGATCTATAAATCAACAAGATATTCAAAATATATTCACTGAAATCAGACTTTGAGCTCATCCATCTGTGGCAAATAACATATTAAAAAATAACTAAATATTGGTTATCTGGGTAGATATTTTATTTTAGATTTTTCCTGAATTTTGTACCAAGAAAAATTTGTGACACACAACATGATTTTATGTAGACAGCTTGGACCGGCTCTTACCAACTTAACCAGATGAAATTCTGTGTCCCTTCTCATTATAAAACTCACTTTTTGTTTCCTCTCAGAGTGAATGAGCTATCTTTTATTACACAGAAAGACAGGGAAGGGGAGGTCAAGACAAAGCATTTTCCTCTTTAACAATATTTTTATTGATTCTTTGAGAATTTCATACAATATATTTCTATCATAGTCAGATCCCCACACTGTAACCATCATCATCTCACTACATCCCCAAATTCATAACCTCTATTATTTTTTTTATTGATGCTTTGTGTATTTCATACATCATTTTCCAATTCAGTTCAGGCGTGTATCCCCTTCCCTTCACCCCGCCCCACCCCTACCCATCCCAGATCATGCATTCTGCCATAACTTTTCTGCATCTTTCTGGTTTTTTTGTTGTTGTTTTGTTTTCATTTTTTTTAACAATAAGTGATAATTTGTGAGTACAAGCATCCTTCATGTCAAACCAATTTGCGAGCAGTTGTGCCCAAACCCATGCAGCTCATGGGTCCCACCATCCAGCGGGGGGGGGGGCTTGTATGTTCAATCAAGTTGATCAAATGAGTGTCCAGTCTATATTGTTGTAGTTTCACCATTCACCCCAATCGCAGCCCTTACATTCTACCATGCCCCCTCTTCCGCAGATTGTTCCCTAGGCTTAGAAAAGGGGCACAGGTGGATGAGAAGCAAAACAGTCTACTTTCTCTGGAGCTGTTGTCTTGGTCTCTAGTCAATTCTGGCTGTTTTCTTTCATGGGCTGCCAGCTTGTCCAGGCATAACCTTTCAATCCTACTAATGAAGCACATGCAATTAGATATATAGGTATTTAAACAGTATAATATATAGCCTTTCGGTCCTACTAATGAAGCACTCGCAATTGGATATATAGGTATTTAAACATTACTAGTTGTTATGGTAGGTTACATTGGTATAGACACAGATGTTTGGATGGTATGTTAATCCATGAATTACATTTTCTTCTGTTAAGTATGACAGGGTCATCGTGTGGTTTATAACATCTCCTAACCATTAGAGCATAACCTCTATTATTTTTAAAAGAAGTGTAGAGCCTTTTTTATGCTCTGAAGAAGCTCTTGAGTTAGTGTGTCCATCTCCTGGAGCCAGAATTGTTGACCAAGGGGCACCCATAGACCTTCACATAAAACTATCATTCCTCTAGTTACCCAACAGAACTTGAGAATAAGACTGTATTGCTGAGGACAGTGCATACATGAGTCATAGGACAATTAAGGAGAACTTAAGCTAGTACTGACCACAAAGGACTGGCCTGGCAAGATACACCCACTGGTGCAATACATGGTACAATATTATGTCAGTAACCAACCAACCATTTCCTGTTTGGATTTAAGGCAAGCTTCACAAAATGAAGCCTGTATCTGGCACTGGTATTAGGACCTAGAACCTGTGGCTAGACAAGTCACAGACCAAAGGAGAGAATTTACTACTATTCTGCTAAATAGACATAGTGTGTAAAGTGGCTCCTAATGTCTTGCACTCTTAGGTTAGTGCAGCTCTCAACTCTCACCAAAGAAGATTGGTATTGCAGTAGACGGCAATTATTACAAGAGACAACTTTGGAGTACTTAGCCGTGAATGGGACATCTATATCATACCCATTCTCCCAGGGCTCAGTAGAAGACACTAAATGAGACAATGCATCATCCTGGTTAGTCACAGTCAAAATTCTACATTTGAGTTAGGTTTTGAGGTCATCTCTGTGATATGAACACATGTCTCTGACCTATTGTCTGGTTTTGTTTAGTTGTAGGAGCTATGTATAAGTTGAGGATTATATTTGATTAATATACACTATATTTGTGACTCCTTTCATGCTGGGGGGAGTCACCTGTTTCACTCTCTTATATTCCAATGATTCATAGAAACTTATAATATTGCTGAAGTAAAACAAATCCCTTGGTGTTGTCTGTACCCATTGTTTTATTCAATAAATCACTTGCAAAACTCCAGTGTCATGTGCAATTTTTATCTTGGGGCTAATCAGCAGTTATCTAATTGAATTTAAAGCCCACTCAATGGGAGGGAACTCATGTGTGGTACTATAAATATAGAAAATACACATCCCAAGAGAAACCTAATTCCTTATTGTAGGATAAATTTGTTTCCTTATATTTAGAGACAAATATACTTCTCACCATTCAAAAGACTAATTCAAATATATGTCACTTAAGGACATAGAAGCAATTTGTCCTCATCACAATTGCTATTTATTATTATTATTATTATTATTGTTATTATTATTATTATTATTATTATTATTATTTAGAATTAGCTTCTGTGTGTGTGTGTTGTATATGCTGCATGTGTGTGAGTACACATGTGCACATGTATGGAAGGTATTATGCCCTGCAGGTGAATGTGGAGGCCACATGTTGAGGTAGGATTATCTCCATCAACTGCTTTTCTATGAAACCAGTCTCTCATTGAACCTGGAGGGTGGCATTCAGCTAGGCTGGCTAGACAGAAAAGTCCCTGGAATCTACATGTCTGAGTTCTCCCAACATTGAGGTTATAGGACCATACTATCACTTTGAACTTTTTACCTGGGTCTTAGAAATCCAGATTAGATCCCATATGTCCCCACTAAGCATTTTACCCACTCAGTCAGCTCCCCAGACCACAAAACTGCTATTATTAAACTTTATATTCTTTATTAAACATCTTTCAAACAGTTCCCAAACAAGTAACCATAGTGTTTTCAGAACTTACAAAAATTGAAAATCAAGAAATATTGATATAGTATTTTTACCGAATATCATATAATTAATAAAAATGTTTACCTTACATTTTGAAATTGTCTTCACTAAAAATGCAAAATTGGAGAAAAAGGAAGTAAAGCATCTATTCTCTACATAATGAATTGTTTTAAGGGTTTCTCATAAATGAATTATAACATTTGAGTTGAGAGACAGGGAGAAAATTACTAAGAGCTACTTATGAAATTCTTCTCTCTCTCTCTTTCTCTATATGTGTATGTGGGCATGTATGCATACATGCCATGGCACATGTGTGAAGGTCAGAGGAAAACGTTGTGCCAGTGACTCTTTCCTTCCACCTTGACTTGGGTTCTAAAGATTGAATTCACATTGTCAGGCTTTGAATGAAAGTGTCATTACCCAAGTGATCTCATTCTCAAACTAATTCCCTGGTAAGGAAATTTTAGAAAGAAAATCAGATATCTTTTTTTTTAAGTTTCAAAGATGTTTAATTCCTTGTAATAACAACAACAACAACAACAAATCCTGTGGATCTAAATTTTTGAAGGAGAGAACTGATGAAATTTAATTTAATTTTTTTAAGGGACCAATGCCTCAACTCTTTGAGTAAATGAATCTCAGAGTAAATTACCCTAACTTTGGTCTTTGGTCTTGTTTTTTTTTTAACAGTTTATTTTTATTTTTTTTACACACACACACACTCACACACACACACACGCACACACACACACACACACACACACACATATATATATATATATATATATATATATATATATATATATATTAGCAAGAGTGAGGTTACTAATCAAATCTAGACACGAGTCCCCTCCCTATACCCCCACCCAACCAGACTCCTTGCAATTATGCCAAACATATTTTTCATCTTTTTTCTCATCTTTCTCAAAATTCTCAATGAGTTGACTGTTTTGAGCAGAAGTTCACAGTTTCAGTCAGTTCTTTGATGCAGTCTTTTCTGTTGTTGTTCTTTCCAGTATTCATCACTCCCAACTACTTGGACAAAAGCTCAAGGGGCCATGCACAAGAAATACAACTAGCTGGGCTGGAGAGATGGCCTAGTGGTTAGAGCAACCGACCGCTCTTGCAGATGAACCCAGGTTCGATCCCCAGCACCCAAGTGGCGGCGAGAACCGTCTAAAACTCCCAATTCCAGGAGAGACTCCAGTTCCAGGGGAATCCGACGCCCTCTTCTGACCTCCGCAGCATTGCACGACATGGGTGCACAGATTTGCATGCAGACAGTACATTCATACACATACAGAAATAAAATAAAATTAATTTTAAAAAATTAAAAAAAAAGAAATACAACTAGCTAATTGATGCTAGCATCCACAGATGAGGAGTATTATTCATCATTTGTTTTTCTGTGTGTTACTTCACTTAACATATCTCCTAGTTCCATCCATTTACCTGAAAAGTTCATGATGTCATCTTTCTTTACTGCTGCATAGAACTCCTTTGTGTAGATGTACCACATTTTCTCTAACCACTTCTTAGTTGAGAGACACGGGGGTTGGTTCCAGCTTTTTGCTATTTGGAACAGAGCCTGCAATAAACATGGCTGCATGTATTCTGCGTAGAATGATCTTGTGTTTATACCCAGGAGTGGTTATGATTGGGTCAGGTGTTAACACTTATTTTTGAGTCTTCCAGAAGTTCTCCAACACTGCTTTCCATAGAGGCTATACAAGTTTACATTCCCACCAGCGGAGTGGATGAGTTTCCCCTTTCCCACACAACCTCTCCAGCACCTTGGTATCTTGTTTTCTTGATCTTGCCCAGTCCTTATCGGAGTTGAGATGTATTTACCGTGGTTTTATCTCACCTTTCCCGTAATTAAGGCGACTGTTGAACACCTTGTTTTCAAGCTGTTCTCGCCCTCTCTACTTCCTCATTTTAACGTCGTCTGTGGCTCATTTGCTACCATCTTTGGTGCGTGATCCTTTTCAGTTTGTTTTTTTTTGTTTTTGACGTACGTTTATATCCTCGCTGACTCATGTACAACTGTTCTCTACCGCTATTTTCTGTTGTACCTACTCACCTTGTCGCATTTTCCTTTTACCCTGTAGGACTGACGTTCACTTAAAAACCGATTAGTTGCTTCCACCAGTTACCCTCTACCCCCCCCCAGTTTGGTGATTTGTGAAATCTATGCACCTTGATTGAGCCTATACGGTACTGTGTCTACCCACTGCCTTTCTGAGACCCCCATGGGTCAACAAACACCTTACCCTCCCTAAACGGGGGATCCCGGCTCGCTCATGCCGCCTTTTTATCGTCCACACCCCTTACCGTTCCCCACCCTCTTACAACCTACCTAGGGGACCCGAGTGGTCTGTTCCCCCACGGGTCCCCCTCTCCCCCCTTTACTAGCTGCGACAGCCCAGACCTCCCGCTTGCCGTGATGTAGGCCTGACACCCAGGCAGTGCCAGCCGAAAGGTCCCCCTCTGCCCATTGCCCGGCAGAAACAGTGGTCCGATTGCTACAGAACATAAACATCCCTCTGTGATTCCTACTTGTAACAACTAATTTATAATGATTCCTAATGAAACTTACCTACTAGGTGTATGCAAAGTTTTAATACGAAGACTTTCTTACCTCCCCTCCCTATAAACCAGGAGAATATGATGTAAGGGCGGTACGTTTCACTAACTGTCCCTTGGCGCCAATGTTATCGCGGTCGCTCTACTTCTCCCACCCGTAAAACCCTGCATTGCTTTCCCTTGCCTCCGTCGCTCTCAGGCATGTGCCCCCTTCTTCTCCTCTTCCACCCCCCTAAACTACCTCCCGTTCCTTCCGCCAGTATGCCCGTCCTCAGACCTATCTTTACTCCCTTCTCGCTCTGCCCTCTCAATGGCTTATTCTAACAAGGAGATGTTGGCCGGGTAACACAGCCCCCCCCACCAAAAAAAGGTAAAGGCCTTCTTGCCTGTAAACTGGGATATCTTCAAGAAGAGAGGCGATAAGGCCCTGCTGTTTAAGACCTGATGTAAGCATGGGAAAGATGTATTGAGACTGCACGTGCAAGTGTACAGTTAGTCTCTGGAATACCAGAGAGTGTTACCAAAGGCCACTAAACCAATAAAGCAGATATAGGTCTCCTTGAGTCAAGCAAGACTCCTCCATCAGCACCAGCTACACCTCACCTGCCTGGAAATAGTGTGCAGCAGTGGCAGCCATATGCCTGTGTATCCCAAATCTAATTGGCTATTAGCTCTCTCCTTGGAGGAATAACCCACGGCTGATGCCACAAGCTTGCTTCCCTCTAGTGGTTAGGAGATGTTATAAACCACAGTAAGACCCTGTCACATTTAACAGAAAAAACGTAATTCATGGATTAACATACCATCCAAATATCTGTGTCTTTACCAAAGTAACCTACCATAAAAATTAGTACTGTTTAAATACCTATATATCTAATTGCTTGTGCTTCATTAGTAGTATTGAAAGGTTATTCCTGGACAAATTGTCAGCCCATGAAAGGAAACAGCCAGAATTTACCAGAGTCCAAGACAACAGCTCCAGAGAAAGTAGACTGTTTTGCTTCTCATCCACCTCTGCCCCTTTTGTAAGCCTGGGGAACAATCTGCAGGAGAGGGGGCATGGTAGAACATAAAGGCTGTGATTGGGGTGAATGGTGAAACTACAGCAAGATAGTCTGGACACTCATTTGATCAACTTGATTGAACATACAAGCCCCCCCCTCCCCAGCTGGATGGTGGGACCCATGGGCTGTGTGGGTTTGGACACAACTGCTTTCAAATTGTTTTTGCATGAAGGATGCTTGTACTCATAAATTATTACTTATTGTTAAAAAAGAAAAAAAATAAAGAAGTAATACAAAACACAGTTTCAATGAACTCTTAAAACTTAAATCAGAAAACTTCATTCTAATAAAAATTAGGCAAAGTTTTCCAGAGGTACCCCAACAAATTATAAACAAAAACATAAATAAAATGTAAGGGGCAAAGATATACTTTACATGATGAATTGAGGAATTGAAAACATAAGATATCATTTCACTAGCTCCAAAGACTTGACAACCACAGTTATTAATGAGGATACAGAGATCTCTCATTCTTTACTGATTTAATGTGAAAGGGGCAGACTCTTTGAAAGCCCACTGGCCAGTTTCTGACAAACCTCAGTATAGTATTGTCATAAAATCCAGCAGAAGTGCTCTTAAATTCTCATGGTAGTGACACAGGAAGTGTATCTCTCCCAAAAATTTGCATGGAAACGTTTATCCAAATTTTATCCATAATCATCAAAGAAATACAATATATTAAGATTTCTCTCATTTGCATAGAAGAGCAGGTAGCCTCATTTCATTGAACGAAATGTGATTCTATGCTAAAATAATGTGTGATCTGATAAGGTTCAAAAGGCATGTTGGTTCTTAAATACATTTTGCTAAGTACAAGAATCTATTTTGAATAGAAAATATAGTTTGCTTCATTCATCCTAAAGCATGCTGACTGAATCTGAAAAAGAGAACAAATATGTACATCAAAATTTAAGTTTTGGAATAACCAAATATGTGAATCACAAAAGATAATTGTATCCCAGTGAAATTCTTGTGTTCTTTTGTAAGAGATTACAATGGTCAAACCATTACATTTGACATTGTTACCTTCACAAATTTTTGAAGTGCAAAGAATAATCTTTGTGAAAACGCTTTTAAAATAATCTGTTACATTTAATTTTTCTGTAGGTATAAGATTTTATTATTATTTTATTATTATTATTATTATTATTATTATTTTGTCTTTTCGAGACAGGGTCTCCATGTAGCCCCAGCTGTCCTGGAACTCACTCTGTAGAACAGGCTGGCCTTGAACTCATAAAGATCCACCTGCCTCAATATTTTTATTGATGTTTTATGTATTTCATACATCATTTTTTCATTTCCATTCAGGCATATTCCCCTATCCCCCCCACCCCACCCCAAACCATTCCATATCATGTATTCTGTCATAACTGTCCTGCATCTTTCTCTCAGTCTTTTTTATGCTTAGGAATTCACATTTTCCTCCATTAATTTCATATTATTCTAAAATTTGGATACATACTCTCCACCCATATACAGATTTGTAGAAGAACAAAATTAAACCCCTAGCTCTCACCCTGTTCAAAACTCAACTCCAAGTGGATGAAAGATCTCAATGTGAAGCCTGAAACCCTGGAGGTGACAAAAGAAAAAGTTGGCAACAACCTACAAGACATAGGTGTAGGAGGAGACTTTCTAAACCAGACAGCAGCCACACAGGAAGTAAGGTCAACAGTTGACAAGTGGGATATCATCAAACTCAAAAGCTTCTGTACCGTGAAAGAAACAATCAAGGAGGTGAAGAGACAACCTGCAGAGTGGGAAAAAATCTTTACCAGTGACATATCTGACAGAGTATTAATATCAAGAATATATAAACTACTTAAAAAATGAAGTAAGAAGACAAATGACCTACTCAAAAGATGGAGTAAAGAGCTGAACAGTCTTTACCAGTGAGGAATTAAAGATGGCTGAGAAACATCTTAAAAGGTGTTCATCATCATTAATAATTAAGGAAATGCAAATTAAAACCGCTTTCAGATATCATCTCACTCCAGTACGGCTAGCTAAGATCAAGAAAACAAAAGACAACAGATGCTGGAGGGGTTGTGGGGAAAGGGGAACACTCATCCACTGCTGGTGGGAATGTACACTTGTACAACCACTATGGAAAGCAGTGTGGAGAACCCTTAAAACACTCAGAATGAGCTTACCATCTAACCCAATCATACCACTCCTGGGTATATACCTCAAAGACTCATCCTACCACAAAGATATATGCACATCAATGTTTATTGCAGCTCTCTTCACAATAGCGAAGAGCTGGAACCAACCCATATGCCCCTCAACAGATGAGTGGATGACAAAAATGTGGTACATCTACACAATGGAGTACTATTCAGCAGTAAAGAAGGATGGCATTATGAACTTTGCAGGTAAATGGATGGAGCTCGCAGCCATTATGCGAAGTGAGGTGACACAGTCCCAGAAAGACAGAGAATTGTTTCCCTCTTTTGTGGATGCTAACACCAAATCCTCCAGATGAAAGGCAAGCTGAATGACAGTATGTTTATATTTTTGGTTTATCTGAAAGCAGCTATGTTGTCATAATGTGAATCCCTCAATGGGCTCTAGAATCCACCCACCAATTATTTTCAGACTGTAATTACTGTATATGTGTGGAGAGTATGCATCCATATTTTAGAATAACATGAAATTAACAGAGGAAAATGTGAATTCCTTTGTGAAAACTTTTAAAAAGAAATAATTTAGTGGCCATTGTAAGCCAAATGCTAAACACTATTTTCAGATGAAACAGGATCTGTATGAAGACTGTCACTGTTCACAAAATCACAGCGTTATTCCTCCCTAACAGAGTGAGAGACCTCTGGGAAATGCAACAAACACAATGTATTCACTCCAGATAGGGAACCACAGTAGAGGAACCTAACTGTACTAATGCTCAACTTGGTGAACCACAGAGTTCTCATGGGATTTACTTAAAGAAGTGTGGGTTGGGCATTCCTTACAGGAACTGGGGCTACTCAAAATATGGTGAGTAATGAACACTCAAAACCCCTGGCTCAACTTCCAGGCAGCCCCACAGTGCTGAGAAATCTCTTCCTGTATCTTGGCTGCTCAGAATCTACCTTCAGTAGCCATTGCTTTCTTCTTCTATAACTGTGGGTGACGGTCCCTCCTGACTCCTGCAAGCTTTAGATTACCAAGATGTGTGTGAGGTTGGTTTGCTTCCTGAGTCTCCATAGCCTCCTCCTCCCTTCTGGGGGGATCATTTCCATTGGGAGAAACCTGGCATTTGGCAGTAAAACTCTGAGTGGAAACTCAGACCCAAAGTCAGATTTATAAGCCATCAATAGAACTAGAATAGCTGAAGGGTTGCTAGGTGAATTCTCTTAAAGAGATTTAGTACTTAATGGAGCTGAACCCCAGAGAGTGCGTATAATATGGATTCTCAGTAGGGAAATTGTGGAGGACAAATCAATACAATAGTTGATAGCCTATACCCCACACAGGAGGTAGATATGCTTTTCTTGTTTAAAAAAAAATCTGTGGTGAGATTATTGTCTCCCAATCCAGGTGAATGAATAAAGAACATAGTCAATTTATAATGAATTTCAAAAAAATCTGCATATATTGTTTTATCCTTATTAATAGAGTTTCACTGGCCAACATTTCAATATTTAAATGAGAACTTAAATTATTTCTCTTTAAGCACCTCTGAGAAGGAGGAGAGAGAGAGAGTTTGTATAAATCTCCCCTCTTTTTTTTTACTATGTGTGAGAAGGGTTTGCCAGTATCAGTGGGGTTTTCAAAGACTGAAGCAAAAAAGTAGAATTAAAAGCAATATGACATGTCAGTTCGTGCAACTGTAGTTGAATAAGTGCAATGACTTGGTAAAATGAGAAGACAAAATAGTATGGAGAGAGGAGAAAGAGAGAGAGAGAGAGAGAGAGAGAGAGAGAGAGAGAGAGAGAGAGAGAAAGAAGTGGGACAAGGGGAAACAAAAAGGGAATTTTGCAGAAAGCACAAGTAGAGGCACAACACACTCTAGTAAGTATGGCTGGGGAACATTTTATTTTCATTTTTTTTGATGCAATAAAACACCCTGACAAGAACAACTTAGGCTGGATGAAGAAATGGGTAAAATGGGGGTATGTTACTGAGGAGGGAGGAAGGAGGGTTATATGAGGAACAGTGGAGGTAAAGGGAATGAAGGAGCTCAAGAGAGGAGGAGCACAGAAAACAGGTGTTATCAAGAAAGAAATGGGGAAATAGGGGTCCTTTACCTGGGGATGGGGGAAGGGAGAGATAATAATGCTTAGGTGGTGTGACAAACCAGAGGGGGATGTATTAGTTCAAAAATACTGAAAAATACACATATATGTATGTAAGTACACATGTAGAGCTGAAGGCTATATGAAAAGAAACAGTGGCAAACAGGACAACCCTCCCTTCAAGTTGTTGGTCTGGGTATTCCAAGAGACTCCCCAAATGACAAAGGCTATTGCCAAAGCCATTGATGACCTCCCAGAACTTGATGTTGGGACCCTATTGCTGAAGAATGAACATAGTTCAGACACAGGACTTCGAGTGATGCAGCTGGGACTGACCTAGAAGCCTCCTCCACAAGAATTAGCTCTACTTCTTTCAAAGGATACTATGGAAGCTACTAATGGAGAAAATCAGTCAATAGTCCAAACCCATATTTCCACCTTATAATAACCACAACACTGACAACAAACTATACTGGTGCAATATAGTGGCACTTCTATTTGGGGATAATCAAAAGATGTCTAGTTGAACTTAAAGCCCACTTAATGGGAGAGAACTCATGTACAGTATTGTAAACATAGCTAAATATATATGACTGAAAAGAAAAACCTACACCTGTCACATCCCTGGAGAAATGTAATATCTTACTGTCTGCTAAATATATGTCCTATATTCACAGAAAAGTATACCACTGACCATTCATCAAAGAAGCTTCCTTTTGTAGCAGATGGAAATTCTTACAGAGTTCCACAACTGGTCACACACAAAAAATAAGTGTCCATGAGATGGCCAGATCTAAGAGACACACCTACAATGGAACCTCTAACGTAAGTCTCAAGGAACCTGATGGAGCAGGGGTTAAAGAGAATATTAATGCATCTCTCACCTCTCACCAGCAAACTTCCTCATGCAATAGAAAGTGACTAATACAGAAAGCCACAACTAGCCAAATTGTACAGAGTAAGAGACTTTAGAGTGTGTGTACCTGGGTAGAGCACCTATATTAAATCTCTGGCTCCCAGGCTCAAGAACCATTGCAGAAGAGTGAGTGGGAAGATTTTAAGAGCCATGGGTGGCAGATGACAAGAAAACAGAGTTTTCCAGGCTTCTGGGCACTTGCTTAAATGAACTTACAGCAATGTTCACAAGTATGCATAAGACCCAGGCACATGGAAACCAGACAAAAATCCAACTCAGAACTGGGGACAATCATAAGCAGCTCCAACCTTAGCTAAGAAACCACTGGCAGGTGATCAGTGATGCCTGCGGGAGAGTTGGTCTCCCTTCATTTGACCAAGCTCAAATTGATGAACTAAGACTGAGGGGCATCTGGGGACACAAACTTGACTCAATAGCCACTGAGGGTCTGTATGGTGGTGCAGATTGAGATGGGTGTCTAAATATGATTAAGGTGTATTATATGACATGCACAAAACATATAAACATATTAAACAATATATAAATTATTTTATATGTTGAAAGCATATTAAATATATTATAAAATATAATAAACAACTTAGGGAGTGAAGGGTTTATTTTTAGCTTAGAATAGACAGCTCAGAACCCTTGGCTAGGGAAGGGTACTGCCCACAGTGAACTGGGTCTTCTCACATCTACTAACTTAAGAAGACAGGTCCCCACAGACATATCCACAGGCCTTTCCAGTGCCGCGAATCTATCACAAGGTGACTCTTGTTTGTGTCTAGTTGAGAATTGCATCTCAGCATCACAGGTAAACTCCAGATGTTAGAATAAGTTGGCCAAAAGTACGTTGAGATGCTAAGAAATTTTTATTTCAAACTAAAAGTAATATCATAAGGTAAGAATGTAGAAAAACTCTCTAAAAAGAGGGAGCTAGAAAAATCTTGCCAAGGATTTGTAGATTCCGAAAGTCTCTTGAACACTGCTCTCCAATACTATTTGAATACCCACTGGGAATGAGGATGAGACCACGTTTTCAGGAATGGATAACACTTTGGAATGTAATTAAGTAGAAAACAGTGCTGAATGCCACAAATATATGCTGATAATGCCTTGACGTATGGCTGTCATAAATGCCCTAGGCTACTGGGAATAACTGTTATAAGTTATTTAAGGGTAGCATATTGTATTGATTATTTTTAAATATTGTTTTACATTCCAAATTCTCACCTTTGGAACTATTTTTAGAATTTTTACTCATTTAAGTATTAACTTTATAACATCGAGCAATAAAAAAAAACTATTCAATCAGTTGTATCAAAATGTTTAAATATTCACTGGGGCTCAGAGGTTAAGAGTACCTGCTGCTCTTGCAGAGGACACAGGTTCAATTCCCAGTATCCTCATGGTCGCTAACAACCATCTGTAATTCTGGTTCCAGGGGATCCAACACCCTCTCCTGACTCTGCAAGCATTGCAGGACACCCATGCCCTTACATACATGCAGGCAATACACTCATACATATAAAATTCAAACAATAAATAAAACTTTAAAATGTTTAAACATTTAAAGTTAGGCAGTCTGGCTTTGCAAAAGTAGTCATCCTAAAAGATGAAAAAAGTACTATAAATACACTGAATTCATGCTGCCTAACTGCTATATTAAAAGAATAATGAAAATAGTATCATTTTAATTAAAAGGTAAGCTCCAGACGATAGTGTACTCCATTCTCCACTACGTGGATGTTAGCAAATAATGTTTAACTGTTGCTGTCTCAGCCCATTAGCTTCTCCATCTGGTTATCTTATTATAGTTGCTCAGTAAATTCATCAATGTTCTTCTAACCTCCAGGAAACCGGGAACAGGTCATGTCTTTTGCGAGATTGACTGGAAATTGCAATCATTATGTGATGGTGTCTGTATTTTCTCCAGAGTTAATGGACACCACTCCAGAACACGTCTGGGCCTGCAGGCTGGTTGTTTTTCTATCTCCTTGTAGACCCTGGGGTGATGCAAAGACACATGACTGAGGTGCTGGTAGGTTTATTCCTGAAAACACCCTATCAGCCTCAATGGCTGTAACTTTATCTTAACATGGGATTTTACTTTTCCATTACTATAAAAACATTTAGTGCTTTGGTTCTGGGATGCTATGTGGTTTGTCAATGCTTATCCAGAGAGAATTTCTGAGAGTCTTTTTTCCTTAGAAATACCTGTGGCCATGGGTCTTGGGATGTAATGCCAAATGATTATGACCTATACGTTTTTCTGTCAGGTTTCTTCTTCATTTCTGAATAAGTATTATATCTATAATATTCCAAAGCTATAACAGAGAAAAGCATTGCATGTCTATAAAAGGTAGTCAAATATGAGTGAAATTAACATTAATAATATCTACCTTGTAAGACTTTGGGGTTTGGGTTTTTTAATATTTTATAATTATTTTAACATTTATCATTATCGTGTATGAGTGCATTGTCTGCATGTATGTAAGTGCATCTGTGTCATGCAATGCCAAAGAGGTCATAAGAAGGCACTGGATTCCCTTGGAACTGGAGTTAGGAATGGTTGTTAGCTGCCATATGGGTGCTGGGAATTGAACCTGGATCTTCGGTAAGAACAGCTTAACTGCTAAGTAATCTCTCCAGCCCCAAGACTTTGCACTGATACTAGACACAATAACCTGACTAAATAGCTAAAACCAACAGAGACAAAATATGATACAGAGATTGAAAAGGAAGAGGAGGGAAAAAAAAGGCATGTACGCATGGATAGGTATAACTGAGAAGTTTGTAAGCATTACTTTAATTTTTGGAGATACTAAGGTAACATCCATGAGGACCTGCTGACTACAGAAGTAACAAAAAAGCATATTACATATTCTTTTTCAAGAGAATTTATTGATTTTATGTGTACCTGTACAGGTGTTTGCATGAGTTTATGTGTGCCACGTGTATGAAGGTGATTGAAAAGCCCAGAATTGGCACTGGATCTCTGGACTTACAGGAGGTTGTGAGCTTTCTGATGTGGGTTCTGAGACCCAAACCCTACAAGAGCAGTAAGCACTCCAAACCACTGAACCATCTCTCCAGCACTCATTGTACTTTTAGGGAATTCAGAAATGCAGTATTACATGGGACAGTGGACGGTCTTGCCATGAAGATTAAAATATACTTCACCTTGTAAAACAAACTATTGAGATATGTCCAGTATTGATTATTGATATGGTCATCGATTATGACCAGTATAGCACTTCCAAAAGTTCTTAACAACACACATGCAGCCCTCGTAGAGTCTCTGCTTCCCTTTGAAGCTTCACAAGCCAGGCCTCTGTGGTCTATACTTCTTTTATCATTATCTTCAAAGTTCCTACAAGAAAGCTCGTTGAGTTCCAAGTAGCTTTAAGTCCAAAGCTCCAAAGACTTTCACAATCCTCCCAGACACATGGCCAGGTCCATCATATACTCTCTGGTACAAGTTTCTTGTCTAGTTTTCTTCTCCATTGCTGAAAAAAAAAAAGCAGTGTCCAAAGACCAACTTGGGGGGGGGAAAGGTTTTATTTCACCTTCAGCTTACAGTGCATTTTGGAGAGCAGCAGCTCAGGGCAAGAACTGATGCACAGAGCACACGGGGAACACTGCTTACCAGCTGTTCCTTGGCTGGGGCAAAGCTTGCATTCTTATACAACACAGAACCACCTGCCCAGGGGTAGCACCACCCATAGTAGTGTGGCCCCTCCGCACATCACTCAAAAATCAAGAAATGCTGGAGGCTAGGCCAATAGAGGAAACTCTTTAGTTGAAGTTCCCTCTATTCAGGTGTGACAAGCTGACAAGGTATTCAGCACAGGTGCTGAGGGCGATGTCTTTGTGTAAGTACAATTATATTTGAAATCCAATGTGGCTTTTATTTCTAATGTTAAAGTAAATTTATGGAACAAGTTCTTCTTAAACAGCAAGAAGAGTGTGTTGTCTAAACCTATTTAAAATATGTTATTTTAAAATACTATTTCTATCTTTGACTGCAATGATACTATTTAACAAAACATCAAATCTTAGTGTTGACAAACCTATTTAGAGAGCTCAAGCAGAAAAAAACGATACCTCTTGTGTCTGAAATCTTAAGCATCCACCTACTAATCCTCTTCATCATAGAACTTGCATCTTTTAACGGTGTTCTGTGACACAGATGCTCTTCCGCATTTAAATAGAGGTAAATTCGTATCTTCTTTATAAATACATTTACAGAAATGTTTTTGAGTGCCCTAACATCTAGAGAAAGAGAAGGAAAGAGATCACAAACTAGAATGGACTGGCCTGTTTCCAACCTGACTGATTCCTTTTCCTGTAGCATGAAGAAAGGAAACATTTTGCTTTTCTTTATGAAGTCAGGTTAAGTAGTTTTACTTCTCAAAGACTGTGTGTACCCTTTGATGTGTTGGAGACAGTAGCAGCAGGCTAATGCACCAAGACTCCCTGGAGCACACACAGGGTCAGCCAACCTGAGGATAGTGGTCCTGGGGGTATGACCTCAACCGCAGGAGAATTCATTTGGTTGCATCTACAGCTGTGCTGCAGGTTGAAGTTTCTTTATCTGTGCATTGGGACAGTGCCTTGAAGCATTTGCCTCCATGTGTATTTTTTTTGCAATAACTGCCCATGTTTTACTCAATAATGTGCCTTGAACACTGCTGGACACATAACAGCAGCTCAATAAATTATTTTGAAATGAATATTCACAAGGAGAACAAACAAATTCAGGGTACATAAATGAGGGAGGAGAGAATGTGGACGTCGATGGGGAACTTACTGATCACTAGGACTGTACACAGAATCTACACAGAGCCTGCTACCAGAGGTCACCTGCACTTGAGTCAATGGATGAGTGAATGAATGAATGAATTCACAAATGGCAGAAGAGAGGCAGAACTCATTTTATGTGTATTTTAATTGCATTAACCGTGTTTGCATGTGTGCATGCATGTGTGTGCACATGTACACTTGCGAGAGTTTTCCATGCCATGTTAATGGTGGAGATCAGGGGACACCTTTCAGGAGTCAGTTCTTTCCTCCTGCCATGGGTTCCAGGGATAAAAATGGTCACCAGTCTCAGCTCAGTAGCACCTGTAACTACCTGCTGTCATGCGTGCTTCTTGCTCCTGATCATACATATTGTTTCATCCATTTCCACGTACTCAAGTGTCCTTGCTGTGTGACGTAGAGCCTCTGAGGAAGTCTTGCCTAGCAGAGGAACACAGTAGGAAGCAGACTGCCAGGTTCCCACCACTTCCTCTGTCCACTAGGTCCTGGAGACAGGTGGGGAGTGCCAACAGGGCTGTGGGCATCCGCTGGATCATTCCTACAGTTTCCCTGTGTTTTTGAGATATCACAGATATTCCTTGTTTTCAACAGAATTCGAGGAGCAACAAAAAGATGACAGTGGACTGGAGAGATGACTCATCTGTTAAGAGTGCACATTACTTTTCTAGAGGACTCAAGTTCGGTTCCCAGCACTCATGTCGGGCAGTTCACAATAAGCTGTAACTCAAGTTCAGGGGAGCACATGTGATTCAGCACCCCTGGGGTTCATCAGACAGCTTACAGAATTCAGGTCTTTTCTTCTGCCATATGGAGCCTAGGAATTGAACACAGGTCATCAGGCTTGGCAACAAGCACTCTTACCCTCTAAGCTATTGCTCTGGGTCTTTAAAAGTTTCCTTAAGGCTTAGATGAGCCTAATAAGATTCCCTTAGGTAGGAGCTGTTTAGTGTCCTGCCAGGACAGGGCAGGCATAGCTGAAAATTCTGAGATGGAGGTAGGGCCACAGGCTGCTTCTTGCCTCCTTTGAGCTGTCTTTGACAGTCCCCTGTGATACCAACACCCACCTTGATAATTGTCTGAAACTTCAGAAATGTGCAAGATGAGACATTCTCTTCTATTGGAGCCCAACTAAGCAAGGCCAGGTGTGGGTTGTCAGTGTGAAAACTAAACAAGAAAAAAAGAGCAAAGAGAGCTAATTTGAACATATATTACTTCTTTGTTTTCTCTGTGAGAACAAAAGATTGTCCTGATATTATCTTGCATCCTACATTGTAATATTGAGGATATAATATCTTTTTCATCTTGTTCGATAAGAAAAAGTAATTTACACAGTATTTTTAAGAAAGATAGGAGATGTATAATTTCTTCTCACTGAATATAATGTTATGTCACAGCTTGCTTCATTAATTGAAGTTGGTAGTTAGTGTATGTTGGAAATATACATGGAATCTGAAAAACCTGGGCTTGCATCACAGCCCTAGGCAATTCAAGAAATTTAAAATACCTATGTTTCAATGTCTCATATGTCAAATCAGAATAAAAATTCTATCACCTAGAGGATTTTGTAAAGATTAATGGAGATAATACACTTTAAAATATTAACCCATTATACTTAAAGCTTTTCCAAGATGGCAGCTCCCGAGGCTGAGGATTCATTCTGAGCAGCTAAGGGCAAAGTTGGGGAGGGAGATGTATGCCCCCCCCCCAAGAGCACTGGGAAGTGTTGGAGATGGTCCAGGGCACTTGGATCCTTAGGGACTACATGTCGGTGCTATAGACATCACCCGAGTGCATCAGGAGACAACGGCTCAGCCCCCTTGTCAGCTGAGCCTTTCTCCTCCTGAACCCAGGTACAGACCTTGGTGCTTGGCCTTGGAGGATCTGCTGGCAGATTAAGGGTGGTGTGCAGTGGTTCCATGAGTACATCTCACCGGGTGGGTGACTGGGGCTCACCCCACTTGGATGTGGAACTCTACCTGCAATGCAGGAGAAGCATTGTGACCTTCCTGCCCACAGGACCAGCAGTGCCTGGGGCTCCAGTGGTGCTGGTTTCCAAGACCTGGGGGCTTCAGGCCCTGCTTGGGTCTTGCGTGGCTTAGTCCATTTGGCAAACTGTTCGCTGGATGGGGGAGGGGTGTTGGTCTGTAAAGTGTTAGGACAGAGTTGCGATTTTGGAGCCTAGAGTGTCCAAATGTGTGCATCAATTAGGAAGTCAACAAACACCTGCAGAGTATAGCCAACATCAGTGTCAGCTCGATAAGCACCTAGGCTTCACATTGGAACTACTCCCAACAGAGGGTACCCAAATGCCTAAATATCAACAAAAGAAAGACTCAGGTCATTATTCACCAAATATTAATACCCCTATCCAAGTACCCTCTAATGAAGACCCCTTGGATATAACTCAGGATACAGATCTCAAAAGAACAATTATGAATATGATTAGAGAAATTAAGGTTTTGGGGGAATTTAAGGAGCTTACAAACAAGAAACTCCATGTAAAAGAAGATAGGGATAAATTGAAATATTGAAGAAAATTCAATTTGAAATGAAAAAAGAAAAGGAAATGCAACATTCCACAAACAACTTCAAAAGGATGGGAGAAACTCTTACCAATAGAATGGATGAAGTAGAAAATGGAATATTAAGTTTGGAAGACAATATAGAAGAACTTAATAAATCAAGTAAAAATTATGCAAAATTAAAACACCACACACACACACACACACACACACACACACATGCACAAGAATGAATACCAGGAATTGTAGGCCACTATGAAAAGACAAAACCAGGGGCTGGAGAGATGGCCTAGCAGTTAAGAGCGCTGACTGCTCTTGCAGAGGACCCAGGTTCGATCCCCAGCACCCACATGGCAGCTGAGAACCGTCTTTAACTCCAGTTCCAGGGGAATCCGATGCCCTCTTCTACCTCCACGGCATTGCATGACATAGGTGCACAAACCTACATGCAGACAGTACATTCATACACATAAAAAATAAATAATTAATTAATTAAAAAAAGAAAAGACAAAACCTATGAATTATAGGGATAGAAAAGTAAGAAGATGCACAAGATGGTGATATGGCCTAGGTTTTCAACAAAATATTAGAAGAAATTTTTCCCAAATTAAAGCAAGAGATACCTATGCAAGTATTAGAAGCATCTAGAACTCCAAGCAGACAGAACCAGAAAAGAAATTCTGCACTCCATATCATAATAAAAATACTAGATGCTCAAAGCAAAGAAAGGATAGTGAGGGCTGCAAAAGAAAAGCAACAAGTTACCTGCAGAGGAAAACCTATCAGAATTTCAGCTAATTTCTTAATGCAGAGGATGAAAGACAGAAGAGCCTGGTCTAAAATATTCCTGGTTCTAAAAGACTATAGATGCCAACCCAGAGTACTTTATCCAGCAGAAATATCTAGTATAATTGAAGTAGAAAGGAAAATGTTCCATGATATAAGTAAGTTGAAAGAATTCCTCTCTAACAAGCCATACCTTCAGAGAACACTTTAAGCAGTACAAAGAGTGGAGGACGGGGATGACTGTAACCAAACAGCACCAGAAAACAAATGATACAACCACTATGGAAATAAAAACCTAGGGGGCTGGAGAGACAGCCTAGCGGTTAAGAGCACCGACGCTCTTGCAGAGGACCCGGGTTCGATCCCCAGCACCCACATGGCGGCTAAAACCGTCTGTAACTCCAATTCCAGGAGAACTCCAGTTCCAGGGGAATCCGACACCCTCTTCTGACCTCCGCGGCATTGCACGACATGGGTGCACAGACCTGCATGCAGACACTACATTCATACACATACAAAAATAAATAAATAATAATAAAAAAAAATTTTAAAAACCTAGGGTAAGAATGTACTGGAAATCAAAATGATTGGAAGCAATTTAATCCTCTCAACAACAGTTTTAAATATGAATGGGATGAGTTCTCCAATTAAGAGACAGAGAGTAGTAGAATAGATTAAGAGACAAAATACATCTTGTTTTTTCCTTGTCTCGAAGAAACTTACTCACCTTTAAAGATAGATATTATCTCCAAGGTGAAAGGAGGGTAAAAAAATAATACAAGTAAATGGCACTAAGAAAGAAGGAGGAGTCGCTATGGTAATACTAGATAAAATAGAATTCAAGGCCTTTGGTTGTGTTTTGAGTGTGGGATATTTGAGCACAAGGCAGAACATATTTGGGACAGATAGAAAGGCTTTTTATGGTGCATTTCTGAATATCTGGAAATATTTGGTTGTCCAGAGCTGGCCCTGGGGAGTTGTAATGTCATTTTAAGGTTTTTAGTTTCTTGTGATGTGTTTGGGGAACTGCTACATTCAGCTCGATGGACATAAATATTGCAAAATTTATTAGAAATAAGATAATTGTACTGGATTGAAGTAGTTAAATTGTTTCTAGAGTGGAATAGTATGAACATTAAAGCCAGTTTACTAATGGTTTAACCACACAGAACTGCAGTTGGTCCATTCCTGGCTTGTACTGGATTTCCAGTTGTAGAGTTGGATTAAAGGTGTATAGACAGTAATGGGTTACCTTTGACCACAGAAATATATTTTTGGTCTCTGTCTATTATGCAAGTGTTACTTTTGATAGCTGTTCTGCCCATTTTAAGATAACTTGACTCAGGAAAAGCTAGTTTTTTTTTCCCTGAACTAGTGGCATGCACTCCCAAAGGGGACAGTTTGGACAGACTTGGTAAATTTTTTCAGCTTAATTCTGGTTAACAGACATGTTCCTTGTTATTGGAAAACTATAAACAAGGATATGGAGCTTGGGAAAGTAAAGAGACTACTTAATAGTTTTAGTATTTTTTTATATTTAAGATATGCCTAAAATTGTTTAAATTTCTCTTATCAACTGTGCCTGCTTATCCTATTGTGTTAAATTTCTTCCAGTCGATGTTTATGCAAGGCTTCTTGGACTTTTCTTCAGGTTTTATCTAAATATGATACAGTAATTAAAAGTACCAGATTGGTATAACTTAATTTTTTTTTTGATGCTTAATACTTTAATACCAAAGGCCCATACCAATTTGGCCAAGGAATTTAAGGGACAATTTTGTTCCTTGCCCTCTGAAGTCAATTGGTTCCAGGGGATTTTGTACAGGGGCATCTCTTAAAATGTTCTTCAATTATGAGTCACCAGGTTCCCTGTGCAGAGAGGTCTTGGAAATCTACCAACAGAACCCTACCCAATGTCCAGTCTATAAAGAGGAAGCTCAATATAGAAGAGAGTTGCCTTGTGCTCCAAAGGGAAGCCCAGTCTAGCAAGACCTGACCTTATCCTCAGTAGATGGGACTGGTTAAGAATGGCCAGAAGGAGCCAGGTACCCCCCCCCCTGAAAACCCGAGTGCCCCTGAAGACCCTTAGCCCTCAAATGACCTTGAGAAAACAAAGTTTGGTTAACTGGGCTAATTGTGTGGACTTAAGCACCCAGAAAGTAAGTATAACCAAAAGTTAATATATTTCTTTTAAAGCTTGAAAAATTTTGCCTCCACATATTGGGAATAAAGTTATATGAAAAAGTCTTAAACAGATATAAAATCCTTAGATCTTGGCCTTGATTAACAGAGTAGGGTTACCTGCAGCCAAAGGACAAGTTCTCTACTGTTGTTAATTAATGCTCAATAATAAAATTTCCTCTTTCTAAACAACTATCTAAGTGAAAACTCATATCCTGACTATTAAAAAGCCTGAAAAGCAAATCCTGAGTCCAGATATCATGGCCAAACAAACAGAAGGAGAAACCAAATAAATGGATGATTTGAAATCCCTGGTCAAGAAATTCTAATGGACTTTTAAGTTGGATATTGGAATTCACTCTGTTCTTACTTCTCCTAGTCCCCTGCCTAGATCATGCACCTAACTACTCCAGCCTTCACTTCACTTTCAGAGGCAGTAGTAAAGGACTTTTTTACCCTCTATAGTTATCCTTTTGGGGGTCCTTTTGACAGATGCTCTGAATGGGGGATACCCCAGTTGCCACACCCAATATCCCTTTCAGCATGAAAGAAACGAGAGTGGTTAGCGTCCTGATCCCCTTCTGGAGATTGGGGTGACCCTTTTCAGAAGGAAATACAACTAAACAGGAGCTAGACATTGATTAGGCAGTTTAGGGATGAAACCCCCCAAATTAACCAGACTCTTTCTCAGCTGAGAATCAAGGTTTTCTGGAATAGCTAGTAAACACATATTCTTCTGGTAGTCCCGAAAGAGCAGGAAAAGAAGAAAGAAAAGAAAGAGAGAAGGGAAAAAAAGAGAAGCAAATACTAAGCCCTGAATATCAATTCTTTATTTCACCAGAATAAGAAATGGAACCCCCATTTTTTGTTTTTATTGCTTTGTTTTGTTGTCATTTTGTATTGTTTCTGTTTTCCTGTGAAAAGAAAAAAAAGAAATAATAATAAAAAGTAATCCATTTATTCACACGTTCATCTGTTTTTTGAAGTTCGGGGTCATTGAATTAATTATGAAACTTTCTTCTTGGCACATTCAGGCAAACAAAACCATTTCATAAGGAATCTGCCAGGCCACATTGACCCAGGTCCTTGTTTTTCTACTCTTGGGCTTGAGTCGAAAACTATGAGTGCCTTGGAGATTGCCCAAAGAGAGCTCCCTAATTGAGAACTATTAAATTAAGAACAAAATGAAAGCACCAAGAGATTGGACTTTTAAATTTGAATATCAGATCAAAATCAATATGTGTAAATATATATTTTCAAGATATTTCTAATGATTAAAACCAGAAGCATACTGCTTATCTGTGAATCTAGACACATGAGCAAGTGGGACTGGTGCATCTAATTGGGTAAATAGCCTCTGTGTACCCTTAGAGCTGCTAACATTTCTCTGTTTCATGTCTTATGAGCTGAGTGAGTATTTTGAACAAATGCATGGGGACCCAGTCGCTGTACTGCCTTGTACCGGCAGCATGTGAAGGAAGGTGTTAGCTAGTCAGTCCGTTAATTCATTATGTCATCAGTTTGTAGGTTTTGTGCTCAGTGTCTCCCCTAACGTTAACTATGTGTAGCATGAATATTGCACCTCCGTCTCTTTGACTCTTCAGTTTAAGAGCTTTCTATATTCTAGGTATGGAAGAATTGCCTTGTGAATTAGTGTCTTTTTCTAACATTCCTTATTATTTGGGAACCTTCTGTAATTGTTCCTTATTTGTGCTGGAGCAATCTGTCTGCTCTGCCTTTCAATACATCATCACCATACCTGCCAGGAGGAAGATATGTTGGAACTGAAGCTCAGTACCCAAGGCATACACTAGATGTTTACTGTGCCATGCAGTATCATTAAATCGATAATAGATAAGAACCTAACCAATGAGAAAGCCAAATGCTAAATTAGGTCTCCTTTAGACAGACACTGTGAAAGGGATGGGGGGGGGAGAAGGTCAACTAAAAAGATATTAAGGGAGACGTTCTCCTAAAAATTATATCTTTGCCCCGGGGAAATCCGTCCACATCCAATGAGGTGGAAAAGAAGGTATGAAAAATCTTCACATTGAGAATCTGAAGGGCACTAGCACATGAACAATCTCTATTTTGTAGCGCAATTGTAAAAGGACGAGGGAGAAAACACTTACAGGAACATCTGCTGCTCAAACCACTTGAAGGAAAATAAGCAGGCGGCAGAATCAGCACATCTGCCGGCTTTCAGCAGGCGCAGCTGAGACACTGAATAATCAGGAAGGGCACAAAGGCACGTGCGCCCTTCAGATTTCTCCCGAGAGTCAGAAGGAGGTAGAAAAGTTTAGGTCATCAACCAGAGGGTGCCCTCAGATGGGCACACATTCCTATCAATTTGCTCACCAACTGGAGATGCCAGTGTGGGAACAGTAACCACAGCAGCTTGAAACCTCTAAGATCAAACTTCAGGGGCAGTTGATCCACACGTGTGGGAACCTCTGCAATAAGCAGGGGAGGTGACGCCAGCTCTGCTCAACTGAGAGGATCTGTCCAGAGAACCATGGCAGGCTCAATCCTGGAGTCCACATGACATAACTTAGCGCATAGGGAATTTATACTCTGTATTGCCAACACTGGCATGTGAGGGAGCTAGATGAACTAGCCAATCACAGCCTGCGTTGCCTACTTTTAAAATACCTGACATAAACTACTTGAGAAGGAAAGGGTTTACTTTTGACTTTCAGTTTGAAGGTAGATGGGAATACAGTGTCACAGCCTGAGGAAGATGGTCATATTGATTCCATCGGTCACTCAGCAGAAAACAATCAATGCCTGTGCTGTTTGTTTTCTCCATATTTTTGACCATTAAAATATTTAATGAAATATAAATTTTTCTTATATATACAAAATTATTCTATATCAGTATGTAACAATGAATCTTATTGATATGACTATAAAATATTTTGCAAACTATACTCCCCAAAAGAATAGTGAAAAATCTGTTGAAGGTATTTTGAATATAATTTCACCTTTTTATGCAATCTGGGACCCCAGCCTATGGAATGATGCTACCAACACTTAGGACAGGAATTCCTACTTTAACGAATCTAATCAAGAAAATGCCTCACCAGTATGCCAGACATTTGTTTCCACGGAGATTCTAGATTATATTGGGTTGACAATTAAACTGTGCAATGTTCTGTCTATGATCAAGAGTCCCACATTTTCCTGGCTAGGTAGACTGTGCTTTTTCATAAATTTCCATTTAAATTTCTGGAAGTCATTCACATTGAATTCTCACTCATGGACGGATAAAGAAGTTTCTTTTTTTTCCTCCGATAGTTAAATAAGAATTTCATATTTATCTACACCCTAATCATTATAACTTTCTCTGTTTCCTTACATAACAAAAGGAACAATATCTATCTATCTATCTATCTATCTATCTATCTATCTATCTATCTATCTATCTATCATCTATCTATCCACCTATCATCTATGCATACATATTACTTAGCTAAAGAATAAAGGCTGAAGGAAGAAGTTATAGTAATTCTCAGTTTATTACAGATGGTTAGTGTCTGGGCACAGCTTTTCAGGTTCTTGGCCTGTTATTCAAGGGATTGAAAAAAGCTCACAAAGATTACAGAGTACCGAGAAAACATTTATCAATGTGCAGTGTTCCTGTAAGTCAGTTATGCTGTCAAGAGTGGCAGTAGGTCACATGAGGGAGAGGCCTCACTAGTCCTAAGTGTTATTTGTGATTTCTTTCTATGGTTTTCAAGAGAAGGGAAAGTTTGGTTGCTAAAGGGTGTAGTGTAGGTGGTTCTTTGTTTTGATTGACAGGCTTGGATTATAGAAGTTTTGCTCAGTGCACATGTGCTTTCTCATAATGCATCTGATTTTAATCATAAGTATACACAACAATGAATGGGTATAGGATGGTAATTATGATGTTCTTCCTAAAAGTTCACTAAGAAGACACAGTTTGCTTTATTTTGCCAGTGCCAAAAGCCATCTTAAACCAAATCAGCCTCCTACTTTCATTGCCAAATAAACTATTGAATACATTTGAATAGACTCTGTCTATGAAAGGAGAGTTTTTGATGCTTGTCAAGGGGAGGAGAAATTAATTCCACTGCTTGAAGTGGGATTATTGTGCAGTTCAATGCAGATAAGGGTCCCAGGTTGCTATGTGCACTGTTAAAAAGGACTATATGCAGACCCCAAGCCAAGGAAAGTACATGTTGCTGAACTTTTTCCATGCTTCAAATCATTTTCAGAAGAGGCTGTACTTCCTATGAAGTTGGCACCACTAAAACACCAGAAGCAAAGAAACATACAAACAAAGACAGACCAATATCTCTCATAAAATGAAATATTACAAAATTGAATCCAACTATATTTATATTGAGACAGGTGGCATTTATCTGAAGAATATCCCAAAGCTGGTTCAATATTCAAGCACACCTAATATAATGACAACTATAAGCCAAAGGAAAAATATAATAAACACAAAAGACACATCTTGACAAAGTCCAATATCCCATTATTAAAACATTCAACATGCCAGAAACAAACTGAAGCAATTTCAACTTGGCAAACAATATTGTTGAAAGAAAATACAGCCAATATCATCTTTAATGATGCGTAACTCATGACATTCACATTAAGAGCAGGAACAATCTAGAACAAGAAAAATGAAATCATAGCATTGGCAAAAATGGATAGAACTGAAAATTATTATGTTAATGAGGTGATGAAAACTCAGAAAGGCAAATATGCATGTCTTCTCTTTCACAGAGGTGCTAAATTTGGTGAGGTAGCCCAGTGCTTAAGATCATGTACCTCTCTTGCAAAGAAACCAAATGTTTCAGCACCCAAACTGGGATGCTCAGAAGCACCTGTAATCCCTGCTCCAGGATAATCTGACACTTCTAGCCTCTTCCAACACTGCACACATATGCACATACCTACACATAGACATATGCATATATATATAATTAAAACTAGAAATAATTCTTGCATGTGTAGGAATTATAGATTTAATTTCTAATGAGGTATGTATATTTGTGCATATAAGCTATGGAAATAGAAAGGGAAAAGATGTCTCAAATAGGGAGAAGGAAAAATGAAATTGAATACCTGTAACATGGAAGTGGAATGGAGGATACTGGTGGGGGACCAAAGGGGTAAGGAAAGCAGAAGGAGGAGGTAAGTGGGAGAAGTGTTAACAGACAAGGTTTAATGTGTAAAGACACCCATTACTTTGTGTTATTCTAATTTATTTTTAAAAATTATTTTTCATTATTTTTAATTCTGCATGTGTGTGTGTGGGTGTGGGTATCTGTGGGCATAGGTATTTGCAAATGAGTTCAAATGTGCCTAAAGAGAGCAGAGGCATGGATCTTCTGGACCTGGAGTTATAAGCAGTTGTGATCTGCCGAATGTGGGTGCTGGATACCCAACTCAGATTCTCTGGTAATGCAAGTGTTCTTAGCAACTTAACCAAATCTCCTGCCAGGCCCAAGACAGTGGAATATTATGAGCTGCTAACAAGAAATGAGCTATGAAGCAAAGAAAATCATGTATGGAACTTATGTTCATATTATCAAATGAAAGAGACCAGACTGGAAAGGGCCCATGTGATTCCTGCCAGACAATCACTCTAGAATAGGCAACTCCAGCAAGACCATGAAGACTAACAGTTTTGAGGACCTTGGAGGAGCGAATATGTGGGAAGAAGGATTGTAGGAGAGTGGTGGTAGAAACGTGGCTACTTTTCATTGTAAACTTGTCAGTCTCATAGAATACATTATAGAATCATCCTGATATAAACTAAACTTTGTTACATGATGATGCGTGAATGCCCACTCATCAGCTGTAACTGATCTGCAGCCTGGGGCCACAATGAAGAAGCATGTGTGGAAATAGGGCTGTATGGGAATTCTCTGCTTCTTTTACCTGTGTATATGAACAGCTCTAAAACTTATTATATTGAACAAATATAAGGCTGAAGACCTAAAGTATGTATTTTTATAAATTTTCTCCTAACTTCTGAGATCACAGGAGAAATGGCACAGACATGTGAAATGTAGCTATTAAATGTTTCTTAGGAATCTGGAAAAATTTAAAAACATATTTAATTTATTATTTTTTATGTGTATGAGTGTATTGCCTGCATATTTGTAAGTGTACCTGTGTTGTGCAATTCCTATGGAGTCAGAAGAGGGTTTTGGGTCCCTTGGAACTGGAGTTATAATGGGGGATAGTGGACATGTGGGTGCTCATATTTGAATCAGGGTCCTGTGCACATGCAGCTTCTGCTTTTAACAGCTGAGCCATCTCTCCAGACCCTAATCTGACAAATTTTAATTCTGTCAACTGCAACATAAATAATTCAAACACAAGAAAAATGGAAGATAGAAATTTTGATGTTGGCTATTGACTTTCCTTTTAAAGTGTCTATTGTCATTATTTTCTTTAATTACTTCTTTATTTTTTTCATTTTGAACAATAAGTAATAGTTTATAAGTACAAAAATCCTTCATGTAAAATCAAGTTGCAAGCAGTTGTGCCCAAAACCACACAGCCCATGGGTCCCACCATCCAGCTGGGGGGGCTTGTATCTTCAATCAAGTTGATCAGATACATGCCCAGACTATATTGCTGTAGTTTCACCATTCACCCCAATCGCAGCCCTTATATTCTATCACACCCCCTCTTCCGCAGATTGTTCCCTAGGCTTAGAAAAGGGGCACAGGTGGACAAGGAGCAAAACAGTCTACTTTCTCTGGAGCTGTTGTCTTGGACTCTGGTCAATTCTGGCTGTTTCCTTTCATGGGCTGACAGTTTGTCCAGGAATACTAATGAAGCACAAGCAATTAAATATATAGATATTTAAACAGTACTAATTGTTATGGTAGGTTACTTTGGTATAGACATAGATGTATGTATTGTATGTTAATGAATGAATTACGTTTCTTTCTGTAAAATATAACAGGGTCTTACTGTGGATTATAACATCTCCTAACCACTAGAGGATGTAAGTATGTGGCATCAGCCATGAGTTATTCCTTCAAGGAGAGAGCCAATAGCCAATTAGATTTGGGATATACAGTCATATGCCACTGCTGCACAGTACTTCCAGGCAGGTGAGGTGTAGCTGGTGCTGACGGAGGAGACTTGCTTGACTCAAGGAGACCTATATTTGCTTTATTGGTTTAGTGGCCTTTGGTAACACCCTCTGGTATTCCAGAGACCAACTGTACACTTGCAAGTGCTGTCTCAATGCATCTTTCCCATGCTTACATCAGGTCTTTGACAGCAGGGCCATATCGCCTCTCTTATTGCAGGTATCCCAGTTTACAGGCAAGAAGCCTTTAACTTTTGGGTGGGGGGGGGTCTTGGATCCCCTGGCCAATATTTCCTTGGTAGAATAATCCATTGCTGATATCAGAGCTTTCCTGCATTATATATTTTGCTTAAGTGCATAGCTTAAGGAGAATTTAGTATTATATTTGGATCTGAATAGAGAATAATCCTTCTCACAGTTCCTATGTTTATTAATCAATTAAAGAAGGCAGTTTTACCGGTTTTATAAGAGATTACCACTATAATAGTTGGCTCCAATTTACAGTTAGAGAACGACCTCATCATCATCATATTTCTCCTTTTTCTATGGGGGGGGGAGGTAAGAAAGTCTCTCTTATTAAAACCTTTGCAGCACCTAGAAGGTAAGTTTCATTAGGACTCATAAATAGTTGTTACAAGTAGGATCCACAGAGGGGTTTGATGTCTGTAGCAATCTGAGGCTTTTCTTCCTTTCAATGTTCAGACGGGCCAACATTTCTGCTGGCACTTCCTGGTACATCCTACACAATGCAAAGCTGTATCTTTTCTTTCTCAG